>JAYKKT010000085.1:9710000-10187500 GCA_036023115.1 Brasenia schreberi | reverse complement strand
GAAAAGCCATGCGAAACAGAAAAAAGTTACTAAGAGATGTGATTGCACGTTAAGAGTAATAATTGATATATGTAAAAAAAAAGAAATGGGTTGTGCATGAACTTGATGCAGTCCATCACCAACATTTGCATTCTCCTTCAAAGTTTAACATGCATAGGTCAACAAGAAGTTTGACCTCTCAAAGTAAGCAGATGATGGTAGATAATTTAATATGCATAGGTCAACAAGCGGATTAACCTCTCCAAGCAAGCATATGATGGTAGATAATTTTTTAGGATTTGGTTGAAACCAATTGATATGATTAACATTATGGCAGTAATGATGTCATCCAATCTGTGCATTTCACTAAGCATGATGTATATAGTTATGTATGAAAAACAAACAAGAGTTACTCATGAATTGATTGGTAGAGTGCTTTAAAATACTTTGAATAGAAAAATCTAGAAGATGCAAACTTCTACTGTGCCATTCAAATAGATAAAGAGAAGAAAGTATGCAATTGTTTTTGAGTGAATGGCTCAGGAGGATTATTACTATTTTGGTGATGTAATTTCATTTGACACACATATAAGAAAAATCAATATGACATGCCTTTTGCTTCTTTTAATGGTATTAATCACCACAACGGATCGATTTTACTTTGATGTGTATTGCTTGGGGATGAGAAAATAGACTCTTTTGCATGACTATTTAAGAAATGGTTGAAAACTATGGGTGGCCAAGCTCCTAATGTTATTTTTACCCATCAAGATCCAGCTATGAAAGTTGCAATTGAACAAGTATTTCTAAATATGGTTCATCGTTTTTGTACGTGACATATCACATAAAAGTTTCTCAAACATCTCAATGCCTTATATATAAACTACTCTAATTTTCAAGAGAAATAGAATGAATGGTTCTACCACTCAAAGAGCAAAGAGGAATTCGAAGAGCAATAGCATGAGATGACACAAATGTTTCTTAAGATGCTTGAGACAAAGTGAGTGATTGATCTTTGGTCAAGCCATGAGTCTTGAACTTCTCATTACTCTGGTGAGATATTTATAAGAGGAATGACTACAATACAACATCGTCAAAGTATGCATGTCATGTTCTCCATTTCATTTGATTATGGAACTCTAGTGAGCCTCTCTGTGAAGACATTTGATGATATGCTTAAAGTACATTAGTACCAAGAAAAGTTGTATTATTTTTAAATGAGAGATGGGGTTATGTTCCTTTGATAGTCCATTGCTAGCAAATATGTGAAACATGTATACTCTGGTACTATTTGAAAAATGTGATTTTTTTTTAAACTATTATGTGTCATGTGAAGCTTATACTTTTTGATGATATGTGAGAAGATATAAAGTGATACATATCCAAAGAGATAAAACAAAATAGTTTATCCCATTACATATAAACAAAGCACTCAAGAATTGTCAACTTACAAATGTCGGTTTTGGAATAATGCATGTATTATATATCTATATATATATATATATATATATATATATATATATATATATATATATATATATATATATATATATATATATATATATATATATATGTTGGCAATGTTTAGGGCTGAAAGTGTTAATCAGTTACCAAATCATTATATTCTTAAAAGGTAGATAAAAAATACAAAGGTTGATAGAATCAATCAATATAGTTCTTTTATATCATGTATTGAGTTAGGTACATCACAACTTGTAAGAATGCATGCGTTTTCTTTGAAAATGTACACATGTATAAAAGAAACCTTGAAGTGTGACGAGAGTTATAAAGAAACATTAGACACAATTGACCAATTAACAACCCCTCTCCAAGAGAAAATGCACAATTATGTTATGATAATGTAATGGGTAGTGTTTGTAATAAGTAAAAATCTAAGGAACTTGAAAATATAAGTGTTATAACTTCCTTTTGTGATGTAGATCATCCATCTTTTCAATATGATGGTATGAACTAACATGTATGGTTTATACGAATGGTATTCTAGCAACTCCCATTCTTTATTACATATATATAGAGAGAGGCAATGATAAATGCTCAAACCCCATTCATATTCAAATATACTAATATATCGCTACTGTATTTTTGTACTTATGGTGCATTAAATACTTTTTGCTTTATCACATCAATTGTTTTATGTACCCTTTACTTTTAGTATAGTGATTATAATAAGATTGCTCTTTATATTTTTTCAATCACCTTTACAACTTGCGGATGCACTTATGCTCTCAAATGCAAAGGAAATGCATGAATATATATGTGAAAAAGGTATCTATGATTAACCTATATATATATATATATCTGGGTGAGCATAATTCGGTTTTAACCAAATTACCAAATCGAACCATAATTTCTAGTTCTGTTCGGTTTTACTAAAATTAGGTTCAACTTTTAAAAAAATCGGTTATTGGTTTGGTTTAGGTTCTAAAGAATCAAAAACTGAAAAAACTGAATAAAAGACTTGTTTTATGATAAAAAACATGAAATACCCCCACAAGCAGACGCACACCTACCGGTAAGTTAACACCACAGGTAGACGCACACCTACCGGCATGTTAACACCAGTTAGATGTGGCAGTTAACACCACAAGCAGATGCACACCTACCGGTAAGTTGACACCACAGGTAGACACACACCAAACCGCCTCGCTGCACCACAACATTAAACTAAGGGGTGTGCCCAAACGGAACGGTTCTCCCAAACCGAGCCAAGTCACGGTCCGCGTCTCTTAAACTTAGAGTGGAATATAACACTTGAGTTGACATAGATGAACGAATAAAAAAACAGATTATGAATCACTTTATCATATTTCGACTTGGATAGAATTGGTCTAACTTGGGTCAGATGCATGTCTAAATCCCACTAATAAATGAATTAAACCAGCCAGGGCTCTATTAAAGTGTTGTTTCAGTTCACTAGAACCTCACAAGCTTTCTTCGTTTGAGCTTTGGTTGAGTTCATGGCTTTGCTCGTCACGCTAATCAACTCCTCACCTTATGGATTCACCCCTACCCTACCCCATCCGCTAGCTTGTCATATCCTAAAACCCCATAAAAGATAAGCACTTGCATGAGCTCATAGCGATTCAAATTGATATAGAAAGCAACATTATTCAGAAACTTAACCGCCCATATTTATTGGTGTAAGGCCAAGATTTGAGTTAGTGACAAACTATTTACATGTATATATATATATATATATATATATATATATATATATATATTCACAGGTATCGATGTGCATATGCATTTATAGGTACTTGTGATCCCTAGAATCCGATATTGCATTTCAGTTTTCCCTAACATTTTTTGCAATAAAATAATGAAATAAAATGAGAAAAAGATAATAAATGTGGCAGCATGTGTGTGCGTGCGTGTACACACACACACGGTTACAAAGACATGCACGGTTACGAAGGAGAAAACTACAATGCTAGAGATAGAAGGTCAGCATGAACTAGATTATAAGAACCGAAAGCGAATAAGAAGATATATATATATATATATATATATATATATATATATATATATATATATATATATATATATATATATATATATATATATATATATGCTGCATTTGATATAAACATTTCACATGCAAACAAACCAAATCAAGTGGAGATCACAACGCATTTGCTATTCGATCTAATCCAAAGAAACCAAGAAAGATTTCCTTTAGAAAAAAAAAGTACAAGAAAGGAACTTCTGTCAAGATTTCATAAACCCATAAAAAAACAGTACTAATTACATTAATAACCGTAAATTACTTACAAAAAAATCTTGTACCATCGTTTTTTAGAGCTTCCCTCTTCTCCTCTTACTCATTAATCCACACAATTAACACCGAGGAGTCCTCGAGGTCAGCCGGAATTAGTATTTCGGACGGTCCTAATTACACAGTCTGAATTGTCTTTTGGGAACACTCAGAAAGTATCGGATTCCGACCTGTGCTCATTAATGGCGACGATGAGGAGAATGAAGCAAGAACAGCTTCTTCAACACCTTGATGATCACATTCAAACCTGCCGTCCTTCTCATCGGCACGACGGCAGCACCTTGGTTCGTATGGATCACCTGAACGCAGCACAGTCCATCCATCCCCGGAGTCGATGCCGAAGACGACGAGTCGTCGGCTGTCGAACTCTTCTCACCACACTGTCGTTGTCGATTCATCTCCATGGCCACAAACTCTTCGTAATTGTATTCCTCCCACAGCATATCCATCTTCTCTTCCTCGTCATCGCCACTGAAACTCCTTCTGGTTGTGCACCCACCGAAGCCCAATTCATGATAATCCCACAGTTTCTCAATAGACCTCATGAAGTCCCTGTTTCCGGTAGTTGGTGATCTCGGTGTTGAGAATTCCTCCTCTTTTTGATACAGTTTTACTACAGGATTCAAGTAGACTTTGTTTGGGGTTGTTGGTATTGATCTTGGTGTTGAGAATTCCTCCTCTTTTTTATAGAGTTTTCCTATAGCATTCAAGTAGGCTTTGTTTGGGGTTGTCGGTACCGACCTTGATGTTGTGAATTCCTCCTCTTTTTGATAGAGTTTTCCTATAGCATTCAAGTAGGCTCTCTTTGGGGTTGCTGGTATTGACCTTGGTGTTGTGAATTCCTCCTCTTTTTGATAGAATTTTCCCATAGGGTTCGAGTAGACTCTGTTTGGGGTTGTTGGTAGTGATCTCGGTGTTGTGAATTCCTCGTCCTCCTCCTCCTCCTCCTGCTGCTGCTGGTCGTCGTACAATTTGTTCACAAAGACCAATCTGTTTGGGGTTGCTGATGACCTTGGTGTGGAAAATTCTTCTTCTTCATCATGTTGGTTTTGTTGATATTGATTCTTGCGGGTGGAGTTGTTGTGATGGCAGGTGGGAAAAGAGCAGAAGTCAGATACTCTTGCGTCTGATGAATGATGATGCCAAATGGAGTTGGTGAGATCGATACTGTTATCTTCGTCTTCATCACCATGGCAAATCCTTGGAAAGCTGAACTCCTCACTGTTTGATTCACCTGCCATCTCTCTGATTTTGTGTTACGTGGCCTTGGGAATCGTTCAGAGAGGAGACGAAGTGGAGAGATTTCCTCCCATAAACGTAGCAGAAATCTCAGATTGTATGCAAAAGTTGCCGAGTATTCAGATATGCCAGTGCAACTTATGTCATATTGCAAATGGCCAGCTTTTTTTGCTCCACATGCGATTATTAATTCAGTGGTGTAGTTTTGTTACGTTGACACATGTCGGTTTATGGTTGATATGGAAAAAGAATCATGATATGATTGTTTATATATATATAGAGAGAGAAATAATGATTTGTTTCATCAATGATTTGTTGCATGAAGATTTGAATCTTAAAATACAAACACTTTTGTACTCGCATTTAATGCACATGAATCAACCATTGAAAATATTTGAATAGATTTTAGAATGAATTAGAGATATATATGTCTAAGTAAAGTTACAAATAGATTTTAGAATGAATTAGAGATATATATGTCTAAGTAAAGTTACAAGAAAGAAGAGGAAAAAAAGAGGTTATAAGAAAACTTAAGATGAAAAGTAGGTAGACTAGGGGGTGAACTCATAAGTTGAATGTCATCAATCCGGGCCGTGCATCCGGCCTCCCCATTATATCGAAAAAATTGGGATGAAGGGTAGTCATTTTAAATATGAATAATTTCCACATATTTTATTTTGCTTTTTTAAATAAGATACCGGCCTTTATTTATGATTATATTCATTAAACCTATTTGTATTACTTTCAAAACTAGTTTCTTATATTTAATTAGTCATTTTTCCATCTAGAATGAGAAATTGATCAAAAATTAGATCGTTGCGTTGGAAACTTGTGTTTTATTTTTTGCAGGAAACTATTTTTCTCCCTACTGTACTTCTGTGGTAATGGACAATATACTATGATTTGAATCCTAAAATTCATAAAGATTGACTCGCAATCTGGAATTTAATAAAGTCAAGAGTGGGGTTAACCAAGCAAACTCCTAAAGGGAACGCATGCATCTTCGTAGACTTTTGAGAGCCTTGTGGTTTTGTCAAATTCACGCCGGATTGTTCGGGAGATAAGTTGGGCTTCAGTCTCTTCATAGTGGGCCTGCTTTTGTTTCTTCTTAATAAAGGAACTCATAATGCAACTAAGCGACACTATCTTTTCCGTAAGTGTCTCCTTTCAAACGACTGTGGATCGAGAGCTGCTAGACAAGCCGAACGATCCTTGTTCGTCGCCGAGCTCGTTTTTGGTTCTTTTTCTATATAACAAGCCGAGGTAATTTCTAGCCCAACTGCCGCAGCTCGAATCGGTTCACCAAGGGTATGTTTTGGGTCCACGAAATATAAATACTTTATAGACGTGAAATATAAGTGTACCTCACCCAAAATATAAGTTTGTCTCACTCAAAAAAAAGTTCCTTTCGTCCACCGCTCGTCGGTTTATCTTTATACAAGCCAAGCGAGCTTACCTAAGTTGAAAGAGAGATTATCTTCAAAATACCTTCAACGGGATGCCTCTATTTACCTAAAATGGACTGAGCTAAGCCAAGCGAGCTCGAATAGAATGCTTGTTATCTACCTTAAATGCCATAATTTTTGAAAATTTTAAAACAAAAATTACCTCCTTCATTTACCTCAAGTACCAAAAAAGAATTACCTTAGGTATAGCCTTTTTTAATGTAAAAGTTTTTAAAAAAGCATTTAATGGCATTTCATGCACCAAACTGAACCAAATATACTATGTGTTAGAATTAATGCAGATTAAATGTTGGGTTAATTAAATCTATGTGTATTAATTATATTTATTTCTTATTAAGCATTCTCATTTATTTATATGATGTATCTTTGATATATATAAATCTTAAAGTGTAAAAGTCACATGTGAGGAACTTGTGTATGTGATGACAAAGAGACAAAAGTTTAATCTCATATTGAAGAGGAGAACAAACCCACATATCCTTTTATATTGTTGGTAGAGCATGAATCTTAGTTCAAATAGCTTTTAGAGAACATGCTAGACCACGTGCACACACGTCTGTGCTTGATTAGGTTCAGCCTAGGCTTGGGAATTATCTTCAATATATCTTTTGCACGAAAAAATGTTATCTAACCGTCAAATGGATCTGTGCAGGAATGATTACGGGACGAAGAGATGCTTTGGTTGGATCGGATCTGAGATCCATGATCCAACACATTTTCTATAAAGTGGGAGTAAGGCTTCCCTAATTTGCACTTAATAGCAATACACTCTCTCTCCTCATGCATCATGCTCTATGCGTTTTTCCCTCTAAGTTGATTGAACCATGCTCCCCTCTATTCTCTACCCAAGGTGATTGAGGAGCAGTCCAGTTCGGCTTCAAGTCAGGCATGTGCTCCTACAATGTGCATTTTATCTTAGGAGAATAGCATAAGAACCCATGCATGCTATATAGTGGGGTCTTGATTTCTCTTATGTAAGTCCGTAAGGGCAAATGACATACATAATTCTTCTTCTTATTGTTTCTTATTTTGCTTTTGCTTCTTTTCTATATGGTTTATGTATGAATTTTTTTGGATTTCATATTGTTATTGCTTTGGGCATGTTTACGATTGTTGTATATTAGTTTATTCATGTAATCTTATGGCTTTTTTCAACAATCTTAGAGAAATCAGTATATGTAGTGAACATGTCTTCGTCTAATACCCTGCAACCGAAGGTTGATTTGATCTTGATGTCGAAAAAGTTTATTGGTCCAAATTTTTATCGCTAGCAATGTATGAAAATCCGATTAACCATGTTATGGTCACATAGATTTATCAAGTCAGGTTGTCCCCAGCCAGATGATAATGACCCTAGAAACTTGGATAAAATCACTCAGTGAAAGGAGAATGACACTTTGTGTTGTTGTTGTATCTTGTTGGCACTATTGAATATGTTGTTCGACGTTTATACTTCTTTATCTTCCATGGCAGCAAAAGATTTATTGGTTGTCTTAGGTCGAAAATACAATATTGGAGACATAGATCTTCAATATGGCAAAGTTCCTTAAGTATTAAATGGCAAAAGGAAAATCTATGATCAAATAGGTACATGAATTTCAACTTCTATGTCATGGTTTGAAGGAAGTTGAAATAGAGTTTTATGATAAATTTATTGTTATGTCTATTATTGAGAAATTTTTTAACTCTTGAGAAGGTTTTGGCTTAAATCTCAAACATAAAAAGGATAACATGACCATAGAAGATGTCATAGTAGACATATCAATAGAAGAAGAGCATAGAAACTACAAACCGTTATGTTTATTGATACCGCCCTTAGGGTCAATCTGATGAACGAAAAGAAACAACCTATTGATCATAAAGAAAAACACCTAAAGTATAAACCAAATACCAAGATCCAAAATAAACTAAAAAACAAATCATGTTGGCTTTGTAGTCAGGTTGAACATTAAGCTAGGAACTATCCCTTAAAGAAAGCCAAGAAACGTGTAGTCGTTAAAGGAGTTATGGTCAACATGGTGACCATTGTACCTATGTCGACAAGTATCTTTCTCTTAAACTTATATCTATTCTATTTATGAGTCATAGTATTGGATTGTAAACACTAGGACTAACATGTACATTTGTATTGATCGGTGTTTTTTTGTGTCTTACCATGCCGTCTATGGTAAAATTGTGATATTAAGAGATCATTTGACTGCTTAAGTCAAGGGAGAAGGGCGTGTGGAGTTGAAGTTTTTCTCGAGAAAGGTTCAAACTCTTTAGAAAGTTAGACATATTTCAATGATTTGCTAAAATATCCTCGATGTTCTAATTTTAGTTAGAGAGCTGTTAAGGTTAAACTATAAATATAATAAAGTTGTAATTATACTACTTAGTATTGAGTATTTTTTTGGGAAGGATTATTTGTATGCCATAGAGAATCTATTTAAGATTTATGGAGAACTAGTAACTAATTTTTGTATGAATTTTAATGTCAATAAAGCATTTATTTATGCTTCTTCTTATTCTATTTATAATATTGAATCATTTAGATATGTGGCATGATAGGTTGGGACATGTAAATTTGATTTCATGATAAGAATAATAAATTTAAATCTTATCCCCAAAACTATCATAAATAAAAAAACACAAATGTGGTATTTGTATGCATGTGAAACAACCTAAGAAACATTTTCGTACGGTTGATAGAAAATTCAAAATTTTAGATTTGATGCACACTAATACTTGTGAATTCAATGAAATGATAATTAGAGATAATAAAAGATATTTTATTATATTTATTGATGATTGCAATAAATATTGTTATATTTACTTACTGAAAAAGTAAAGATGAAACCTTAAAAAAATTAAAGCTTTAGAAATGAGGCCCAAATCCAAACTACCAAAGTACTTAAACGACTAATGTCTAACAAGAGAGGAGAGTATACCTCCTAGCCAGGTGAGCTCTTGCTCTTGTGCAAAGTCACCAGCTTCATTCAACACAATTATGTTTGTTCCCATGTTTCTGCAACCATGAAAATCATGGTTTTCATACAGTTTTTCTTATAAATATATGTGAAAGTCATGCGTCTCATGAATTTGTTTATTTATTAACAAGATCACGAAAGTCCTAACTTTCATGACCTTGATATTTATCAAAAAGCATAAAAGTCATGAACAATTATCCAATGTCACAACTTATGGAGGAGTCATAATTCAATTTCTAACAATGACCACATAATATACTAGGTGCGATATTGGTAGGGCCTAATGGTTTGGTCTAGATTATCAATCGGCGCAATTAGAGAGATTTGCAAGTCAAAAACTTGGAAATGAAACCATGTTCTTGGTTCAATTTTGTCGAGTTTGGTTCGTCACATTTGTTCTCTATCTCGTGTTGGAGACAACATTAGTTGGCCAATCTGTGTCTCTCTTCAGGGATAGTTTTGCTTGGATCAAAGATGGAAGACTCTCCTTTGCTCTTTGATTGATTCTTCTTCACTCGACTTGAATTGAATCAGGTTCGCGACGCTCTAATCTTTGAATTACTCGTGAAAATGGTATTGACGCAATCCAGCCCAAGCAAAGAAAGCAAATCTTTTTTCATATAATGGCTTAAGGATCCATAATTCATGTACAATTAGAGGCACCTCGTACGAAATCAATGCGGATTGATCCAATTAAGGATCCATCATTTATTTCAAGCTAGGACACCGGTAACCTTAAATGAATGAGCATGGTTTGTTTATAGGAATCAAACTTTGAAACCATCCTTACTGGAATCGATATGAATTGGCACATGAACAATTTGAAGCAGAGCAGCTACCGCCTTTCTTTTCTTGGTCTTCATTGATTTTATTGTCATCCAAGGTGTTTAAACTGACACCTCCTTTCAAGCCCGTCGAAAGCTTACCATGTACCCTTCACTTTTTTGGGGTCAACAAATTTAAAAATTACTTTCATCACTGAATGATGCCACAGGTGTAGCAGCAAATCTGGATACTTAACTCTAAATGGTTGTTGGCCTCTTCAAAGATATTTAAAGAAAAGAAAATCATGTATCCATCTTATGATGAATCTGATCCGACCTATTCAATCATTTGTGACCATGAAACTTCTTAAAGAAAAAAGGGTGTCCAAATATTCTAGGCAATTGATTCTTTTCAGTTCTCGATAGCCTACTTAGGTAATGGAATCCCATGATTCCCCATCTCTTTCTTTGAATGCCTAAACAATGAGACAAGAAGACCTGACGTCCTACGTAAGAACTCATTTAGTCAATTATATATATATATATATAAGAGAGAGAGAGAGAGAGAGAGAGAGAGAGAGAGAGAGAGAGAGAGAGAGAGAGAGAGAGAGAGAGAGAGAGAGAGAGAGAGAGAGAGAGAGAGAAAATGTCAAAAATATGCTATATGCAATGACCCCATGTGTACTGATGGTGGCTCCTACTGCATATAGTGCAGTGGGACCACCAAAAAGTTTTTAAAACTACTATGAGGATATATAGTATATATATATATATATATATATATATATATATATATATATATGAAAGTTATATACCCTTATCAAAAAATTTCAATGATCATCTCAAGAGATAGATCGTTGAGTTTAAAAGTAAAAAAGATAAGATGTATAAATATATAATTTATAAGTATATTTGATTCACACATATCTTTTGCTTTTGAACTCAATTATCATATTTTCAATTATAGATGAGCATATTAGATATGCCCTTTCTCTCTATATGTAAATACATAATGTCTTTTGGTACACCCAAAGGGGGGTTCTCGTTCCATGCCTTGGGCAAATTGGCTAAGTCACATGGAGAAGGTGTTCTCGGTTCATGCCTTATCCAAACTACACAAATTAGGAGTTCAACGCGTTAAAATGAGGTCATACAAACGTATCTAAGATGGGACTAATGGGTTGCATGAACTTGTGAGCTCACATCCAAGCGTGAAGATCAAGATTTAAAGTTGTGGGATCATCGAAGATGTAAGAAAATTATCTTGATGAGCACTTGGAACTCGAGTTGGTACTAACCACAAACGAGTTGGTGTGATTAATTTTATTAGAGTACGAGTTGATGCCAACTATATATGGGTGGCAACAACTTATGACCAACTAAATGTAAGTTGACAAACACCGGAGGAGATGAAGGGTCCAAATTGATTTCTTGAGACACAATTCAAGATAAAAGGTTGTGGTTGATTGCGGATGTATAAATAATCTTTTATAAAATTGTATGACTCATGATTTAAATATATAATTAGAGTTTGTCTCATCTTTCTAGAGATTCTTTATAGAATTTGGCTAGGATTTTTCTAGATTATGCTAAGGACTCTTGCTCTTAAATTGGGTTAGCAAAGAGAATAACTTTTCTAGATTGAGTTACGCATAGGGAACTTTTATCTTTCCTAATCCCTCTCTCCTCATATTCATTATATATATCTCACCCATTCTATTCTCTCTCAAAATCTCGCTTTCCATTCTATAACTAATTCTGTACACAAATCCGACATGAAACTTTTAGAAGAAAGAAGACCCGATCCTTAGCTCATAGCATAAATTAATATCATAGCCTAATTGTCTCAACTAGGTTTTGTGAGATTTACCCAAGATATGGAACTAATCAGTTCTAATATATAATTATGAAGAAGACTTTAGAGCACGGCTCAGTAAAGTCAATTATTCATGTAACATAATCAATAACAATGATGCTTGATGGCTTGACATTTCTATTAACCTTCTTCATATAATGACTTTTAATGATACCATTAGCAAAAGGGTACCTATGAAATTATAACATGGAAAGTGTTCAGTATATCCTAGTTCAATGATCCATCAAAATTTCACTCCTAAATTCTTACATAGATTTCAAGAACTTGAAGTAAAAAAAACTTTGATGAGTACAAAAAATATTTTAAGAATTGATACTCAGGCTTGAAGGATGAGTTAAGATTAAATATCTTGAGTTCTAGAGCCACCACAGTGAAACACGTGTACACGTTTGCAAAAGTAAGTAAAGAATTAGGCTATTAAAAGAGACACTAAATCTCACGAAGTATCAGAGTCACCTCTTAAGGAAAATGAAGAAACTAATAGTATTACTCAAGTTAGTGACAAGAAGACTCTTCTCACTATAAGCCAACTTGAGGCTACAAGAAAGACCAGTCTAACTACTTATGACCCGAACACTAAAAGCCCAATCACAAAAGTGAAGACAACAACAACAACAACAACAACTAAGCCTTTTCCCATACTAGACGGGGCCGATTACATGGATTCTTTGTTTCCACAGATCCCTATTGTGTGCCATGTTAGTAGTTAACTCACAATAAGCTAGATCATTTTTTATTATTTCTTTCCAATACTTTTGTAGTCGTCCTCTAGCTCTTTTAATACTTTCCAAATTTAGTTTTTCATACCTTCTTACAGGTTCTTCTTTTGATCTTCTTTCTATATGTCCAAACCATCTTAAACGATATTATCTCTTTTTATCCTCTATTGGTGCCACTCCTAATTTGTTTCTAATAACCTCATTATGTATATGGTCTTTTCTTGTATGACCACTCATCCATCTCAACATCTTCATTTCTGTCACAGACATCTTTTGTACATGTTGATGATTAACTGCCCAACACTTAGAACCATAAAATATGGCAGGTCATTACACGTGAAGAACAAGATGAAAATGAAGGTTTTGGGGTATGTTATTCTATGGACAATCTTATGATGGTTAATTACATGTTTGCACATTGCTATATTAACAATGAGCAGCAAGCCTCCATCCTCATTGAGACGAGCAACTCACAACTTCTTCAGCTCTAAAAGAGTTGAAACAATGAGTCTTAAGACAAAACCTTGTGACTTGTTTCAAGTGGTAATTGGAGATGGGAAGCACCATGACAAGGTATGCAACAACCTCATAAGTGAAGTAAAGACTAAAACCCAAAGGGACAGATGACTTAGTCTTTAGGTTTGAATTGATGCCTTTCTTGAGATAACTATGAAGTTCATTAACATGAGAAGCCCTACATTGTCAAAGCTAGTCCAAAACCCATCCAAGAGAAAAGAGTACTAGAGCAAATAAAGTGGCACTATATTGATAGCTCCGAGTGTATGCACTACTAAGAAGAGAACAGCTTGTAAAACATCAACAAATTGCCTAAAAATTCAAAAAAGTTCATCGAAACTCACCCACTCCCTTCTTCCTAAAAAAATCTTTCTTTTCATTCTATGATGATGACATGGATCCATCTTGAAACCTATGGGCAAATGAAGACCCGATCCTTGGCTCATAACACCATAAATGATGGACAACTCAACCCAATTGACCCGTGCAAATCAACGATTTAGGTTTTATGTAGCCATATCTCATAAAATTGATTTAGAAACTGTAACTATTACCCACCTATCATGTGTGTGTGTGTGTGTGAGAGAGAGAGAGAGAGAGCTCTATGTACCTACCGAATAAAGGTACGGATAGGGGGATTGGTTTCAAGACGTTGGTTGTTTTGCAACCTATGCCTTTATTCCACAGTCCCTTCCCTAGTAATAGCCACTACAATGCCATTGTTCTTTGTTCGAATAACTCAAATAATTATTCATAAAATGTGAACAAGATCGTCTAAGAAGGTTGTAGTAATAAATCGGATGGATTTGGCTCATTTGTATTCAATTTGTTTAACCATCTGAGCTGAACATGAGCATGGCTCAACTTGGTTTGACTTGTGAAAGTTGTTCGAAGGTACTGTAGTTTCACTCTAAGGTCTAAACCACACCCTCAAGCTATTTGTACTATGCTATTGATGTAAATGAAAGGTTCATTTTGTTTCAACTTGTTCATAAAGGAGGACTTTAAGTAAATGAAGAGCCACTTTTTTAGGATACTTGTGGAAATCCATCCATCAACTCAGTTAACTTTGGCTCATAAAGGGTGATGAACTATTCATGGTCGCGTTCAGATAGAGGTTGCACAGCGATAACTTTGTTTATATAAGTCAGCCAACGATCTACTCAGCTCATTCTTATAGAAAACAAGCTGAGCAACAAACAAGGCTTGCCCTATTCATTCCAACTTGACAAACAAGGCTTGCCCTATTCATTTCAACTTGCACACAAGCTTTAATATCAACACTTCCGAAACTATATATTATATATATATATGAAGCGTGGTATATACTAGGAAGATTAGATGCTAACAAAATTCAAACAAATTTCAACAATCTAATTTCAAAAATGGTTGGTTGGATTTAAATTTTAAAACAAAAGCTACACTTTATTTTTTGCAAGTGCAATAATTCAAAAAGCAACTTTTTTTGTTTTTTAAATTCAAATCTCAGCAATTTATATACCATTAACTGCATATGGAACCTGTATATGCTAGCATACTTAGGTGCTAAATCTAAATAAATCTGAATCATTTGATGATAAATAATTGAAATTTAAATTTGAGAAGCAATTTATGGTTATACTTTATTCACATGTATACCTTTTGCTTTTCAAACTCAAATTTCAACAATTCTTCATCAAACATAAATGGTTGAGATATCCATCATGTGATGGCATGCTATCAACACCAGAGATTGATGCGCCCTAACTATATGGCGAACCGCCTTTTGAAATGAACAATGGATCATTGGTTAAGAGGTCAAGTCAAAACTTGGAGGTCATGAGTTCAACACGTGGGTGTGCATCACCTTATTATTGTACCCAAAAAAATGTAACATCAACATGTTCAATATTCAAATGAAATCAATAGTCAACTATCATATTATAATGAGGCACGTCTAAACAGTATAGATGTTAAGGTTCGGTGACCTGCCAATTGTTAACGTACCAATCAAGGTTAAGTCAACTATGACCAAATCTCAATCCTATTTATACTTTAGACCAAGGAAAAAAGAACGGACTTTATTAATTTGTAATTTACAGGTATTTGAGAACCTCACGGGTTGAAACTTGCAGCAGCTGAAACATGTGGCTCGTCACCATAAACGCCCCCGGAAAAGTCAGTATACCGAAATGGCAGCGGGGTCAACTCACAATCTAAAAGTCACACGTTCGATATCTGGGGTGTGCATTGTTTTCGGGCTCTACCAAACACGTAAAAGAAGGCTTAGAACAACCTCATAAGCCTTAGAAAAAAAACCAGAAGACTTTTTTTGTTAGCTTGAGATGAGCCAATGACACAAGATAGAGCAAAATAACAATTAAAAACCCGTGCCGTTAGAGTGGAGTAAGAGTAAACCCTTGATTTTGGTTGGTTTTCTATTCGTTGGCATAACTCACAAAAGGTGATACTCAATGAAAACTTAAACAACGCATTTATCAAATTTTCTCTGATTCGTTGAGTATAATTTAAGTACGATCCTTTCATATATCATCGGGATTTTCTAAAGAAACGTACGTGAAGTAGGGAAAAGGTTATCAATCTGAAGTCAATTTTTTGAGAAATTGATTTGTCATTTTTCTCACAAGACTGGGATGCTTTTAAGAAAGTAGAGAATCATGATTTTGAATATGTATAAAGACAATCAAAAGAAGTTTTGATAAGAAAGTAAGAAAAATTATATTGAAACATTAAAAGAAAAAAGAAAAAATGTTGAAAAATAACTTAATTTATTTTCAGTTTACTATCAGTAAGAATCCGTAATAACTAAGAATCCATTCAGCTGAATCCATCTAGTAATGTAGCTGAATCCATCTAGTAGTAGTTGTTGTTGACTGCGATGGTCCCAAGAAAACCACAAACCTTAGCAAATGTTGAAAATTTTCCTGTACAAGAGTGAGCGAAAGAGGCGCACCCTAGGATACTTTCCCCATAGGAGCTCATTTTCCTGCAAAAATGGACGTCAAACTTCCGTAAAACGCATGCCCCTAGGAAACCGGAAAACTTTCCCAAACATGGCGAAGTTTCCCGGGGGATCAATCGGCTCGAGCCGAGGGATGCGTAGATAATCGTTGGACCCATCAAAAAGAGTCCAATGCTGAGTAACCGACCACCAACCAGCAATGTCGTCAACGCCGGGTGCGTCGGTGGAATTCAAAAGAGAGGCGACAAATTTATCACCCCCCCTCTTCCTTCCGTTGGGCCGGTGAATCGAGAAAAGCAAGACGGTAATAAGAGAGGAAATGACAGTTGTTAAAAAGCCCCGTAAGTTTATTCCTTGCTTGTATTTCCCGCAAGTTATCGAATAGCATCCAACTTGTTATAAATTCTTTCCCTGTAGACGACGACGTAAAATCCAGAAAGCCCACGGAAGATCTGTTTTTTCCACTCAAGAATAAAAAGTAAGAGTACCCAAAAGAGAAGAGAGTTGAAAGAGTTGAATCAAGGGAGAAAGAAAGAAAAGGAAGAGGGAAACCGCCTTTCGGTTAGTTTCATCACTTAGTGCAATCCAAATCTCGATCTGTCTTCTTTCCGTTTAGATTGTTTTATTGCTTGGTGACGAAGACTAGCGCATTGGCGTTTTTTTCTAAGTGATAGGGTGGTATTCATTTTTGGTAGTGGAAATGGATAACAGAGGAAGGAGAAGAAAGGGGGATTTGTTGAGCAGGAAGCTATAGTCGACTGAAGATTGGGATTTGAGGCAGAGGCTAACAGTGGGGGCGGGGGAAGAGATATGGGGGATGATGTGGGGAGTATAGGATCGTACAAGGGTATGTCTTCGGACAATGTCAAGGGCTTGGTTTTGGCTCTGTCATCCAGCTTCTTCATAGGTGCCAGCTTCATCATCAAGAAGAAGGGACTGAAAAGGGCTGGTGCGTCTGGCGTCCGAGCAGGTACTTTTCTACTTGGGTGCCCTCCCAACTTCTTATTTTCTCCTTCTTCGTGGTACCAGCTTGTGAATTATGTGAAGATGTGGTACTATGTTTCTTGGCATCAGTGACTTTTCTGTGGGAGTTATCATCAGCCACGGTCTTTTAGTTGTTTAATTTGGGAATTGAGAACAGAACTGTACCACTATGATCTTGTTTTCACATGCATCTTCTGGCATTACTGGAAAATTTACTAAGCATGATGAGTGAATCTTGCTTACGCAATCAGATCTTTATTTAACTACTAGTAGTTCTGCTTCTATTGAAGGGTTTCGAAATTATATATTGAGGTATGAGCGCCTACCTTTCGTTTACCGAGATTTGGTATGACAAATATGGAAGATAGGTCACTGTTTCTATATATAGATTTGATTTGATTGAACCTAATAAATGGCTTCAGATTAGCCGCAAATACAAAATCTGGTTAGTCTCGTGCTGGTTGTTGGGCATGGGAAAAGGTAATGAGAACTTTGTGCTGAGACTGTTACTTATAGCCCCCTTCTATTTTTCAGCGCTTCATTGTTTGTGGTTGCATTATTATGGACTGAGCGGCTGATTCAGCGATCTTGGTATTCAACTTGTATTATACTCAGTGAAAATGTGATACTTGGACCCGTATTTTATTTGCTAACAGTAATGATATTAGTGCTTGATACTTTGAAACCTTTCATTCTCTTAGATCTTTAGAAGCAAGCAGGAAGTTGTGGATCTAATGGTAATGAAAGGATGCATTAACTAATCACGATAAGAACTATTAGGATCTGCATCAATGTTGCGCTGTCGTCCTTGTATTGTCTGATGGCTAATTTAGCTACTCTAATAATTTACTACAGCTGGAAGCTGGTCATAGCTTGTCCACATTCATTAATTCATGCTTTGAGTGATGATTCTGCTTATCTGTGTAAACTTTTACAAAACAATGTTCTTTTTATGTTTCTCCTTTTTTTTGCATATAGGGAAGTGATCCTATTTGTTTTGTCTACTGGTACATTATGTGGATGGGAAGGATACAATTCCATATTCTTGTGAGTAACCTTTGGGAACCAATCTAGCTTTATAGCGATCTAATGAGCCATCACCATTAGTCTTGATTTTATAGACCCACCGATAACCTATAGTCTTTTTATTTGATGGTCTAGAGACAATATCCCAAGTTTGGGCTCTATACAAAGCATCCAACTCTTCGTTCATCGTTCATTGCATGAATCCAGTCTTGTGTTAACAGGGCTTCCTTAAAGGTTTTAGGTTCCTTTATAGCTGAAATATTTGTTACTAAAGCTCTATGTCTTTGAAAAACTATCATATGAGACAAATCTTTTGAGACAAATCTTTCAGGAGGTTTAGAATTACGATTTGACCTCCTAGAGATAGGCATAGATCTCCTATTGTAATGTTGATCAAAAGGTGTAATAGGATGTCTTGTACTCATATGTTCATCAAGATCATTTTCTTCATGAATTACCTCTTCACCTATAATATCATTCAAGAAGGAATAGGAGGAGTCATTAAGAGAAATATTATCATCCATGCCTTTAAAAACATATTCATTTTAAAAAAACTTAACATCTCATGATACATAAAGCTTATCATTTTTACAATCATAACACCTATACCCCTTTTTGGTTATTCCATATCCTATAAAGATACATTCTATGGCCCGAGATGACAGTTTATTGTCTTTGTCAAATCATTTACATCCAAAAACACGCAATCTTGAATAGTTGAGAGAAACTTAAAAAAATCTTTTTATAGGAAACACATTTTTGTAAATCTGAAGAGGGCATCTGATTAATTAAATAGACTGTAGTCATAATAGCCTCTGCCCAGAAATTTTTAGGAACACCACTTGATAAAAGCAAAGTTCTTTTGGTTTCCAAGATATGTCTATGCTTACGCCATTTTGTTGAGGAGTCTTAGAGTAAGAAGTTTGAGATTATTTTTAAAATCCTTTGACATAAACTCTCCTCCTGAATCAGATATAAAAATCTTGATTTCGGAATCAAATTGATTTTTTAAAAGATTATGAAAGATAACAAAATTTTGAAAGACATCATATTTTGCTTTTAAAAGATATACCATGTTTACCTAGTAAAATCATCTATAAAAATGACATAATAGGAAATACCTCTTTTAGACAAAACGGGTGCCGGACCCCATACATCCGAATGAACAATTTCGAAGGGTCTTGTTATAACAAAATTTCTGGTTTTCTTTGGTGCTTAGCTTGTTAAAGAGTTGCTTATTAATGCAATTTATGGGGCTATCTATCTTTAGTAAGTTATGCCACATGTTTGCAGGAGTTGGAGGCTATTCTTACCTATACGAGCCTCTCTGGTGGACAGGCATGATAACAAGTAAGTTTGTCCACCATTATGCTAAGTTGCATGGAAATGTTACAAGATGTGGTGGGGAATCATATGTCAATTGGACATACTTTTACCTTTGCCCTTTCATTCAAGGAATAACAGAATTGAAAATTAAGTGTACGTTTGTCTGCAGTAATCTTCTGTTCGGTATTTCTTCAGGCAGTTATGGTAGGACAAAATTATCACACTAACATTTAGTATTCTGAATCAGTGATTGTGGGAGAGATAGCTAATTTTGCAGCATATGCATTTGCTCCAGCAATTCTTGTGACACCACTGGGTGCACTGAGTATAATTATTAGGTATGAATCATATTGATTCACTACATTTATATTTTTCTGTGAGATTCTTAAATTATTCAATGAGTGCTACTTATGATTATGTTCACTGTGATGTTTCCAGTGCTGTGCTTGCTCATATAATTTTACAGGAAAAGCTTCACATTTTTGGGATCCTTGGTTGTGTTCTATGTGTCGTTGGGTCAACAACGATTGTCCTGCATGCTCCCCCTGAGCGTGATATTGAATCTGTGAGGGAGGTATGGGACCTTGCTACTGAACCAGGTAATGTTATCTCATGTTCTCAATATCCGTTATCTTCCTCGCAAGTTGTACAATTTGAATTTGCATCCTATGAAATTCCTAAGATTCCTATGTTTGACAAGGTTTATACTTTATGGTATGCTTACCATGTTTTGTTTCCTTCTGGCAGCTTTTATGTTTTATGCACTGCTGGTAATGGTGGCGGTCTTTATACTTATAGTTCATTTTGTCCCGTTGTACGGTCAAACACATATCATGGTGTACATTGGGGTCTGTTCACTTATTGGTTCTTTATCGGTATGTTTTTGAGCCATCATGGCATTGACTCCATGTATGTTCTTCTTCCCTTTCTTGATACGGGATTTTTCATTTCTGATAGTGTTTTCTGTATTGCAGGTGATGAGTGTAAAGGCCCTTGGGATTGCTCTAAAACTGACATTCTCAGGAATAAATCAGCTTTTATATCCTCAGACATGGGTATTCACCATGATTGTAGCTGTTTGTGTTGTGACACAGATAAACTATTTAAATAAAGTAAGTGATGTACTTTTCATAACTGGCATCCGATGGTTGAGTGGCAAACTTACCTCCAAATTTCTTGAATTCTCTAAAGAGCTTCCTCACAATGATGAAAATCAAACTTGATCATATCATATTATGGATAAGCTTAATTGTTTTCTTCTTGCAGGCATTGATCACTATTCTCTTAAATGTTGGTATCATCTGCCACCATCTTATTAAATACAGTCTCTTGGAATTCGAGTGGTCCACTTCAATCAATCTCCAGAGCATGCAATATCTCGTGTTTTTTTCTTCTGGATCTTTCGTATTCAACTCATTGTCCTTACCATGAAGAG
Source organism: Brasenia schreberi (assembly GCA_036023115.1). Lineage (NCBI taxonomy): Eukaryota > Viridiplantae > Streptophyta > Magnoliopsida > Nymphaeales > Cabombaceae > Brasenia > Brasenia schreberi. The sequence continues at coordinate 10,166,443 of JAYKKT010000085.1, read as the reverse complement.
TTATTGGTGTTTTACTTACAAAACTTCATCATTACTAGATCTTGACTTTTACCACCGTTGGTCTATGTCCCTCCCTTCTGCAGCATTATTAATGTTTAACTCCTTAATGGCCGCCTCTTGCTTGAGCTACTTTTTACTTTGGGATGTATGGTGCTTGTGTCTCTTCACTTGTGGTTTTTTGGCCATATCCTTTACAAGTTTTATTGAGGTTGGTATCAATAGCTTCTGGCTTGCTTAGGGCTTTGAATCTTAAGGCCATCTTTTCATGCTTGTAAATGAGGAGTCTTCTTACTTCATCTTTAATATAGAAGAACCTTTTTTCGGGTAGCCTTTTCCGTTATCACTATACAACAACCACAGCCAAGCCATTTCCCACATTAACTGGAGTCAGCGAGATGGATTCTTTGATGTCATAGAGCCTATCTCTTGCATTATGGATTCTTTAGCTCTGCACAAGCCATATCATGTTTAATGGTTTTACTTTCGTGGTCTTCCTATCCTTCTTTTAAACTGTTTACTATCTAGTTTCTCACACCTTCTTACTTGAGCTTGATTTGGCTACCTCTCTACATGTCTAAACCATCTTACATTTGATTCTCTCATCTTATGTTTTGTTGGTGCTACTCCAATTTTTCTCCAATAACCTCATTATGGGTATGGTCTTTCCTAGTATAACCATATGTCCATCTCAACATTTTCATTTCTACCACAGACATCTTTTGTACATGATGTTTGACTTATTTACCATCGAACTTTATAGTTATCTTCTTATTGCACAAACCAAACTTTATAGGTATCTTCTTATTGCAAAAAACACCCAAGACACGTATTACATCATGAGAAGAAGAGTTAATCTGTAAAAACAAAAATTCTTTTATGTGAAAAAGAAATCACCTAAGACAGTTTCAATATTTATACAAAGACCAAAATTCTTTTATGAGGCTAAACAGAGAAGAAGAGTTGATCTGTTGTCTAGTTAATGGGGAAATGTGGCTTTTGTTGTTTTTGTTCATCATGAGAAACATTTCCCCCTAAAACTTCAAAGCACATTGAGCTTAAGCTTGAGCAAGATTGGTCTAATCAACTATGCAAAATTATACCCTTCAAACCCAAAACTAGACTTGGGTCCAAGATCAGTTCCAGGCTGAAGATCAAAAGGAATATAGTGATCAAGTCAAAGCACTGGAGAACCCTCCATTACGCAACTAGATCTATGACTGATATAATCATCTTGTGTGGATTTAGATCAATGTTTAAATCTTCCTTGGAAACAAGTCTAAGTATTGACACTCTAATGAACTCCTTAGGAAGTTGTGTCTGCTCAAATACCCTATACTTTAGCTGCCTGATAGCAACTGCAGCCTTCTTCCGATGCCCTTGAATTGATGTTAGGCTTTTTAAACAGAAATATTGTAAGAAACATTTGGAGTTGGCAGACCATCAGGACCTGCTAGATTCTGGAAAGAAGTTACTGTATGCATTTGTCTTATAAGTCTGTGAACGTCTCTTGCCAGGTGACTGTATTTAATATTTGCCTACCTTGACAGAAGTTGGCCTATTGGCTACGTGCCAGTCTGGGTGCCCAGGTCTGAGAATAAGGCACCATCCTACTTATATCTGGTCTTTTCAAATCCTGTAGATTTATCTTTATATACGTACATGTGTTTGTACTTGCACACACAGGGAAAGGGGGTTGGCCGGGTGGGTATCATCAACTGCAAGGCACAGAGCGTGTTTTTCATCCTTGTGCAAAAACCTCAGGATCAAATAAGGGCTTAATCTTAGGTTTATCGGCTTATGAAATCCAGTCTACCATGTGAATGGTCGATTCCAAGTTTATTGGGCATTCCACACATGTTTATCATTAGCTTTTTGAAAATATGCAGTGAAACCTAAGTTATAGGGATAAATTGTATTGTATTCTGGCCTATGCAACATCTCCTATATATATATATATATATGGACACATATACCTATTGTTTAAATTGATTTATTTTCATGAATATGTGGGTTAGGGTACTGATAAGGCTGCCTAGGCTCTGCTTGATCCTTTTATGTCTCTTGGTGCCTAGGCACCATCTAGAACTTTTACATAGATATGTACAGGAATATATCCTAAGTGCTAACAACTTTATGATTTTCTCCGAAGGATCTTTTAGAAGATTAGGAAGGAATATCTCCTTTTGGGTCAGCTTTCTTTCTCTTGTGATGAATGTTATGTTCTCAAGCATGAAAGCAACTGTGGTGGAAGATTGTAGGACAAATAATTTCCTGTTATGCTTCTTTTTTCTTTAATTGGACCAATGCTTTACATGCAGGCATTGGATACATTCAATACTGCAGTTGTATCACCAATATATTATGTCATGTTCACCACTTTGACAATTTTAGCTAGCGTCATAATGTTTAAGGTAATTCATTTGCCGCTGAAATTTGATTTTTGGGTACTTTGACCTTTTCCTATCTTAATTTAGCAATTTTGTTGTATGAAAGGGTCTATTTAACTCTAGTTCTTGAGGTTATATATATGGTTTAAACTGATCTGCTAATTCTTTATTGGCATGGACAACCATTGTCAATATATTCTTTGTCGACCTACAATGCAAAATATATTGTTTAATGGACTTCATTCATAATGATGGCCTTTATGTGGCATAAAATCTATTTTCACCTTTTCCAGTTTGGAGATTCTCTACTGGATCCTTCATGGTTGAAATTTATTCCTTTAGCTTCTACAAGAACTGCAACCTTGACCATATTGAATCCTCCTGATACTGAGAGTACCGGTTCCAGGTACTGAAACTGTACCTGTATCCGTGCAATATTGTCCGACTGATATAGTCAACATTGTGCCAATTTTAGCTGAACAAAAATTATGCATAGTAGGTATATTGAACGAGAGAACAAAGCAGAGAAAATCCGCTCTAAAATGTTGATTGGTATGTGTATGCCCTTGCTATTGCTCTGCTCATATTCGGCTTTTATGGTTCGTCATGTTCCTTTTGATTTTATAAATCCATTTACTATGAGCCACTTTCTTTCTTAGGAGTGGAGAATCAAGTTTTTCCTAGTATTCTAAGTAGCTCCACAATATCGGATATACTCTCATTGGTCTTGGAGTCTTTGTCATTGACCCTGTGGTTATGGTCCCTCTTTGTGCATATTTCAACTTTTGTTGCACAGTACGTATTGTAATTATCAAATAGCATTCTTTTCCTCAAAAAATATAATCAGCATAAGAATGAGCGATCCAATGTAAAGTTCTCCCCCACTTATATCAAGTCTTCTTATATATCGTCTTATAACTGACTGGCGTGTTCTTTGGATGATTTAGTTCCATTTGTTTGAACAATTTATTTTGATGATATATTTGATTCATACTATCAAGAACAGGGGGAAGGCATTTATGATCCCGTTCTAGTTTCCTCTGACTACCACCTTTTGCCTGCCACCTCAATCACCACCATCTCTCCTTGCAGCCAACTCCTGCCACTACTATCTCAGTGAAGGGTGGTAATGGTAGGTGATGGCTGTGAAGAGGATGGAGGTGATAGACCTGATGGGGATCAGTTATAGAATACATTTTCATCCAAATATTTCTTTTTTTTCAAATAAACCACTCATTACAAGACTTCAAATTTTGTTTTGAAACAGTATAAATGCAAAACCTCCCTTGATAAGTAGATGAGAATGAACAAATGAAGGAAAGCAAAACAGATATATGACATAGTGCTGGCATGGATTTAATGTGCAGAATCACCCGAGTCAGATGTGATACTTCTAAACCCGTCTATCAAGCAGAGATCTGAACATTTGTAGAATCACGTCAGTCTAATGGGATTATTAGGAAAATAGAATAACAAAGACCACTTGTTATTTAACTAAGCTAATAGGGAAAGTAAGAGGGAGGAACATTTACATCCCAATCTCAGTTTCTTACTTAAGAGAGCAACTTACTTGGCAAAATCTTTGGATGAACCAAAAGCAAGACCAACACCAAGCTATTCCCATACTAGATGGAGTTAATTACATGAGTTCTTAGTCCCTGTTCTGATCTATCTGGGTTCACAATTCGGAGCATGGAAGCTCAAAAAACTAAGGCCAAAGATTCAACATAGTTTTACAATGGCGATTGGCTATGTAACACAGCCTTCTGGTTTTTCTAGGTTACTTACTGACTTTGGAAGGGTAAAAAGCCCCATGATGGGTGAAGTTGAAGCAATATCTTATCATGTTTTCACATGATTTCTTCTCTCTTAGCTTATGGCAATGGCGTAAGATGTACTCTCAAAATTCGGAGTGAAAAACTGAGATGGATGGTTTTTCTTGGGGTATAGATAATGCATATGAAAACTTTTAGTTTATTGATGCACTTGGCAAAGTAGGTTTGATGCCAAAAGTAGAAGTCTTGTAGGTGAGATATTAAAAGAAGGTCGGACTTCTGCTAAACGGTATTTCTGACATTTAATAGAATCAGCAAGGCAAGAATTAACGTTGTGTAGCTGACATTGTCACCCTTGGTGAAGGGTATTTTCTCTATTCTGAAGGCTACCTTATAATAAGGGCGAGGGTAAGGATAAGGATAAAGGTACGGTTGGATGCATCACAGCACTAACTGAAGTAGCTTAATAACCTTATAGTAGGGCGCAAACAAGCTATGTGTCAAAGCACTTGCAACCCTTACTGTAGGTTGAACCTCACTATAGGGTAAGGGGCAAAGCTCGTTTGTTCTTCGACAAAGCATAAGTTTCAGCTTTGCAGGAATCGGGAATGAATATGTTGGAGAAGATAGTGATTTCCATGATGAAATGAATGTGGAGAAACATGACGACCCATAGTAGTAAGAAGACTCAGAACATAAATTTTCATCAGTTTTCTAGAACTTCACAATATTAGGCTCAAGGAATATAGGCCCTGAAGACGGACAAATCTATTCAATGATATAATCTACTCATGCTTCACGGCTTGTCATCCAAACACACGATTACTTTAAAGTTGTCCAAGGACAATAAGAGAAGAAAGTGCAAATCTTACAACAGATGATCCAAGTAGTTCTATACTGACTCTCAAATTAAAATATTGTCACTGTTCATTGTGCCATTTATTGGTGGATGCATCAAGCTGCTCGTATGGATATTTACATTTTCTGCCAAAGGATTTATCTCTAATTACAACAGATTGTGCCGTTTGTTTTGATGGTGTGATTTGATTATATTGGTCAGGATTGGGATCGGCAAGATCCAACACAAATAGTCACAGAGATGTGTGGTTTTGTTACGATCCTGTCGGGTACTTTCTTACTCCACAAGACCAAGGACATGGTTGACGGTATGCAAGTGAACCCATTAACGATTAAACACTCACACATGCATGTTGTGCACTCGCACTTTAATGGTCCTCGCTTTGGGTTGCTATCTCTTTCAGGTCTATCACCTTGCCTGTCCATGCGCCTTCCAAAATATAATGAGGATGGGTTTTCTACAGAAGACATTCCCCTTCGATGTCAAGATTCTTGCCATTCTCCTTGATGCATGTGCCCGTGCTCTTATATGGTTCGGTACGGGATGCGTCCAAGACGAGAGCTTGTGGACACATTGCAATGCTGGTTATTGGTTTTGATACAGGAAATGCAGAGCTTTGGACTTTCAGAGAATATGAAAGTGTTGGTTCTCTCCTTCTGAACTGGAGGTGTTTGTCAACCCATATGCCTCTAATTTGAGCGGTGGCATGAAGAAGCAGGTGGAGTTGAAGAGATACTTCATTCAAATTGTTTATCCATTCCTTCTTTTCTGGTCTCTACTGGTGGTATTGGAGTAGGAACAGAGAGCTGTCTATTTTTTAGGTCTAGCGATTTTAGCATTCAATTGTTCTGCTGCTCACTGCTGTTCTGCTGCATCTTAGTATTGTACTGTGCACATCTCTGAAAGATACACATTCATATAGTAATACATTCCGAGAAAGTTCTCAATGGTTCAATAGTAACCGAAGTGCACTCATTGGTCATCGACTTTCAGAAAACAGTTTTATTTGTCGTTTTGGCTTCACAACTCGGACAGCCTCCTTTGGAGGGATTGGTGTAAAAGTTTAAGTACCCTTGTCCAGGAAAGGCATGATGCTCATGGAAGTTGAATTCCTGACTGCTTGTTTAGTAGGGGCGCTCTCCATTATGTTAAATTCTCTTGGGCAGCTCCTTTTGTTTGGGTATGAACAAGGAATCGCCTGATTTGTTCATAATTCATTCCTGCTCTCTCTAACGCCAATGGTGATCCTGATCCTTGGCCAGCCTTTGCCAGCCTTGGCTCAAATATGGCACATTGGCACCTCTGCTGCTCCTGATCCTTGTTGCGGTCCTGTCGAGCCCCTCCTCCATCAATAGGTACTCTCAACACATCAACTACATAACAAGGGGTTGGTCGATCATGATGAAAAATCTAGCTGATTTCCCCAACTCCCTCGTTCCAAGCTCCAAGAATCGGTTACAACCTTGAGACGTCTCGAGAGCTTACTAAAGGCTTTCTCAACATGGAAATCAAATGTGCCTCGGCATCGGGCCTTGGCTGGATTGTTCCTGAAAGGTCTGAGTGATCAGCTCACTACCCTACCTTATTGTGAGGTAGCGAGCTGGTTGGTTGATTAGTATAATCAACCTTTTGTTTGATCTGGGCATCAGTGATCCTATAGATGAAAACATGGTCTCCATAGACCCTATCGAATTTTCATTCTTAGAAAGAACCTTATAGGGAATCAGGGATCGTGTCCATTCCCTTGAGCTGTCAGAAGAAGGTTCAAGAACTAACGGACAGGGGCACTTTCGGTATGACTGGATTCCAATGTCTATGATGGAATCAAATTCATACTTCATGCATTTTATTTCCCATCTCAATTAAGAGGAGTCATGTAAAGAACAGGTCCCAAACTGTGATCGATTCTGCTTTCAAAACCTGTTGCAGCTGCACTCGACAAACAGACGTGCGAATGATGGATGAAACCAAGGTAATGGAGTTTACTCCTCTACACATTTCACTCACTCTATCAGCAACTATAAAACTCTGCCCATACCTCACTCCAGCACTTGCATGTTTCTGTTTTTGCGAGAGGAGGGATGTAGCGAGCGACGAAATTCTTTGGACAGTTGAAAACAAGTGGAAGATAGGAGCCACCGCAGCTCCTGCTTCCCCCCGAATATGTCTAGTGGGGTGGCGGTGCTGATGATGTTGGTGACGGAGGGACAAGACTCGATTTTCTAATCGTCTTATTATCAGTTAATCAAAAGGTGAGCCAAATGTTCAGTTCTTTTCAGATAATCAAAAGGCAAGGCGAAACAAAAACCCAGGTCTTTCTCACAGTTAAAAGTTATATATTTTTTCGAAGCAACTCATTTTGTGCAGATTGAGAACCTTTCCTACATATTATTAGCAAAGAATGCTATTGATATACATGTGAATATATAACAACAACAACTAAGCCTTTTCCCATACTAGACGGGGTCGACTACATGGATTCTTTGTTTCCACATATCCCTATCGTGTGCCATGTTAGCAATTAACTCACAATAAGCTAGATCATTCTTTATTGTTTCTTTCCAACACTTTTGTGATCGTCCTCTAGCTCTTTTAATACTTTTCAAATTTAGTTTTTCATAATTCTTACGGGTTCTTCTTTTGATCTTCTTTCTATATGTCCAAACCATCTTAAACGATATTCTCTCATTTTATCCTCTATTGGTGCCACTCCTAATTTGTTTCTAATAACCTCATTATGTATACGGTTTTTTCTTGTATGGCCACTCATCCATCTTAACATCTTCATTTCTGTCACAAACATCTTTTGTACATGTTGATGATTAACTGCCCAACACTAAGAACCATAAAACATGGCAAGCCTAATTGTTGCTCTATAATATTTACCTTTTAACTTTAATGGTATCTTCTTATCACAAAGAATACCTAATGCTCCTTTCCATTTTAACCAACCTGCATTAATTCTATGCATAACATCTCCATCAATTCTTTCATCACTCTGAAAAATTGACCCTAGGTATTTAAAACCTTCCTTTTGGGGGATGCAATGTGTGCCAATTTTAATTTCTATGTCCTCTGAGGTAACCAAATGATCAAACTTACATTCCATATATTCTGTCTTTGTTCTAGTAAGTCGGAGGCCTTTGCTTTCTAATGTTTCTCTCCATAGTTCAAATTTTCTATTAACTTTTTCCTTAGACTCCTCCACTAATACAATGTCATCTGCAAATAACATACACCAAGGTACTTCATCTTGAATATGTTTTGTTAACTCATCAATCACCATTATAAATAAATATGGACTTAAAGTTGATCATTGATGTAACCCAATATTAACTTCAAAGAAGTTTGTCATTCCTTCATGAGTCCTCACACATGTTTTTGCACCATCATACATGTCTCTAATAAGGTTAATGTATGTCAATGGGATACCTCTTTTTACCAAAGTTTTCCAAAGAACCATCCTCGGTACCCTATCATAAGATTTTTCTAGATCAATAAATATCATGTGAAGGTCTTTCTTTTTTGCTCTAAAATGTTCCATAAGACGTCTCAAAAGGTGAATCACTTCAACAGTATATCTGCTTGACATGAATCCAAATTGGTTCTCTGTTGTACTTGATACTTGTCTTAACCTACATTCGATAATTCTTTCTCACAATTTCATAGTATCGCTCATTAACTTGATACCTCGATAATTCACACAATTTTGAATGTCTCCCTTGTTCTTATATATGGGTATAAGTGTACTTGCTCTCCATTCTTCAAGTATCTTTTGGTTTTTCCATATTTCATTAAATAGTCTTGTAAGCCAAATGATTCCTTTTTCTCCTAGTATTTTCCAAACTTCTATAGGAATATTATCTGGTCCTACCAATTTACCACCCTTTATATGTTTAAGAGCCTCTTTGACTTCATTCTTTTGAATACATCGGTAGAAATTGTGGTTTATATACTTTTTCTGGTTTGGCTAACTCTCTTAAGCTAATACTAACATCTTTATTTTCATTAAAAAGCTTATAAAAATAGTTTTTCCATCTATTTCTTATATCATCATTTGCCACTAGAATTTTTTCATTCTCGTCCTTGATGGATCGAACATAATTAAGATATTTAGTTTTCTTATCTCTAGCCCTAGCTATCCTAAAAATATCTCTTTCACCCTCTTTTGAGTTGAGTTTCTTTATATAAATCCTCTCAAAGTTTAGCTTTTGCTTCACTCACGGCCTTTTTCGCTTCCTTCTTTGCTTTCTTATAAGTCTCTAAAGTTTCACTAGTTTTCTTGGCTTAATGTAATTTGTAACATGCCTTCTTTGTTTTTTTTATTTTGCACTACTTCACTCCACCACCAAGCTTCTTTTTGTGTCGGTACACCTCCCTTAGATATACCTAACATATCTTTCGCCACTTTCCTAATATGTATAGCCATATTGTTCCACATATCATAAGGTATACCAACATAATTCCAAACATCTTCTTGAAGGACTTCCTGTTTAAATATATCTTCTTTCTCGCTTTTGAGGTTCCACCATTTAGTCTGAATAACTCGATTCACTCTTTTCTTCTTTGTCTATTTTTTTATTTATAAATCAATAACTAAAAGTCGATGTTGGATGGTTAAGCTTTCTCCTGGAATTACCTTGCAATCTTTACAACAAGCTCTATATTTTTTTCTACAAATAAAGTAATCAATTTGTGTTTGTGATAAGCCACTCTTATAAGTAATTAAATGTTCATCTCATTTTTTGAAGATTGTATTGACTATAAAGAGATCAAATGCCATAGCAAAATTTAAAATCTCCTTACCTTCCTCATTTATATCCCAAAAACCAAAGTTTTCATGAATCCCTTGATATCCTAATGCCTCTTTACCAACATGTCCATTTAAGTCTCCTCCTAAACAAATCATCTCCCTTTGTAGAATCTTTTGAATCACCTTATCTAACTCTTCCCAAAAAGTTGTCTTTATATTATCTTCTAGTTCTACTTGGGGTGCATAAGCACAAACTATATTCAAAACCTCAGCTCCTAACACTAATTTCAATGTCATGATTCAGTCACCATATTGTTGTATGTCTACTACGCTATCCTTATTTTTTTTTTTTAATGATAATACCAACTCCGTTTCAAGCCTTTTCTTTACTTGAGTACCATAATTTAAAACCTTTATCCTCTATCTCCTTTCCTTTTTCTCCAACCCATTTTGTCTCTTGTAAATATAGAATATGAATCTTTCTCCAAATCATAGTATCTACCACCTCTATTAGCTTAATGGATAATGTTCCGATATTCCAAGAACCAATACGAATCTTATTATCTAGGACTAACTTTCTTATCCCCTGTATCCATCCATATTCAAAATGCGGAGACCCTCTTTAAAAATTATTCACTACATTTGGGCAGCAATGTAGCGAGACTAACTTCTTTACCCACACTCGTCCATGATGTGGGAACCCTCTTTACAATTGATTCACTACATTCGGGTGAAAATATAGTGACCCTTGCTTACTTATTACTGCATTCAGGCTCTGCAACACGTCGCTAGGCAGGGACGCCCCAATGCAATGCTTATAATTTTTGTAATCAATGTTATAAAATCCGACGAAGTTTTAAGTTGGATGTAAGAAGCTTAACACAACTCTCCTCCTTTATCCGGGCTTAGGACCGGCAATGCAAGAGTGATATCTTACATGGGCAGAGTTGATATACATGTGAATATATACAAGATAAACACACGCACACACCCACACCCACACACACACACATATATATATATATATATATATATATATATATATATATATATATATAGATATATATATATAGAGAGAGAGAGAGAGAGAGAGAGAGAGAGAGAGAGAGAGAGAGAGAGAGAGAGAGAGAGAGAGAGAGAGAGAGAGAGAGAGAGAGAGATGTAGCACACATATTCGACTGAGCTATACATTTTATGCTCAGAATTTCAGGGGTGGGGCAGTCGCCTCCCATCAACTAAATGTGGATCTGCCACTGGACCGCACCACTTAAAATTCGGCAATCGTAAGTAAAAAATTAAGCCTAGTATTCGAAGGCACATAATTCCATATTTGAATCTCCTTCCAGAAATGCCACACCATCTCCCCTGCCTCCCGCCCCACACCACTCACACACACTTTACATCCCATTGATCTTCTGCAGCGATAAATTAATGTCAGTGGCACATCAAAATTATTGTGTGGTACCAGGTTCTGAATTTGGGCCTAGATCCAAACCTAAAGCCTTAACCAAATGCACATCAGAAAAAAATCTACAGATCAGGGGTTTAGATAAGGAAGCCCTCGGTGGATTTCCTTATCCGTGGAGTGCTCTTTCACTCCTATTTAAGTGCTTAAATGAATTCAATGCAGACATTTTGACACCAAAAGCAACCATTTTCTTGGAGGATTTAGCCGGAAAACTTTTGAGGAAAAGATAGAGCCTTTATGTTTTTTGACACCTAAATTTCTGGTAATCCAGTGGTCGTCTAATGACATTACTGGTACCATTATGCAGAGCTCACAGAATACGTTGCTTAACTTAAGAGGTCGAAATTGATAAAAAATGACCTGAAAACCAGTCCTATGGCTAGAACCTGCTGACTCTGGGGCGCAGTCATTGGAGGATGACTCAGTTGCAACCGGTTCGACCCTGATGGGCCATTGACGTGTCCGTGTCAACATGTTTGATCAAATACAAAAATGTATCATATTACTGTGTCCGATACCGTGTCGAATGATAGCACTAGCATGACATGGTGATGACATAAGCATGATTACATCATGGTGACATCGATAACAATTCAGAGTTTCAGGTCGGTTTTGTGTTAGACCAAGTTGGATCCAGGTTCTATCTTGGATCAAGCTCAGTTGTTTCTGGATCCTGTTTTGGTTTGTTGACCAAGGGAAGAGAAGGCTCCCACGTACCCATGTCCACCACCTTGGTTTATGAGCATTATATAGACCATAAACATCAGAATTAAGATAATAAGTTGTGTGGATGTGGTCACATGTTTCAATTTGTTTACTTGTTTCGATAACTGTGACGTAATTGTGTGATTATTGGGAGGGTATATCTCTCTACTAAATATACGTTGGTGTGCTGACCATTTTATTATTACCATTTATAGGTTAGATTGCATGGCACTACTTTTTTATGAGGATCTCTTAGATTTCCTTAGCGAGAATAGATATGTCTGGTTTTGGTTTGATGGTTGTGGATCCGGTTTTAGTTCCGATTTTATTATGATTCTAGATTTAGTTTCGGTTTCATGATGGTTTTGGTGTGGTTTTGGATTCGAGCTTTTTATGGTTTTGAATCTGGTTTCGAATCCATTTATTAAGTTTTCGAATTAGGATGTGGTTTAGTTATAAAACTATTAAACAATTTAAACTATATATAAGAGTCTAAGGCTATAAATTATATAAGACTATATAAGTATAATTATAAGTATTAGTATATAATATATTATATTATACATACGTGATACATATATTACATTAAAAAGGGTATATTATATAAGTTCTTATATATAACTTATAATTTATAAGTATTACATTCATTTAATTAATTATGTATACATAATATATTACATTACAAATTATATGTACACTATACAATAGACTAGTAGTAAGATAACTATATAAGTATATATTAATATATATACGTAATGTAATGTAATAATGTAACTATGTAAGTATATAACATATTACATATATGATATATGTAATACATTATATATAATATATTACTTACATATACTATATAGTTACATATAATACATTTTTATGCTATGTACACTATGTAATATAGTGCACTATATAGTAGACTATTTATACTATATAATACATTACATATATATATATTACTATATACTTATACAGTTACATTACTACTAGTCTACTACATAGTGTACATATAATTTGTAATGTAATATGTTATGTATACATAAATTAATTAACTAATTTAATACTTATCAGTTATAAGTTATATACCTTTTTTAATGTAATATATGTATAATATAATACATTATACACAAATACTTATAGTTATAAACTTATATAGTCTTATATAACTTATAGTCTTAGACTCTTATATATAGTTAAAATTGTTTAATAGTTATATAACTAAATCGGATATGGATCTAGATTTAAAACCATAAAATTGGATCCAAAACCGTATCAAAACCGGATTTGGAATTGTCATGAAACTGAAACCAGAATAAGACCCCAAACCATCGTAAAACTGGAATAGAAACCGGTGGCTTGATTCAAAACCGGATCCGGAACCCCTCTGTCGGTTCAAACCAGAATCCAAACAGTGGTTACGGTTACAGTTTCAGACTGATTTTCCAAATAGACAAACTGTAATTGAACCTGGTTCCAGTTCTAGAACAGAAACCACCAGGTCTGATTTTATGCTGTCTGGTTCGGTTCCGGGTTGAACCGTCGGGCCAAGTCGAAACAGGCCGTCTTAGCGAGAAGATAGTTATATAATAAAGCAAGGAAATCATATGTTAATAAAAGTTGCACTAGTTTATGATTGATGTAAGTCTTTCTATTAAGAGTTGTATTAACAAGTTAGAAATACTTATATGCAATTTGCTTATATCTTGATGAGAAAAGATATTTTGAGGAAAATTATTATTTATTTTTGCAAATTTTAAGCACCTCACCTCTCGGGCTCATGGTACCTCGTCGGAAGGATCAGCATGAGGGTCAAGCAAGGTAGGGCTCATCTGTGATGAACCTTCTTCTAAAATGATAGAATTTTCCTCAAGAATTGGCCCGTGATGGTGCTATCCATGGTAGCCAGTCGCCCCCAAAGTAGAAATTTGCACAACGAAACACAATTAAAGCAAGAGAATCCTTTATTAATGAATACTAGTTACAGGCCGTCTTATACAAAGGTAACCCCAACTTGACACACGGCTGCCGCTAACCCAAGATTTCCGCTTGACAGCCCGTTTACTGCAACTGCTGTGCTCTTACCGGCTCTCTCCTCAACCACTATGTTGTTGATGGCCTCTCAATGAAGAGATGAAGAACAAAATGAGAAGGTATGTTATTTCCTCGTTTCCCACAGCCAAATTCTTTATAGAGGATTTCTTTCTGAACTTTCTTGTTTCGTTTTCAGTTTGTATCGAGTTCAGTATAGAGCAACGCTTAGCTTCATCCTCCGTGGATTCCGAAGATGGGCTTTCAATTGGCATATATGAGATGAATATTTCCTTTCTTATAACCATATCATGAACATAATGGTATTTAGCCATTATATGCTTGCTTTTAGAGTTATCATTTGCTATAATCTTTGCTCCCATCAAAGTCAGCATCTCAATATCCTATCACTTTTAGTTTTTCTGCTTAAAAACACAAATTTCAATCTTTTGTTCCTTTAAGAAATCTTAAAATCCTTTTTACAACTATCCAATGCTCCCAACTAGGATTACGTTGATATTTACTTACAAGATCAACAACGAAGTTGATATAAGGTCTTTTAGATAACATATCATACATCAAACTTTTCACAACTTGTGCATAAGGAACATTAGGCCTATTGTCACATTCACTAGGACAATCAGCCTTGCCCAATTTGACCCATTTTGTAACGGGTGTAGATGCAGACTTACATTCACACATTTTAAACTTATTGAGGATATAATCGATATCTCTATTAACTTATGCATAAAAGTTTAGATTCTCTGTCTCGAGAAATCTTTATACCTAAGATTACGATGCTTCCCCATATCTTTCATTTGAAACCTTGAGTTTAACCATGACTTGGTTTTAATAATCATCTCATTGTCGTTCCCCGTCAACAATGTATCATCTACATATAATGATAAGATTACAAAATGACTCCCACTGTTCCAAACATATACATAGTGATCAAGTTCATTAGTTACAAACCCAAGTTCTAGAATGACATTTTGGTAAGTCAAATACCATTGATTAGATGACTATTTAAGGTCATATAGAGATTTTTTCAACCTATGTACTTTATCTTCCTCACTTTTAACTTTGTATCCTTCGGACTGTTACATATATATGATTTCAACTAAATCTCCATTTACAAAAGTAATCTTTACATCTAACTGATATAAATATAAATCATAATATGATATTATTGTTAGGATTATCCTTATGAATGCAAATTTTGCAATAAGGAAATATGTCTCAACATAATCTATCACCTCTTTTTGCAAAAAACTCTTTGCAACCAACCTCGCCTTAAACTTGTCGATAGACCCATCAACTTTATATACTTTTTTTAGAACCCATTTGCAACTATGACTTTTCTTCCTTTTGATAAATCAGCCAATTGTCAAACTTGGTTTTGCTCAATGGATTCAATTTCCTTATCTATAGCTTTTTCACAGTCTATTGGTTCAGATGAGTCAATAGCTTGCCGATATATCAAGTTATCTGTCAGTTCATCTAAATCCATCAAATTACACACTTCTTCTACAAGGTAAGTGTGATAATCCTTTAAGTAGGACGATGTGACCATAACTCTTTTAGGTCCACTTAAAGTTTCGGTTTGATAAGGAAGATTATCTATGGGTTCAAATGATGATTGATTGAGATCTACTAGATCGTCAACATACTCATTATCATTTTCAAGAATGTCATTCATAGTATCCTCTAGGAATTCAACATTCCTACTCTTTATGAGTCTATGGTCTTTGTGATAAAACTGATATCCTTTAGAGCCTTTAGGATATCCAATAAATACACATATTAAGGATCTACTGTCTACCTTATCTCTAGAATGATCAAAGATCTTAAATGAGCGATAGATCCCCACCTCATGAGATGACTTAAGTTGAGTTTTTTTCCAAACCACATCTCATATGGTGTAGTAAATACAACTTTACATGATATTTTGTTGAGTATATACACAACTGTACTTACTACTTCTCAAAATACCCTTAGTTGAAAGACATCTTTTAACATAGACCTTGTCATATTCAGTAAGGTCGTGTTATATCTTTCTCATACACCATTCTATTGGGGTATCCTAGGCATTATATTTTGTTTTGAAATACAAAAGTCTTTAGAAAATTTTAAAAATTCTATAGAGGTGTACTCAACACCTTTATTTGATCTAAAAACATTTATTATATGCTCTAGTTGTTTTTCACCTTCTTCTTATATTCTTTGAATACTTCAAGTGTCTTAAATTTATGTTCTAAGAGATATATGTATGTATATCTCAAGTAATCATCGATTAATGTTATGAAATAAACCTTTGCTCGATGTGATCTTACACTAAAAGATCCACATAAATTAGTATAAACGATTTTCAATAGGGTTATTGCTCTTGTTATTTCTTTAAGAAATATTTTCCTCATAATTTTTTCTTGTATACAAGCTTCACACTTAATAAAAATATTTTTCTTAAATCTTAATAATAAGTCAAAGTTAGATAATTTTCTCAACTTTTTCAGACTTATATGCCTTAGGCGTTTATGCCACACATTCACATCAATATTAAAGGTACAATCAATATAAGTACAAGAATCTTTACTTTCATTAATATTCAATTTAAACAAACCATATTTAACATCAATTTGACTAGAGAAAAACACTCCTATGCTTTCCCACTGTCACTTTGTCAAGAATAAACCAGACTTCAAAGCCCTTTCTAATAAGGTAGGGACTGAAACTAGATTTCACCTTATAGTTGACACAATCAATACATTAGTCAAAACAATCGGTGTGCTTTCTATATAAATTCTAAAAAACTTTATTCCAAAGACATCAGAAAATGTGTTATTTCTCATATACACCTCATATTCTCCTGATTTGTACTCTTTTAGGTCCATTGTCCCTTTCTTGCTATTTGAGATATTTCTCGTTGCTCCCAAGTCAATCTACCAGTCAATCACTAGGCGATCTAGGTATAAATATTTAGATACCATGTAGACTATATCTTGCTTCTCTGATTGTCCACGTTGTTGATGTTTCTACCAATTTTCTTATAGCAATAATTCTTCTTATAATGCTCTATTTTCCTACAGTTGAAGCACTTGACCTGATAAACAATTTCCTTTATTTTATTAAAAGGTTGACAGTTCTTTTTGTTATTTTTGCCAAACTTCTTATTTGGTTTATTTTTCTTTTGGTTGACTTTAGAGCTGGACCCTATCTTTTCTTGAACTACTAGCAATTTCTCTTTCTTATTTTATTCATATGTTCTTGTTCAATTGTTGGCTTGAGGGATAATTCAGAAAGACTTGTCTCATGCACTAGTCTAAGGGCAGTAGCGACCATGTTCCATGATCGGGAAGACTATCAATATTATGGATATCTGCATAGGTTCTGGAATGATTGATTTAGCTACAACTAAGTCCCTTGTCATTACCTACATGTGATTCACATGTTCTATTACATTATCTCATTCTTTCGTCTTATAGGAGTTGTATTTTTGTAGTGACAGTTGAACATGTAGTTTAGTTGTATAATTGTTATTGAATCAAACAACTCTTTTGTAGTCTTATATTCTTCAAAGACTCTAATCAGGTCATCCTTCATGTATGTTAACATGATAGTTCTTGCTATCATGTCATCTTTTAGAAATGTTTTGTATATTTCCTTTTATTACTCTATAGTGTCAGGAGGTGGTGGATGTATAATTTCCCGTAGTACATAATCTATACCTTCTAGTGTAAGAGCCAACATGATTCTTCTTTTTCACGTTTGAAAATTAAGACCATTTAAATTTTTTGTTTTTGCCAATTCAGATACGCATATTCTAAAGCTCATTTTTATGTGTTTGACAAAAATATCAATTAGGCGGTCTAATAGAAAACATAAACAAGGAACATATAATATATAGCCAACTATTAAAACATAAAAAGCAGAATATCTGACTCTTGAACTGAAAATAACTCATGGTACTTAAAAGTAATTTCAAACATTTTTTAAGTAATATCTTTGAGATTTTCATAACTTGATTCTATTATTTTTAAAACCAAACTAGAAACAAATCTGTAATTTTTTCTCTGTTTTCTGCCATTATAATTTTTTCAAAATTTTAAGGGCAAACCAAGAATTTTACCCTTTTGTCTGATTTTATAATTTTTTAAAAGGACCTAGGGCAAAACAATAAAAATTACACCCATTTTTTAGTAAAATTCACGACTGATCTAGGGTAGGACAATAATTTTGCCCTTCAGTCTGAATCTATTAATTTTATTAAAGAAAAGAGCAATCTTGTCTTTTAACATAGTGGCAAAACTGTGAACTAACACTCATCCAAGGGCAGGAATATAATTCAATAGGTTGGTATTTCATAATTTTTATAAACAGTAAGAGGACAAATTTATCCTTGCGCCCATTTGGAGGTAAAATCATCTTTTTACTTGAAAATATAAGGATATTTTAGTAATTTTATTTCGTGATAGACTACTATTTTTAGAACCAACCAAGGGCAAAACATACTTTTTAGTCTGCTCCTCGCCCATGATTTTCGAAAACTGCCACGATTTTTGAATCTTTGAGAGAGAATAAAATGGGAAAGAGGGAGAGAGGAGTAAAGGCGAGGAGAGGAAAAGGTCAGATGCATCCCTCCGGCCTCCGACCGTTGGCCTTCTGACCTTTAGAGTCCCTTTGTTTCCTCTTATTGTCTCTCTTGTCGATGACCTCCGACCATTGGCCTTCTTAGCTCTGCACTATTTCCCTAGTTCCTCTAAGGGTTTCTTCGGCTGACAGTATTCGGTTGTTGACCTTCTTGCCACTTCAGGGCTTTCCTGGTTCCTCCGAGGGTTTTTTCTGGCCGATAACTTCCTACTGTTAACCTTCTTGCCACTGCATGTCTGTCTCTTGTTTTCTGCCCCGGTCTCAGGCCATCATTGGTAGTTTCTGACAGATTGCTTATTTTGGCAAATACAGGGAGTTCTCTCTCTTTTTCGCGTATTTTTTTAGAACAGATGACTGGTCTAACCGTTTTCATGGATGAGTATGCATAAAATGACCATCCTCTCAACTTTACATATGTATGCCACTCCTCCCATTACTTTTTGATTTGAACCAGCCGGTCATTATTGCCTCCATCTCTTGAGTTTTAAACATTGGTCACCTAACTCCGAACTGACATGTTGATGCAAGTTTTGATCTCTCCTGCCAAGCTTCGTCCATCAACCATTTGAGTAAGGCACATGCCTTAACCCGCTTCAGCTGCACCGTCGCCTTTTGACACCATGCTGCCTTCACTTAGCAGACCCGCACGTGTAGGTCTCATGTGGAATCAATTTGGCGTCATGCAAAAATCACCTTCAATCTCCTTGCAAAACTGCTTTGGCCTGCATCTAGTTGGTCATCTCATCACAACACCAAAGATAGTAAGAGAGAGCTTCCCAATCCACTCCTCTTTGTTGCGACAATTAAACCTCTCTTAGTGAATGTGCAAGTCCTCCACTGATTCACACCTGCCGTTGACAAGCAATCAAACGATGTTTCACTTTGCAGCAGTCACTTGTTGGA
Source organism: Brasenia schreberi (assembly GCA_036023115.1). Lineage (NCBI taxonomy): Eukaryota > Viridiplantae > Streptophyta > Magnoliopsida > Nymphaeales > Cabombaceae > Brasenia > Brasenia schreberi. The sequence goes on along the minus strand of JAYKKT010000085.1, from coordinate 10,146,924 downwards.
ACTGCTATTACTGCATGTAAGATTTCCCAGTGCTGTCACACACAAGTACCACAGGAAAGCCTCCTTCCACTATGGTAGCGCGGGTGCTACGCACTCACCTGTGCTCCTGCCAGAATCTTCTTGCAAACCTCAAACATCTATCCCTCCTTCTGTCGGTCGTCACGGTCTTGACAATTCGAGGTTGTGACATTCTGCCCCGGACAACCAAAGCAATGTCCTTGTTGCGCCCACAACAGATAATTGCAATGAGCAGAAAAATATACTAGAATGAATCCAAGCGAACTCCTCCTTAACCACCCTGTGTGGATATAAAGAAGTAAGAGATGCCACCAAACTTGCGCTTGGTCCAGTTAAGACGCCATTTTACTATATTTTCATCTTCAAGCCCTTCATCAAACACGAATCTCGCTGCATGTCCATCGCTTCAAGATCCTTTTGTAGTATATTCTTTGTTGATGTGGAGCGGAGCGTCTCCGTTAGGTTTTTGATCAAGTGGCACGCCATGCTCGAGGAGGTTCGGCAAGGAAGCAAACTTTGAGAAGCAAACTTTCATAGAGCTGAGAAAGGGTGATTGTTCGTGTATTTCTGTAATTCTTCCCTTTCTATTTAACCTTGATTATCTTTTTCTTCTTCGGATGTGCATTTCGTCCAAGTGAAACGGCTCCGTGGTGTATTGCCTCTTTTGGTTTCTCTTGTAAAACATTAACTTATATTTTAATTAGAAAACATTTTATTTAATAGAAAGAAACTCTACATACAATATGGAAGGGGACCCTCCTTCCTTATTGCATGCCTGTTGAGATGGAGGATGACCACTTATAAATGTAAGTTATCATCTCTCCCTTAGAGCATAAAAGCTGAATCATAATACAATAGTGTTCTCCCACTATTTAGTGTTTTTTCCAATTGTATCATTTTTAGTTGTATTGAAGTAGAACTCTCATGAGTTATTCTGTTATATAATTTCTGTAATCAATACCCTTTTTCTACTAACAACTCATGTCAATGTTTTCACAACAAATAAAAACTCTAAACATGTCTTAGTCCCATATTGGTAACATGTTTAGCAAACAAATCTTTAGATATACTCTTTGTAAAAGGATCTTCTATCATATCATTTGTAGGAAGGCTTCATTCTTTTATACCATATCATTACATAATAATACTTTATTATTATATGCTTGCTCCTTGATCTATTAGCTCTACTCTTTATAAGAGTTATGACTATTGTGTTGTCACAATAAATGACAACTAGTTTATTGGCTATGTCGAGCTTCATATCACCAATGAAGCGACTTATCCAAATTACATTTGTTGCAGCCATACTACAAACAATATACTCAACTTTTTATATATGCAATGCTAAACAACCTTATTTCTTTCATGACCAAGAAACACTACCACCTCCAAATAAAAAAACTTGACTTGAGGTTGACTTACTTTCATCTTTGTACCAAACAAAGTAAGCATATGAGTATCCAATAAGTTCTTACTCATTTGGTTGATAACATAATTTCAAATCTTTTGTTTCTTTTAGATATCTCAAAATCCTTTATACAACAACTTAGTGTTGTAAAACAAAATTATTTTGATATCTACTCACGAGTCCAACAACGAAATTGATATCAGGTCTTGTACATAACATAACATATAACAAATTACCAACAACTTGAGTATAAGGAACTTTAGATTTCTTTTGTCCTTCATTAAGACAATCAACTTTATTAAACTTGACCCCTTTTATAACAGGTGTTCAATCAGCCTTGCAATTACCTATTATAAACTTTTTGAGGATATAATTAATATACCTCTCTTAACTTAAACATAATAGTTTACATGCTATATCACGAGTAATATTTATCTCTAACGTATAGGAAGCCTCTTCCATATATTTAATTTTGAACTTAGAGCTTAGCCATGACATAGTCTTCACAATCATATCATTGTTATTACTAGTCAATAGTATGCCATCTACATATAATGATAAGATAACAAAGTGACACCCACTATTCCAAACATAAACACAATGATCTAACTGATTTACCATAAACCCAAGTTTTACAATGATATTTTAAAAAGTAAAATACCATTGACGACATAATTGCTTTATGCTATATAGGGATTTCTTCAACCTATATGTGTAATTCCAGCTTTAGTGCTTGAATTTCTTCTAAGTTATCACCTATCACAATTATATCATCAACATATACTAGCAATATCGTTAGTTTCTCACCTTTCTTAATAAACAATGTATGATCACATACACTCTTCTTATATCCCAAGTTAATGATACTTTTACTGAACTTTTCAAACCAAGCTCTAGGCGATTGTTTTTGTCCATAAATTGCCTTTTCTAACCGACATACCTTATTTTCTTGCCTTGAATATCTAGGCGGTAACTCCATGTATACATTCTCTTTGAGTTTTCCTTGTAAAAATTGCATTCTTCACGCCAAGTTGCCACATAGTTCACTTATTTTAAGCTGCAAGATTGATTATGACACGAATGGAGGTTAACTTAACCACTGGTGTAAATGTCTCTTCATAGTCAATTTCATAAGATTGACTATAATCTCTCGCCACAAGTCTGGCCTTATATCTTTCTAATGTTCCATCAACTTTAAATTTGATTGTATATACCCATCAACGACCTACTTCTTTCTCCCTGATGGTAGATCAGTAATATCCATGTCTGATTCTTTTCAAGTGCTTGTATTTCTGATCTCATTGCTTCAGTCCAATGTTCATACTATGAAGCTTCAAAAAAGTCTTTAGGTACTTGATAAGAATCAATATTGAGCATAAAATTCTAATAGTTTGCGGCTAATTTATCATATGATAAAAATTGAGAAATATGATACTTAGCACAAGTCTGTTTACCTTTTCTGAGAGCAATTGGAATGTTCAGATCTTCATTGCTTTGTTCTTCAACTGTATTGTCATCACTCAGATCTAAGAAATCTCTTCCTTGGTCAACAATTTTCTGAGGATTGGGTATAATGATCTTTCTCTCCCCCCTGGAGTATACTTTAAGCTCGTTTCCTTTGTTTATATCACCTGCTTCTGCAATAATAGGCTCTTTAAACAACTCATAATTGGTGGTGTTCATCGGTAAAACCTGTTCTTCATTATTGGAAATTGTTGACTCCTTTTGAGATTAAAAATAAGGAGTAGTTTCAAAGAATGTAACATCCATTGTCACATATTTTCTTTGAGTTTGAGGATCATAGCAAATATATCCTTTCTTTTCCATAAAATATCCAATAAACACATAAGGAACAACCGATAGATCTAACTTATCACGAAAGAGATCATGTACATGAACAAAATAGAGACATCCAAAAACTCATGGTGTGATGTGAAAGGGGTCACCTCCTGATTTTACGTTATGAAATGGTGATTCTCCTTTAAGGATAGTAGATGACACTCTATTGATAAGAAACATAGTGTTAAGAACAACTTCAAGCTAGAAAAATTTAGGAACATTATGTTCAAGAAGGAATGTTCTGGCAATTTCTAAAATGTGTCTATTTTTTCTTTCAGCAACACTATTTTGCTAATTAGTATACACACATGAAGTTTGATGTAAAATTCCATGAGACTATAGGTAACCTCACAACTGACTATTTATAAACTCATCTCCATTATCTGTTCTCAAAATTTTGATAGGATACCCAAACAGAGTCATAATGAGCTTATGAATAATAGAAAATATAGTAGAAACTTTGACTTTTGATTTCATAAGATAAATAAAGGTAAGTCTAGAGAAATCATCAATGAAAGTAACAAAATATTTAAATTTTCCAAGTGAAGGTAACAAACATGGACCCCATATATCTGAATGTATCAATTCAAAAAGAATATATGACTTAGATTCACTAAGGAGGAAAGGAAGCTCTATGGTATTTACCTCTTTGACAAATATTACATTGAATAATTAAATCTCTAAAACAATTATCTTGAACTCTCTTTAATTTTTGAAGCTGGTAAATGGTCTAAACGACTATGCCATATCCTTAACTTTTCTTCTGTTGTATTGACTACTAATGCTCTTCCTTGTAACATCTCTTCTTCTGATAATATATAAAGCTCATGACTCAGTTTACCATGACCAAAGGTTTTTCCTGTTCTTAAATCCTAAAAAACACAATCAGAATGAGAAAAAGTGACTGAATAATTCATGTCTCTAATCAAAGAGCTAACTGACAATAGATTAATTGGAAATTTAAGAATGTAAATGACTGGATTTAGTCTAAACTGTTTAGCTTATATCACTCCCTTTCCTTCCATTTGAACTAGAGATCCATTACAACTTTCAAATATTGTGGTAGAGAAGCATTTTCATATTCCATCAACCTTGACTTATCTCCTATCATGTGATCAGTAGCACCAAAATCTATAACCCAGAATTTAGGACATGAGTAATTAAAATATGACTTGTCGCTAATACTATATGATGTAAGAGTGTTTCATTCTTAAGAGCAGATGGGGAAGGTTTCTCTTGTAGCCGTGACTCAATTTCAACTAATTTCCTTCTTAGTTCGATCATTTCATCCATGGAACTTGGTTTAGTCTTCCTCTTTGAAATAGCTGCTATATGACTCCCATATCCCTTATAGTCAGTCAGTTTGCCAATAATTTCCCAATATTGATCACGTGTATGCTTTCTCTTTCCACAATGTGAACACTAATTTATTTTTGTCTTCGTAATACTTAGATCTACCAGTTCCTCAACCTCTAGCAAAACCTCTACCTCATTGAAAAAATTGGTTTGACCTCTTCCAATGAATACTGATATCTCAACCTGATTTTGTTCTCCCTATTCCAAATTTCTTTGATCCTCTTCTCTTAGTAAAAGAGAATATATTGTATCCATCGAGGGCAGATCCTTTTTGCTTAAGATATTTATTTTAATGGACTCAGACTCTAGTGATATTCTCCATAAGAGATCAAATACTTTTCGTACCTCATTTTCTGTACTACATTTCTTAATGCAATGATTGCATTTATTCTCGATAATGTACATTTGTTCATTCCATAAACCATGTAATTCCCTATAGTATTTACTTATCGACATGTCTCCTTGGCGACACTTTCTTATTTTTTCAAGAATCTCATACTCCTTCGCTATATTGCATTGTCTGGAGTAAGCTTATTCTAGTGCTGTCCAGATTTCTGTAGCATATTCCATATACATAAATGTCTTGCTAATTACGGGATTCATGGATCTGAGTAGCCAAAAACTAACTAATGCATCATACGTTCAAATTCTGCACTTTTTTCATCATACCGATTATGATTTCTATTGATATAAATTGATTTACCTCTAGACTTTAAATCAAGCTCAATTGATCTGGCCTATTCTCTGTAGTTTTGACCTTTAAGTCGAATATTAGTAATCTGGAATGGCTTCATTTTCTGTTCATTACTATACCCGATCACTTGAGATTCTTCTTGGGGACGTCCTTCCATACTTTATGTTTTTTCTTGGTAGACTTTTCACAAACAGATGATAGACAGATGTACAACTTTTTCAGATTTTTGGTGGATAGGTGGTTTCCACGAACAGATGGTGGGCAGGCAAACAGTTTTCCAAACATGTTTTCTTTTTTTGTGCATATTTTCTCTTTCTCAAAATTTGTAAGAACAGATGGTGAAGAGATGGATAGATTTATTCAAATATGTTTTCTTTCTTTCTGCATAATTTCTTAGATTGATTTTCTACCTTTCTATATCACTGCGATCCCTTGATTTGTATTGTTTACGAGCATATATAGCCTCAAAGGCTCTGATACCATGTCATGATTTCACAATCAAACACAAATAAAATCATAGGAATTTCAGAAGATAGAATATTGGAACAGTCGACCCGGAATAATTTTATGCACATACATTTTTAGGGTTGATTGATATTTGTGGTTTGTGTTTATTTATCAGATTTGGCTTCAAAGAAAGAGTTTTTTAAACTTCCACAGGTTGTTTTCAGTCTCTTTTCCAAACACCAACCTGATTGCCCGACGCCACCATGACCTTCAGCATGGCTGCAGTGCCAATTTCATCTTCAAGAAATAACTACTCCTTCCATTGTAGACTTCTGCCAAGCAACCACCAGCTACTAATTCCAACCATCGCTTGGAATAACTTCTCCTGACAGAACTTCATCATTTGAACTAGATAATAATCACCTACATCTTTTGAGTTTCAAACATAGGTCACTTAATTCTGGACTGCCATGTTTGATGCAGACTGTAACGCTTCCACCAAGCTTCGTCCATCAACCGTTGGCACCACAAAAAGAACTCCCTGTTGCCACTGGTTTGTCCATCCCTTCCCAAACACTTGATGCATCTTCAATGCACTCCGACACCTTTGTTTTTCATGCATTGGCTACTCAATGCGCCTGCCTCTTGCTGCCATCGCTCAACGAGTCTTTGTGGTCGTATACGCATGCTCGGGTAGCTGAGTACAAGATACATGGCTTAACCTCCTTTGGTTGCACCTTTGCCTTTTAACACCATGCTTCCTTCACTCTTGCGAACCCCCGTCTAACGACTCAACGGTGCTTGCTCGTGTTGTGACTCTACTCACTGAATTTGGAGAGAAACACGACCTTGTTGTATGGTAGTGCAATACAATTAAGAACAAATGAGATTAGACATAACCAATTATAAACTTCCGGTACTCGATCCTTGAGAGATGGGAACAACATAAATAATATGCTCTTAAAGCAGCGACCCAACTAACAACAGTACGAAGTTGAATTGAATTGAACAAGGGACTGCCTTGATAATGCAGAGTAGTCCGATCTACAACAAAGTATCATACATAAACACGTAAACCACCCCAAATAGGGTTAGGGAGACAATGCATATAGACATACTGAAATGGGTTTATGTTTACCTTATAAACTAAATGACACCCAAAAGATTGTTCTTATAAACAACAGATCAAGTATTATCAGAATGATGAACACAATCTTTTGGATACTCAACCCAAAAAATATGGCCATAGTGCTTCACAACCAAGTTGGCCAATCAATTCAGCAGCTCAATTGTATCCATCAACAGCCAAATATACATACGTTCCTGAAAATGACCTTATTTGTAGGATTGACCAAACCAAAAACTACCATTCTCAAGATATTCCATAATTCTCATTTAGCTGAGCGTTGTGAAATGAGATACTATTTAAAACATGCTTCTGACTTAGTAGAGATCAAGGAGATCCCGGATGCATCCAAACTCAATACTGGCATAACCTTTTTGCATAAATCATAAGATATTGGCAGTTTTCTAACACATCCACCACCATGGTACAGTTCTTACAAACTAACATAAGATATTGGCAGACTCCTTTCAGACGCAAACTAATTTTTGAGGTTTACTGAGAGGTCCCTAGTATCTAGTTGATCTTTGCATATGAAACTAGATTCGGATTAGACCTTGGTGTAGGTGAAAACAAAAAAGAAAAGACCACCAGCAGAGAGTTTCCATGCCCATAAAGTTTCATATACTTGGAAAGTATAACTAAATCTACAAACATATCAGAAAGTGCTCAAGTAGAATTTCCAAACCTACAAGCAATTTTTCTAGGTCAAATGAAAACAAAGTGATAACATACTTTTGTAACTTCACTAAAAATTTCAATGAGTATAAACTAACCAGAAACATGATTAGTGGAAATACAGTCCAACTCACCTGCTATGCGAGCCTTACCATGAAAGTGCCATCTAGTGTATTCTCGAGTAAATCCATTATAAATAAGGTGCATCTTCACTTATTGTAGAACTGAAAAAGTTCTATTTTTACATCTCATACACAAATATGAGAATTTTCCACTATTACCCTCAAAAGCATTGTTCCCTACAAATTGAACAAAATAACTCATTCCTGCTTAATACTAGTGTCCATTATGGGGTGAGCTAGATCTTGTGGCGTAAACATCCAACTTTTGTCCATTAAGTAATCAAACTCTTCCATGTGCCCTATAAAAGTAGAACATATTACCAACTCATATTTAGACATTAGAAGATCATGCACAAGCTTTCACACACATACACATGTAGTTCTAGTTTCTCTTTAGCAACATGTTGTTCCAACAAGCAGATATCTATACAAGCATGGTCTGTATTTTTAAGTCATAGATATTCAAAGAGTATACTAATCAACATTCATAGATTATACTTTCCTAGTAAATGTTATATACACTTATTTTCATGCTATAACATGCTTCTGAGAATTTTTATTACGAATACTTTGGTGTGTTTCTTTAAACTTGCCAGTCCAATGCAAGACTGAAAGTGTTTTTTGATTTTCAAGGGAATAAGAACAGGGCTGCATAAAAAGAGGAATCAAAATGGTGATAATGTAACACACTTGACCTACATCTCAAACACGATATACAAAATTAATGCAAAATATTAAAGATCCGGTAAACATAATTCACGAAGTGTTGAGAAAATAACGTTTGACCATATGAATCTTCATGCATGGTCAAACTAACACAAGAATAAAAAAAAGACCTAAGTGATATAAAGTGTCATATTTATGCCTTAATTGTGTAGAAGCCATGGTGGTCACATAGAGAGACATCCATAGATAAAGAGAAAAACCTTCAATGATAGCTGTAAATTTGCCGGTCACAGAGATACATGCACCTTTAATCAGAGAGAATTAGACCGGCTGCTCACGATCCGCAAAACAATGAGATCAGACAAGACACCATTGTCAGCCTGATCATTCTGCATGGTGAGAGAGAGAGAGATCGTCGTTCTCAATAAGAAGCTTCGACATGAGAGAGAGAGAGAGAGAGAGAGAGAGAGAGAGTTCACCCCAAAAACGCGCAAAGAGCTCGTTGCACTTTGGGTGCTTTTTCGTTATATGAGAGTGAGAGCTTGTTGTACTTTGCTGTAGATGTAAGCCCATGCCAAAATCCATTTTGCATATGTTATTTTCAATTTATATCAACGGTTAAACTAATAGTTGTAAAGCACTCCAACTTTTGCGAATACCAAATGGCAAGTTTTTTCAACGGTTGACCGGCAACTATATGATGGATTCCGTCAACGTCCGGATGTTGAACTGCACCGTCCTCACCCGGTTAATCCAGTAGCTCGTGATGGCTTCGAGTTGCGCAATGGATGACGAAGAGAAGAAGAAGACATAAAAAGAGGTATGCGTTTTTTCGGTTTCCCATAGCTGGTTTCTCGAGAGAGGTTTCTCTTCATGATTTTTCACCGTATTTACTTATGTGCGCTGCTCTATATTTATATAGCAGTGCTTGGCTCCTCTTCCTAGATATCTAGGTTGGGTTTTTTGTTGTACAACCCTTATCCAGCTATTTCTAAACTTATCCATAATAGTCTTACTGTTACAGATTTGTTTCGTAATCGCCTCCACGGAAAACGGTTAGATGGCCGATCTAGTCATTCTTATAGGTGAAATTACCGAGAATGACCAATTTCTCGGCTTAACACCCCCACTTGGTCATTTGAGTCATGATTTAACAAGTTTTCTTTCCACTTTTGCGGGGTTTCCCTAGTAATGTCATTTTATGATTGTTATTACAATCGTTAACCATTGTATAGTTTTTTATCTACATAACAATGAAACATATCTCAAACCCATGTTTGTAATATGTTTTGAGAAAAGATACTCTGTTATAACTTTAGTCAAGGAGTTTGCCAACATATCTTGAGTTGACATGTATGAGATGAATATTTCCTTTTTCACAACCATATCATGAATATAGTGGTATTTCACCTTGCTTTTGGAGTTGTTAACTCCACTCTTGATTAGAGTAATTGCTACATGGATGTCATAGGAAATGACAATTGACTCGTCAGCTATGTTAAGCTTCAAATATAATATGAAGCGGTTTATCCAAATAACACTTGTTGTAGCCATACAGCAAGCCACATACTCAGCTTCCTATGTATACAACGCTACACAATCCTGTTTCTTACATTCTTAAGAAACAACTCACCTCCAAATAAAAAAATTTGTCCTCAAGTTGATTTGTTGTCATCTTTGTTTCCAGCAAAGTCAGCATTTGAGTATCGTACCACTTTTATTTTACCTGCTTGAAAATATAATTTCAAGTCCTTTGTTCTTTTAAGATATCTTAGAATCCTTTTCATAGCTACCCAATGATGCCATCCAAGATTACTTTGATATCTACTCACAAGACCAATAACAAAGCTGATATCAGGTCTTATGCATAACATAACATACAACAAGATACCCACAACTTGTGCATAAGGAATGTTAGGCTTATCGTCTCCTTCACCAGGACAATCAACCTTGCTGAGTTTTACCCCTTTTACAACGGGTGTAGATGGAGTCTTGCATTCACCAATTTTAAACTTTTTGAGGATATAATCAATATATCTCTCTTGACTTAGGCAAAGAAGTTTAGATTCTCTATCTAGAGAAATCTTTATACCCAAGTTATAGGATGCTTCTCCATATCCTTCATTTCAAACCTTGAGTTTAACCATGACTTTATTTTGACAATCATCTCATTGTCATTCCCGATCAACAATATATCATCTACATATAATGATAAGATGACAAAGTAGCTCCCACGGTTTCAAACATATACACAGTGATCAAGCTCATTTGCCACAAATCAAAGTTTAATAATGTCATTTTGAAAAGTCAAATACCATTTACGAGGTGACTGTTTAAGGATATATAGAGAATTATTCAACCTATATACTTTATCTTCTTGGCCTTTAACTTTGTATCATTCGGGTTGTGCACATATATGATTTCATCTAAATCCTCATTTAAGAAAGCAATTTTTACATCTAGCTGATGTAAATTTAAATTATAATATGTTGATATCGTCAAGATTATTCTTATGGATGCAAATTTTGTAACAGGAAAATATGTCTCACTATAATCTATCCCCTCCTTTTGCGAGAATCCCTTTACAACCAGCCTCGCTTTAAACTTGTCGATTGATCAATCAACTTTTCTTCTTGGCAAATCACCTAACTTCCAGATTTAGTTTTTCTCAATAGATTCAATTTTCTCATTCATGACTTTCTCCCAGTCAGTTGATTTAGATGAGTCAATACCCTATTGATTAGTTAAGTTATTAGTCATCTCATCTAAATCTACCGAATTGTATACTTCTTGAGGAAGATAAGTGTGATAATCCTTTAAGTAGGATCGTGCGACCCTCAACCTTTTATGTCCAATTAAAGTTTCAATTGATTCAGAAAGATCTTCTATGATTTCAAATGATGATTGATCTAGATCTATTAGATCATCAGCATACTCATCATTATTCTCAATTATGTGATTCTTAGTATCTTATAAGAATTCAACTTCTCTATTTTCTATCAATCCATAGTTCTTATGATAAATCGATATCTCTTTGAGCCTTTAGGATATCCGATGAATATACATCTGAAGGACCTACTGTTTAGATTCTCTCTAAACTAATTAAGGATCTTCACATGAGCGATAGATCCCTACCTCTTGAGATGACCTAGGTTGAGTTTTCTTCCAAACTACATCTTATATGGTGTAGTGAATATAACTTTACATAATACTCTATTCAGTATCTATATATATACAACTGTACTTATTGCTCCTCCCCCAAATATTCTTAATAGATAGACAACTATTAACAATGACCTTATCATATTTAGTAAAATCATGTTATATCTTTCAACTATACTATTTTGTTGAGGTGTCTTAGGTATTATTATATTTTGCTTTGAAAAACCAAAGTCTTTACAAAATTCAAAATTTTTTGCAGAGGTGTTACTAACCACCTCTATATGATCTCAAGACTTTGATTATATACCCTAGTTGATTTTCAACTTCCTCCTTATATTCTTTGAATACTTCGAGTGTCTCAAATTTATGTACTAAGATATATATATATATATATGTATGTATATGTATATCTCGAGTATTCATTGATAGAGGTTATGAAATAGACATTTTCTCAATATGACCTTACTCTAAAGGGTCCAGATAAATAAGTGTGAATAACTTTGGGTTGTTTCTTTGAAAAAAAATTTACTCGTTATTTTCCCTTGTATACAGGCTTCACACTTGTTGAAATTGTTTTCCTTAAATCTTTACAATAAGTTAAAATTTTGATAATTTTCTCAACTTTTTTAGACTTATATTTCCTAGGCGTTTATGTCATATATTCACATCAACATTAAAGGCACAAACAAGAAAAACTTTCATTTTCATTGATATTTAATTTGATTGGTCCCTGCAATCAAATTCTTATATCACACAAATTATATTCTGCTCTTCAGATTGTCCGTATTGTTTGTTGTTTTCACAATTTTTCTTATTGCGACAATCATTTTTATAGTGTCTCACTTTTTCATAGCTGAAACACTTGACTCAAGAAGTGGTTTCCTACGATTTCTTAAAAGGTTGACCACCTTTTTTGTTATTTTTGCCAAATCTTTTGTTTGGTTTATTTCTTTTCTGGTTGACTTTGGAGCTAGACCCTATCTCGTCTTGCACCACTAGCAAAGGGGCAATTCTAAAAGGCTTGTTTTAGGTCCTAGTCTAAGTATAATTGTGACCATGTTCTGGGATTAGGGAAGACTGTTCAGTATTATGGATATTTGCATCGATTCTAGGATTATTGATTTGGCTACAACTAAATCTCTTGTCATTACCAGTATATAGTTCACATGTTCTACTACATTGTCTCATTTTTTCATCTTATAGGAGTTGTACTTTCATATCAACAATTGAATATGTAGTTTAACTGTAGTGTCATATTTGACTGATATTGAATCAAACAACTCTTTTGCAGTCTCATATTCTTCAAAGACCCTAATCAGATCATCCTCCATATATGTTAATATAACAGTTTTTGCTATTATATCATCTCTTAGAAATATTTTATAATTTCCTTTTGTTGCTATGTGTCATCAGGAGGTGGTGGACATACAACTTCTTTTAATACATACTCTACATCTTCTAGTGTAAGAGCTAACGAGATTCTTCTATTTTATATTTGAAAATTTAGATCATTTAATTCTCCTCTTTTTTTCAGTCCAGATACACATATTCTTGAGTTCATTTTTATGTGTTTGGCAAAATTAACAATCAAATGGTCTAAAAGGAAAACATATACTAAGCAACAAGCAATAAATAACAAATATTTAACTAGCAGAATGCATAATATCCAACTACTAAATTGGAAATAACTCATGGTACTTACAACCAATTTCATATAAAATTTAAGTACCATTATTGAGTTTTGAATAACTTGATTCTCTTAGAGAATTAAACTGAGAATAAATTTATCATTTTTCCCAAAAATTCCTACCACTGATAATCTTCTCAAATAGTAGGGGTAAACCAGTAATTTTACATGCCTATTGGTTTTATAATTTTTTAAAAAGACTAGGGCAAAACAGTAAACTTGGTATCTGTTTTTTTTGTAAAATTTGTCATTGATCAAGGGTAAATCCAAAATTTTGTCCTATAGTCTAAATTTATAAATTTTCAAAAAGATAGGGGTAACCTTGTCTTTTAATATAGTTACAAAACTGTGAACCTTTTATCGGATAAGGACAAAAAGATAATTCAACCTACAAGTATTTCATAATTTTTATAAACATCAAGAGGGCAAAAGCAATTTTTCTCCCATTTGAGGGTAAAACTATCTTTTTACTGAAAAATATCTAGATATTTTTATAATTTTAACTTATCACAGTTTGTAGTTTTTAAAACCGATTAGGGGTAGAACAAACTTTTTAGTTCGTCGTCTGAGGTAGTTTTAATGAAACTGTCAACGATTTTCCAAAACTAAGGGCGGTTTCAAAAAATCATCGATTTTCACCCAAGGTTTTTGGAAACTACTGGACGGTTTTCCGAGCGTATAAAAGGGAAGAGAGGGAAGAGAGCGCAATGAGAGAGAGGGGGAGACTCCTCCCTCCCTCCCTCCCTCTTCTGTGTCCTGCCAACAGCCACAAGCCGTTGTGTTGGGCTCCCTTTGGCTCTTGTTTTCTGCCGACGGCCACTGACCGTTGGCTTCTTACTTTCTCTCTTTTCTTGTCTTTGGCAGATCTCGGTCAATCTCGTATTGCGATCATCTGTCCTTTGGCATAACCTGGTCAATCTATCTCTTTGTCGGTCTTGGCCGATCTTCTCCTTCAGTTATTTAGCCTTTGGCATAACTTGACCGATACTTCTTTTTTTGCCGATTCTGGCCAAGCTTGTCTTGCTGGTTGTCTCAGGCCACAAATTGTGGTTTTTGATTGTTAGACATTTTTTCCTGGCAAAAACAGAGTGTTCGACTTCTCTCTTTTTCTTTATTTTTTTCTCTTATTGAAAACTAACTGCCTATCTTTTTGTAGATAACGAGGCCCTGATACCAATGATGGATTCTGTCAATGTTCGGCTGTTGAACTGCAACGTCCTTGCCAAGTTTCTCCATAGCTCCTGACGACTTCCAGTTGCATAGCAGATGACAAAGAAAAGAAGAAGACACAAAAAGAGGTATGTGTTTTTCGAGTTTTCCACAACTGATTTTTCAAGGAGGTTTCTGTTGATGATTTTTCATCGTATTTGCTTCTATGCGCTGCTCTGAATTTATAGAGTAGCGCCTAGCTCCTCCTCCATGATATCTAGGTTGGACGGAGGCTAAACTTTCTGTTCTGGAGTCTTATCCGTTCGTTTACAAACTTATTCGTAATAGTATGGCTGTTACGGATTTGTTCCGAGAAACGGCTATGACGAGAATGGCCAATTTCTCGGATTAACAACTATATGAACAGTTTATAAAGGCCGGAGTGTTTGTAAATATTTTGCTACTGTTAGATAGTAATTTCAATTGTGTCTAACAATTGAAAATTTATTCCAACTATTCCAATAGTTGAAAAAAGTAAATTAACAGTTAAATAGTCATGAATTTCCACCAGTGCAGAATGAAGGTACCCATTGCTCTTGTACTCACTTAGAGAGAACAGAATTTTCGAAGAGATTTCTAAAGAATATATTTTAACAAGTGAAAGTTAATGGGAGAGATTAGGCAATTGAACTGTTCAGATTATTTCTTTTTCTCACTGTCTTGCTGTCAAAACAAACCCTTTTATAGCCTCCATCTTCCAAACGTTTCATTGAACGAACATTTCAGTTCAGTTGAGTTTTTCTGTCAAACTTTTAATGAAGGGAGATATCTTTTCAGTTGATTGATTGAAAGGCAATTGAGTTAAAGTTCAAGAATCCTTTTGAGGCTGTCATCTGACGGTGGTATAATTTTGTGGCTTTTCGCACGACTCAAAGAGCCGTTTGCAGTCCCTTAGAAATAAATGTTGTTTGCAGACTTTTGAACAACTGCGTCTTTACAGTCACACACTAAGGATAAGGGCTGCTATGAAGCTCTTCACTAACAACAATGGGGCACCTTAGTCCTAAGAGCAATACACTTCAATCTTGATCACCATCTTTAATTTTGAAAAACACTTACAGCTTGCTGGTCATCTTCATATATAATCAAACTTTGTGTCATGTGGAGACCACCTTCACCTCCGTACCCAAGATGCACCGCTAGCATCTAATTTGATCCGGATTTGACACATTTTATCATATTTTTGTAGGACCGCTTTGTTGTAATGGATGCTAATTCTGCACACACCTAAGAAGAGATGGGAATATGGATATCCATAAAAGGGTGATGAGGGGATGCGAACATCCAACCAACATCATCAAATTGTGGGCATCTACATTAAGATTTATCCAACTTCATTTTGCACGTGAATGGCAAGCAATTTCGCTGGAAGCTCTGATCATAATTAAATGAGGAGCAGCTCTCTCTCTCTTTCTCCCCCTTCCTTGAGCGCAATGCGCATGAGCCGAGAACAAAGGTCTCTGAAAGAATTAACTTATGCATATTATTGATAATAAGATGGGAGTTTGTAAGAGTTTTAAGTTTAAATTCTATACTTTTGACTCATAAAATGGGATCTTTACGTAAAAGAAGTCTATGGTATATGAATGCAATAGATTCCCAGCATAATTCCACGCACATATGCATAGTTAATGTTGAAAAATGCATGAAACAAGAGAAGTAAATTAAGCTCAATGGCGCACATTGTACTTTTCACTATACAAGGTTGGATTGCACAAACACACAGACACACACAGAGCAATCACTTCATCCTCACAACTTATATCATCTTAACCAAATAGAAAAATATTTCTGATAACCCTGCTGCATAGATTCCATCTGCATGACTCACTACGTAAGAACTAACTTTAGAATGGTTAGAATCCTGATATGAAGCGGTACTTTTATGGTACCAGAAATAGGGAACTTCAAATTTTCCAACCCTAATAAATCTCAATTTTTATGAGACAGAGACGAAAACAATTAATTCCCACGAGTCCTGAGGAGCAGTGAGTCATTTGGAAATAATTGGTAAAATAACAAAAGAATATCTGATGAGAAGGGATAGGACCATTAACGGTGGTGCAAAACCTACTTCTCTCTCTCTCTCTCTCTCTCTCTCTCTCTTCAGATACAAAGTATATATGGAGAGAGAAAGAGATATCCCGACACCGACACGAACGGTAGGGCCAGCATGAGTTTCTTAGGGAAAGGCCCTCTTTAATGAAATCCTGTCTATCTGGAAATACAGCAATAATGATCCAGTTGATATAAGCATACAAGAAGAGCCGTCCCTTCGTATCCAATTCAAAATTATAATTTACCAAACTCTAAGCACGTATCTGCTAGTAAGAAAATTGAGCGCACAGCCAACGATAAATAAACTACAATTACAAGGAGAAACTGAAAATGAAGACCGACTCCGTCATGTGTTGTGTTGTGGATCAATGTGTTGTCCATAGCTCGAGGGATCTCTCCCTGTACGGAGCAGACCATTTCTATCAGTTAATCTCTTTCAGACACACACGAAAAAAAAAATATATATATATATATTAGAGAGTCTTAACTGCATAATGTTGTTTGAATAAGATAGGAAATTTGACTTTTGTATTTTGCATTTAATGCATTATGCAAAGTGATTCAAATCTTTACTGTCCAAAGATCATGAAAAATATTGATGCTTATGTACCAAAAAACGTTATGCTACTATTTTTCTCTCTCTATAGATGTATGTATATAGAGATAGTGATTGTATCCGACCACCACGCCCGACTATTGTTTTTCGAAAGCATGTGCATAATAATATTGTCTTTAATTCTTAATTTTTTAAATTATGCTAATACTATCGAGAAACAATAGATGAACCTAAGTGAGCTCACAGGTCGACATGATCTCGATTTGCGGCCATAATGCATTTGACAAAAAAAGGCATGCCAATTAACATTCCAAAGTTGGCCATTTCTTAAAGAAATGAGCAATAATTTAAGAGCTACTGCTTATCAATTGGCGTGTTCTTCAATTAGTGTGACCTTCTCTCTTAGAACCTTCTATTAAGATCCGTCGACTACCGACTCTCTTTACAGAATTGGCTACCTTATTGGTAGCTATATATTAATTTTATCCCTCAACTCCACGTTACCAGCTCGTAAGTCTCAGCCTAGTCTTGAGAATAAGAGAGAAAAGGAAGAGCTGAGATAAGAGGGAAAATAAGTGCAGTTGCTGAATATGCCTTTCTCCTGGTGCACTGTGATCACAATGAAGATGATGTGGGAAGATTAATAAAGTAGCAAATTCTTGGGGTTTCTTACAGAAAAAGAATTATTAGCAGTACAATAAAAATTCATTCTAAAAATTGCCATATAGTAGGCCTTCAAAACGGAGAAGAGCACAAGCTCCTAAGGAACTAATGAAACCTTCTTAAAAGCGAAAAAATACATTTCACTAGTTAAGGACATATATATATATATATATAAAAGATGGGTGGTTTTTAAGCTCCCACAGCATGCTAGTCATGCAGCGACATGATCAGTAATGACCCCAGAAGAAAAAAGATGCCACCATAGAGCGAAATGAACAGCAATGACCGCCGTAAAGAAAGATGGTCATTGTTAAAATTCAAAACTTTATTTTAGGTGTTAAATTAACACCATAGCTGATGCATGAATGCCTACTTTTCTAAGTAGTAGTGGATGCTTGCATGCCACAATATATAACCTAGGCTCTTCCCTGGGATTAAAATCCAAAGTGGGTTCGTGCTGTCTACATTTGTGGCATCTACAATCTTCCCCTTGGGGTTCGAATCCACCTGTAATGCCGTATTCACCCTTTTCTGGCCGCGGTAGTGGCCAACCAAATATCCATTGATTTTTTCCTTGAAAAAACTATATAATGGTACAAATATGATCCGACGGTTGGTGGCAATATCGCCGAAAAATCAAGGGAGAAAGCAGAAGGGCAGCGGGTGGAAATCTTCAATGTCTTTCTTCAGCCAATTTTGGCTACTACAAGCAATGATGGTGGCTCTTCATGGTGGTGTTTGACTCGTCCAGCTGAGGGCTATGGGGAGAGGGTAGATTCACCGGGAGGGATGGACAGAAAACAACAACATATTAGAGGGGGCGGCGACAGTTTTAGTTTCTCGATTTCTAGTCCAGATTCCCCCTGCTCCTGGCCATGATTGTTGCAGGGACCAAAAGCAAAAATGTCCAGGTTGGTGAGTTCTATATAACGAGCAAAGGTTAGATGCTAATGGGCGTCTGGATGTGAAAAGATCAGAGAGGCTAGTGCGGGTAGGGTTTCCGGAATGTGTGGTTTGGCATTTCCAAGCCAAATATGGTTGCTTTTGGCCATATCGAGGGTTCAGAACGTACCCGACGGGTTTGTCTGTCTTCAAGCTTCTCAACCGTATAAGATCGACACCATCATCCCTGAAAAAATCCAGAAAAACAGCATAGAAGGTCTAAGATGACTACTGTTCAGTTGCCGCTTTCTGATGATATACGATACGACACTGGTCAAGTCAGCAGCCAACTTACACGTCTACACTTAAGCTCCGTATATGTAATTTCACGAGAAAATGTAAAACATACTGCAAATCCAAAGGTAAATCAACTTGACGGAACTTACCTCGTCGGCAGCCGATTTCCATGAACTCCTCGTTAAATTCCACCATTCGAGACCTCCATCAATGCCGAAAGTGGGTCCATGGAATAAACGCTGCATTTCCCCCATTCTCTTATAGAGAGAGAGATTGAATCTACTCATTTGACACGTATGAATGTAATATAAATATCTTTCACTAAATGCTTTTTATAAATTTTGAAATTATCTTTCCAAAGTAATTGGTGGACACGTGTTTGTACGTGCAAGATTCAGTTTTTCTCTTTATATATAAACTAGATTCTGATTAATCATCTTCACTCAATAGCATAAGCATAATTTTAAAAAATTTAAGAATTTTAAAAGTGATAAAAAACAATGTTATTACATTATCCTTCCGAAAAGCAATGAAAGGAGATAGCGGACTTTGTTAAGATCCAATCATAATCTCTCTCCCTCTCTCTATATGTGGGTATGAAAAAGCTTAGATTTGATAGAAAACCCTTTTCTTATCACGTTAGAGTTTTCAATTTAATCTAAACTCTCTCTTTCTTTTTTTCTAAATATTTTTATTGCTCATTTTATGGATCTTAGATCCAGACATCAAAACGGGATCTAAATTTGATCAGGACTATTACAAAAACTCTATCATCTGCACTTACTTTTTTTGAAAAGCAAGCTCAGATTAGACAGACCAGTACCATATATGCTCACCGCAGTGCATCGGAGTATTGATCTCAGCACCTTCAACTTGAAGGTTTCCCTAGCAACCAGAGTCGTAGATCCTTGTGCTACAAGGCTCATACGTTGCTCCTTGACGAACGACGGAGACCAGGTTGTCTTGACCGGATAAAGGAAGGCATCGGATATCTCCTTTATTTTTCATAATTAAAATAGTTATTAATGACCATGCTTTCTTAATTATTGGGAGCAATTATCAGTGGCGGACAAGGAATGAATGAACAAAAATCAAGGTATCACGCACGTAAATGCATGCGACATTGTTGACAGCACATTCGATAATAGGCAACCACAAATCAAAAGCTTAGCAGTTGAGGCCACACAAATCCATAGTGGCACCTTCTTCCGAACCTCCCCGCACTGAAATTTCACTGTTATAAATGAATATGAAGCCCAATAACATGTACTGCAGTTGACCTAGAAAAATTTATACATATATGGCGAATTCCAGTAGCTGAGGCGGTTTTTGAACTGCTCGCCAGGGGCGACTGGCTCATCTCGTCCATGAATATGTCTGTCTGGACCAAATTTTATATTATTATATATTATAAGCTAAGTGAAGCCTTCTTATAAAAATATACGATATATTTAATTAGAAATATCTACACACATATTACACAGACAAATAAATAAATAAATGAAAACACAGACACGTATATATATATATATATATATATATATATATATATATATATATATATATATATATATATATATATATATATATATATATATATATATATGAAAGAGAATGTGGTAATACCTCATTCATTCTCAAATATTAAAATTTATATTTAAAATATCAAAAACTACCATTTAAAGATTGAAAGACTCATATTTTAAAGGAGATTTTGGCATAGTTGAGTATGTGAATGGACTATTCTCTTTCACTATCTCTCCATATACAAGGGAAGTATACAAAGAAATTGATAAATCTTCAAACTGAGTCGGTGCTCAAAGCGGTTTTATCATCTTAACTATTGGATTTTTTAGATGAATGATTGAGGTGATAAATAAATAAAAAATATTTAATGCAAATGCTACACATAATCATTGAATGATAATTATAAGAGTATAATATATATTTTTAATTCAAATTTTCAATGTTTAATCAAACAACGAAAATGTTTGAATAGATTTGAGCTATTTGCACATTTATCATCACCTCTCTCTCTCTTACGAGGAAATGAAATATAATTATAGGTAAAGATGAAAAGGAAAAAGTTGGCCCGTCTCTTTATCACATATTGCAGTGCGGCTCGGCGCTAGCTCATGGGATGCCTCCTTGCAAGGAGCAGATCCGTTCAACAACTCTTTTTCTTTCTTTCTTTAATCAAACAAATTCAGGTTTCGAATGCAGATCAAGAACCGAATTTAACTCCAAACGCAATTTTGTCTTTGTGTATCGATCGATTCCGTTGAATTCGGCATTGGCAGGATTTCGTCCAAATTAGACCTGTTTGAATCCTTTAAGATGACAGAGAGAAGGAAAGATCTACCTGTAAATGCGGAGGAAGAATATGGCTGTACCTGATCTCCTCTACTGCACAAAAGTCTTCGAGTAGCCATTAACTAGGACGCCGGTCACCATGGTAAGCCATGCCATTTTGTCTTTGTCTGCAGAGAAAGATAAGGGAAAGATGATGGTGTATTCTCTCTCTCATGCATATGCATGCACACGCAAACATGTAATATGTACGTGTGTGTGCAAGCGCGCATGCATGTATGTATGTGAGAGAGAAGAGGTTTTGTGCAGAATAAATTTTATGTGCAATTTAGATCCGGTGATAAGGTGAATAATGTGTCCAAAGTTAAACAGATCGCAATATGTGAACAAGAAAGAAGCCCATGAATTGTTTGTGATACAAGTTGGTGATGACGCATTTACCAGAAAAAGGCATGCCATAACATTCCAAGACTGGATATTTCTTGAACAAATGAACAATAATCCACGAACACAACCTGCTTCTCCATGTGCTTCAATTATTGCGACCTCTCTCAGAACAACCTCCTTCCTCAAACCCTTTTAATCGAAAGAGTTCGTAGGACCTGTCCAACCTAGCATGCCAGTAAAAAAATCATAAAAAAATATAACCTTCTTTACCTAGCTGCTTCTTCTAGTTTCTCCTTTACATTAAGTATTACCAACTAGCATCCCAAATTTCAAACTCTAAGGATAATTCGTACTCATAATTTGATTGTTCGGACAGTCGAAATAAACTTATTTCGACTTTCTTTTATTATTCCAACCGTTTTCTGGTTTTTCAGACTGTGCCGACAGACGGAATTATGTATTCCGGTTGTTTTGGACCGTGGAAAGTTTCTTGGCAATTGTAGAAGTGAAGTCTGGATTTGAGAATAAGAGAGGAAAGGAAGAGAAAAGATAAGTTTTTCTAAATGTGACCAATCCGGACAGTTTACATCGATATTTTCCAGCAATACTAATTGAATGACTTCATTATTCCAATGCAGTGTGACACTAAATTCATCCGTTGGCTGCGTATTTCTGACCGTCAGAATAACCCTAATTTCTGCCGATGAATCCTTAGCGCAAGGTGATCTATGATCAGAAAGAAGACCACGCATTATAAAAGAGGGACGAGGAGCAAAGCAGTAGACGATTGGGGTTTATACAGAAACTAACTTCTACTATGCAATCAAACTCTCCATACGTACCACAGTAGGCCTACCTGGAAAAATTTCCATCCAAAAGAACGAAAAGAGACTGACCAAAACAGACACAACACACATATATGTATATATAGGTATGTGTATGTGTATATATATTATATATCCATGTACTTATAAATGTATGTAAGTTGGTCTTTATGTGTGTGCAATGCCTGCCTCATGGAATTTTTACATTATAGTTAACTCCGCCTCCTGCAGCTGGAACAACAGAACCATGAAAAGAAGAACAATATACACAAAAGTTGCAAAAGAAGAAACCCCAAAGTTATAATATCGCCTACTTGGCCCTTGTAAAAATGATTTCTGTTGATTTTCGGATCACTCTCTTCCAATATTTTGCATGTTATCTTCCATAGACTCTCTCTCTCAATTAGGGGAAACATGGTAATGTTGTTGAGAGAATAAGAAGCAGCATAAATAAATCAAAGGGTATATAACTTGTCAAATTGAGATCAAACAAATAAACCAAATTCATCAATCTTCATCATCTGTGTTTCTCTACTATACAAATGATGTAATGCAGATTTCTTCCGTACAGAAACCGGCTATCGTTCTACTGAGAACTGGATTGATTATCGTCACTGCTGTCTTCACCTTGGTGCTGCTGGACGTTGGCATCCATGCCTCGCGATTGATGATTGGATTTCATTGAACTTCCGCCACCACTGCCACCGCCACCTCTGTTGAATGCGTTAAGAGCAGCCAGCATTCCGAGATTCGTATCCGAAATACCCAACCCGAGATGCTGCGAGTTGCCGACCGTAGTGCCCACTGGCACCGGAGCGATCCAGCTATTGGCCTGAAATTCAAGCCCGCCCGAGAGATTAATCCTAGGCATGAGATGCAGAGGTGCCTGAATGGTGTGCTCGCTTCCTGCTTGGGTGGAACCGGAAGCACCCAAGTGGATGGAGGCACCGGCCGGCATCCGATACATGTGGTTGCTACTGCGCGGCCCCGCAGACGGGAAGTTCCACATAGCCTCAGATGGGCTGGCACCCACCATGCTGGGACTGTTAGAGCTTGCGGTGAAGGGGAACATCCACATGGTTCCAGGCATGTGTCCGCCGGAAGAAGATAAGCCGGAAGTCGGAGTCACTGCCCACATTGATGGCCTAACCGTCGATGTATTGGCATTCATAGGAGAGGATGACGTTTTGGGTGGAGATTGTTGCTGCACTCTCTCATGGGGCTGATGCTGGGAAACGTTCGTCGTTCTTAGCGGCTGTTTAATGGCTTCCGCTGCCTCATCCTTGAATAGGTCCTCCCGGAATCTCTTCCGAAGTTGGTTATCTCCAGCATAATCACCGCCCGGAGGAGTAACACTAAGGCCTTCTCCCATGTTATCGGAACCGAGTACTAAATTATCCGGGTGGAAGCCTAGCATAGCAGCATGACTGAGGGTAGCAGTGTCATGGGACCGTTCCCAATCGCCGTCGTCGGTGCGAGCATGGCGGTGCGCCAGCGTGAGGGCGTTGTGGAAGGAGTACTGGTGAGGGTGGGACTTGGAGGATGGCATGGAGAGGGTGGAGCCGGAGGAGCGGGCCGAGAGGCTGAGGGTGGAGAAATTCGCCGGAATGGTACCGGTTCCGGTGGCAGCGATGATGGAGGGCTCCGCCTGCTGGAGGAGCCACTCGACGGTCTCGCCGTCCGACTTGTGGCCTAGCTCGCGGGTCAGCTGGAAGACTCGTGCAGCGCACATTGCTGGCATGCGGATTCGCCGGCCCCGGCCATCAACCTTGGTGTGCCGGTCTTTCGACGACCGCTTCACTGCCGCCACTGCCTTCTTGGTTGAATCATGCAATACCGACGCTCCTTCTCCCCCTCCGGTGCTGCTGCTCGATGGCGGATCCTTCATCGATTGCGTATTTGTGAGCTCTGGCTTGGTGGATGAAGACATGGCTAAAGCGTGAGCCGTTACCAGGCCAATGGAGCCATAAAACAGGCCTCTGGATGCTGATGACGACGGTTGCCTTCTCTCTCTCTTTATCGATTATTATGTCTATTAAGAGAGGGCTACGGTTCTGAAGAACATGAAGACGACGACGATGACACCTAACAATAACGATTGATTTTGCAGTGGAAATTGACTGGTTTTTTCTTCGATGACGTTTTGAATCTGCAAACCGATATCGAACAAGAAAACATGTCACATTTAGACTCTCTCTTTAATTTTCCATATCTAATTTCATTTCTTTCCACGGTGGTTGTTGATAATCTAATTGCAGGGTCACGCACAAGCGCCTAAATTAAAGGGACATGTGCAGGATTGCAGAGACTGGAAAAGCGAAAGGCGCATAATGAGAGAGCTCACCTTTCTCTTGCGGGAGGTACTTTTATCTTTCTTTTCCTGCTCTCAGACTCCTCTTAAGTTTGATACCGTCTGATGGGGGCATGATGGTAATGATGATTCATGGTGCTTTCTTGAGAACAAGGGCAGCAAACCCTTGTTTAGGAGGAGGTTGAGGGATCTTTCTCCCTCTTAAAGAAAGGGTAGGAGGGAGGGTTGGGAAATCCTCGCTCTTTCTTTCCTGTGTTGTTTTCCAAGCTTTCTATTTTTTTCTCCGGCCGCCTATTTTTTTATCCTTGTTATTTAGTTCCCCTCCGGTTCAAGGAGAGAGAAAGAGATGGAGAGGTGAGGCCAGTGATTGACGTCTGTCTCAACGGAACGCGGAAGGATGAGAGAGAGGGAGTTTTTTTACGTATGGATGCAGAGTGAAAAAAGCCAATATACCTGCGCGGAAAATTAGCAGTGCCCACTCGTGGGACCTCGGAAAGAATGTAATAGTGGATTCCCTAGGATCCAAAACCCCGTTCTCTCTCACACACTGAAATTATTAACACCTCTGTCTGTACGCCACTGTTGTAACATTATCATGATGTCATCCATGATCAAAGTGATCAGATTGACTTATTTTCAAAGAATGCACAGTCTCTCCCTCTCTCTCTTATGTGTAAAGCCAGAGAGAGGCGGGCCGCATCAAGAGTGTCGATTTGCGGGCAAATCTGCCTAGAGAAAGATGAGAGGAATCTTGCAGAAACGATATCTGCGTAGTAACATCCCTTATCCCCTAATCCAAGTCTCACCCACTCTAAAAGAACTGCCTGCTTTCTACCATTTTCTTTGCACTCTTTATAGCACCAAACCAGCAACGTTTTCTTCCTTCTAAACTAACATACCTTCCAACCGTAGAACTTCTGGTTCCAGTATCTCCAAAATCTACATCTAATAAAGGTTGGCCATAGATTGAGACGTTAAATTCCTTTCCTACTAATTCTTTATAGTGAGAGTTTGACTCCTAACAAGTGCATGTTAGGCTTCGGCCTCTTCTTGTAAAAATAAATACCTTATATTCATGCATACAAACAGTTCATCTTCATGAACTTAAAATGCTCAGCACAATTATTATATATATATACATATAGAAAGGGAGAGAAAAAATAGAGAAATAAATAAATAAATCGATATATATATATATATATAGAGAGAGAGAGAGAGAGAGAGAGAGAGAGATGCACGAGTGAAAAGAGTAAAAAGTAAAGAATACCACCATTGACTGTTCCAAACCAGGGTAACCTGGTCATTGGCAAGAGGCTGAAGCAGTCAGAAATGGCAGAAAAGCATCTAACGCAGAGACAGCTCATCCCAACACAACCAAAAGGAAAACGTATTAAATATAATAATTAAATACTCACCGGTCAGTCAACTCCTCCTAGCCTCACTTCCTCTCTGCTTTTATTGTTCAACTGGTTATTGTTTTGGTTTATTCATCACTGTAATTCTTCCCATCCTTTCCAGCTGGTAGAAAAGAATGTACTTAAGAATAAAAAGATGAAAAATCCTCTTCCCGCGAAAAGCATATCCCTCTTTTTTTCTCCAAATGTAGAGACTGAAGCCATGCCAATGCATACCCCAGTATAGGATTCATGACCTTCAGTTGTGAGTCGAACCCTAACCAGGTGAACTACTGCGCTTTGTGTAGCTTATCCCTTTAATTATTTACTTAAACGAGAAATCTCATTAGTTGAGGAAAAAACAACAAAACCAAAAGCCTTCTCTATGCCCAAACGTCGTCTGCGTGATTTCTTAATCGTCTTCGTGCTTGATCGTGTAGCACACAATTAGTATTTATAAACAAACAGTCCTTTTCACCATTTATCTTAATATGTAGATTATTTGATGTATTAAAAAAATAAGCCTTATTGTGCCAATATTTTTATGAACAGTCGTATATTATTACATAAAAATTAAATAAAAACCAGTACAATATCACGCACCCACCGTTCATATTCTCAGAGTTATAAACTCTGACAGAAAAGGTTGCGGATAGAAAGATACGACTTGGATCAACGTAGAGGGCAACAGCCAAGGGGGCATCAAGGACAAGTATCCAGTCCCTACGGCCGTTGACACATTTCCAAGCAACCGAACGTTTTGCAATTCAGAGCAGGGCTATAGTTTTATAGGACATTATTTTAACTGTCCTTTCCCAAAAGTTACCATTGATGCATCATCCATCCGTTGTTTGGTTCTCTATGCCATGATTCCTGAAAGGGACACCACCCATGCTATTCAATACTAATTATCACGAACACAACGCCAAAACACATAAAATGAAATGGTAGCAGAGAGAGAGAGAGAGAGAGAGAGAGAGAGAGAGAGAGAGAGAGAGAGAGAGAGAGAACCCAGAAGGCAAACACCTCGGCAGATTAAATGGGAGAAGCTGCGCAATTAAGTTGCATAAACTCTCTTGCGTTTGTGATGTACGTTTTATGCTTACATATTACATGATAGTTTATGATAAGAATTCTGTACCACTTTCCCACTTTTTTGGCGTAGATCTTGACGTACTATATGATGTACATAATACAGTATTTTTTATCTTATCTTATTGTATGAAATCGTGTATTTTCATGTTTTGTAATCTACTTTAATTAATTAAAGAAATAGAGTATCATACGCTGATTATATGCATGTGCTTACTCTGTATGATATAGGATTCAACTTTACACCTGAGCGTGCTGGCGTGCACACACACATTATTTATTTATATATATAGAGAGAGAAATAGGAAATTAAATTTTCCCATAAGTCATTGACTTGGTCATTTACACCTGAAGCACAGTGGACAAGTTAGTAAGCTGCACCTTTTTCTATTAAATTGAACAATCCTGTATCTGTTTCTTCAAATAGACTAGGTTTGCACCGAGAGTGTTAACTCAACGGTAGGGAGCACTAGCGCGGTGGCTGTTGATGGGGAGTTTGATTTCGTGAATCTGTGGGTGTTAGGCTAAGGCATAGGGATGTTCGGGGGATCAAAATCCCGTTCATGTCTCCATCTCAAAACCCCACTCCCATCCCCGTCTTCGTTCCCACAATGAGAACCTAATTTATGCGAATGCATCCAAATTTGGGTATATTCTTATAAATGAATATGTGGAGCAATAAGGATGAGTTTATGAATTCAAACAAGAAATGACACATATTTATTTATTTATCATCTCATATAGTTTGTTTTATTTTTAGGTGAGCTCAACTTTTTACAACAAATGGAAGGAGTGGTCGGGGCGGGGACCTACTATCCTTGTCCTCGTCCCAATCCCCATCGGGGTTTCCTTACTCTCTTATCCTCGTCTTCCATTTCTACTCCCAAATCCGCTCTATTTCGAATCCTGTGAGGAGCATGAGATCCCCTCCTCTTGAACATCTCCACTTCTGCCTCCGTTCTCTTAAACTCACATCGATAACCATAAAAATGGAAGTTACTCAAACAAAGGCAAATTTATGCTTAATTCTCTAAAATTAAGAAATGAATACATGCATCATCCTTACTTATTCATGTCAAAAAGAATATATAGGAGAAAACAACCATAAAAGCAGCGGTGAGGTGATGATGGTATATTTTGGGTCCCGTAGGTCTCATCCCAAAAAGAAAGCACTAAAACATTAACAATGTTCAGAAACATTTGAAAGGGTGGGCACCAGCTGCTGCAATGCGAAGTGAGAAATTTGACCGGAATGTTTTAGAAGAGAGAGGAACGCCGCAGAAAGTGGTCTCGAGAAAACAGCAGATCTTGCTCTTTTGAGTTAGATACTAATATGGCACAAGATAGAGCCCAATTAAAGATTCATTTAGAGAGAAAAGGCTTGATTCTATTTGGTTTTGGTACGATAAACACATAAATTTAACCCGATATGAGGATTTGCTGTTAGTGGCCGATCCCTGAAAGGAATGAATGGCCACCTCTACAATTGCCGCAAATTCCAATGGCCACCTCTACAATTGCCACAAATGCCGACTGTTGCTATTGAACAAATTCGGACAGGGCCCTCGATATGATTGAAGTCATCTAACCATCAATTTATTGGGCTATTAACATGGCAATAGGGTGGACTTTTATCTCCACATAAAAGTGAATGATATCCATACTGTATATTGTATGATGGCTGGTCTATAATAACGTTTTATGATGAGGCAAACAGTCCACTCTAAAGAATATTATAATCCATCGATCCGAAATTTGCAGCCGAATCTTGTAGTCCACCGTTAACTGGTGTAAATTCGTCATTAGATTCAACGTTTGCAGTGGAATCTGTAAAACAGTCGTTCCTACATGTTGGAATATATGATCAAATTGTATTGTGATCAATCACTACATAACAAAACAGACACGGGAATGAGCTTTACTTGATGAGAAGAAGAATTCTGTGTGGTGTTATAAAAACCGCTGTCCTAAAAGGCATGCAACTGTTGCAAGTAGATGTCCTCCATGATAATCACGGGTCCAACTTGTAGTGTGCACTCACTATTTGTCGGGGTGGAGTACTTAAATCAGTTGCCCAGACCAAGAACAAAATGCGATTTTGAGAAGGGAAGAAAATGAGCGCTTTTTGTGCTGCATATACCAAACTTATGGAAGTCATATATCTATCTATCTAAGAGGGGTAGTGGTAAATGTATAATGTCTTTTTATGTGTAATTTTGCATAAATCTTTACTATTCAATCTTTGAGATGATGACCGAGATGATAAAACAAAACGAAAATTATCTAGTGCACATGATGCATTAAATATAAAGTACAAAAATATAAAAGTATAATGATACGTCTAATTCACATATCTAATAGTTAATGGAAATATTCATGCAAGTTTATGTACCAAAAGATATTATATACTTACCACTACCTCTCTATCTTTCTATATAAATAAACAGACATACACACATGCACACACACACATATATATATATATATATATATATATATATATATATATATATATATATATATATATATATATATATATATATATAGGTATCTATGTATCTATCTATATATGTACGTATAGTAAAGACATTTGCCTAAGTTCAAAAAATAAAATAAAAGAGTAAACAATAGAGCTGATTCCAAGTTTCTTGAATTGCATAGGAGATGATAGTTTCTGAGATTAGTTTTGATAGCAATAAATCAAGTGAAACTATTCAAAATTTCCATTAGGGACGAGGGGAAATACACTTCGACAAGGAGGACTGACTTGTTTCTCAACCATTCAGCCTCATAGCTCGTCAACTCAAGAGCAATAAATTCAGATACCATGGTTAATTTAGTAGTACAACCTGTCTAAGATCTCTCGGATGTGAAACCTCCAGCGACTGTACACACTTAACCACTAATTAAATTAATCTCATTATTATTAGTAACGCAACTAGTATCACTATATCCTTCTAGGGCAGTATGTTATTTACCAAAGTATAAACCCCAATTAATGTTTCCTTTCAAATATCTAAGAAACAGTTTAATTGATCCCGATACTCATTTGTTATGATTATGAGTGTGCCTGTTAAGCTTTCTTGTAGTGCAACCATTGTCAGGCCTTGTGTAGTTCATCAAGAATATAATATTTTCAATTACTTTAGCATACTCCCTTTGGCACACAACACCTTTGTTGTTCATCAAATGAATATTCGCATCATAAGGTGTTCTCAAATGAATATTAGCATCAATTACTTTAGCATACTCCCTTTGGCACATTAAACATTTTGAACTTCTGAAGAAATTGTCCTGAAAATAATCAATACGCATTTTATATTTCATTCAATCCAAAGGCTCAGGCTTAGACATATTAGGAAGTAGGTGTTTAGAGGGCATGATTAACCGTAGAAAACAATCTTTTATATTGTTGGAATATAATCAAATGGAATTATGATCACACTCACTACTTGTTTGGGATGGAGGACTTGATCAATTGTCCAAACCAAAAACAAGAATACCATTTTGGGAACAGGAGAATGAGAGCTTTTTGTGTTGCTTCTGTCTATATATCAAACTGATGGAAGAGCCCTACATATATAAAAAGAAAAAAGCTCAAAAGGTCATGGAAAGGCCTCAAAATTAAATTAGTAATAGGTTTCAAATTTAGAAAATAGCTAAGATATCTTTCCAGGTTTAGAAAATGAACAAAAGAATAAAGGATGGAGTTGATTCCCAACTTCAGTAAATTGTATAGTCATCTCAAGCTCATAATTGTTTTATTTTGTTACAGGAGGAGGCAAGAGCCTAAAACACACACACCAACACATGCATTCACTGGGAGTCGAATTCCCCATTAGCAGCAACGGCACTAGAGTGGTCTACCATTGAGCCAACACTCTGGGTGCGACTCATAATTGATTTTAATTAATAAGAACAAACCCAAATACATAAACTCAACGTGAGCTCTTATAAACCAAGTGAAACTATTGAAATTTTTCCATGAGGAACAAGGGAAAATAGACTTTGAAAAGGACTAATTGTATCATTTCCGACGCTACAAAGGGAAAAGATGTCCAATGAAAATACGAACTTCCGTATTATTTACACAAGTACAAAAAGAAAAATTAGACTCTGCTGGGTCAATTTATGCTATTTAGTACTTGCTCAGTCACAATTGAATCTACAAGGGTCTCTCTCTCGTGTGTCTGTGTGTGTGCGCGCGTGGTCCTTTCATCATTGATTGATGAAAAGAACGGAAAGAAATAAAGAGAAGAAAAGGGAGAACCAACGTGGGCCACAAAATGTGCTTTAATGGGAATGACCGAAGAAAGGCTTTCCATCATTATTTTAAATGCTGGGGCTGAAAGCAACAGTAAAGAGCTCGAGGCAAAAATAGCTGCAGAGCATAAACAAAGATCCTCCTTTTGAAAGATTTTCATAATTCAGTTTCAACAAGGCAAACTATTGATTACTGAGGGGAAGACGTAACTCTCTCTCTCTCTCTCTATATATATATATATATATATAAGAGAGTATATATATATATATATATATATATATATATATATATATATATATATATATATAAGAGAGAGAGAGGGAGGTCGGGTCATGACGAGTAATGATGAATAGGAAACTTTGGCAAGGAAGAGGCCACATGCACATCACGTTGCCCTTCGTCAGCCCCTTTAATTTTTAGGAACTTTAGCGAGAAAGGGCATTGACCATACCACCCTCCAATCGCAGCTACCAACCTGCCACACACACATTCACGCAGACACACACACACACACACACAGAGAGCATTTATATCCTCTTAACCCGTTCTCATCGCTCAGTTTTCTGTCTGAGCTCTTTGTCGAAATGCTACCTATCAAGATTTGCTCAGGACCCTTGAATTCATAGATACCCACTTTTGAATTATTGGATCCCAACACACGAATATTAAATACTTGGCAAGGCTTGGTGTGTACGTTTACCAGCTTATAAGACCACTCTCTTACGTAGGAGTTAATGTTCAAACCTTTGATTCTTAAGAAACGATTCGTGCAGTATGAATCTTAGAACCAGTTGCTTCTTTTGTGTACGTGTGTGCACGCGTATGTGTGTCAGTGGCAGGTCTACATTGAAGCAATAAGGGGTGGCCGCCCTACTTGAAATTCAGAAAACAAATGAAAAAGTCAAGGAAATGATTGAGTCCATGATCATTATACATAGTTCACCAAACCCCACAAAAAATTCTGAATCTACCTTTGGTGTGTATGATACAAATGGAAATGTTTTTTAGTTGAACTGTTCGCTAATAGATCTTTAGCTCTTTGTGCTATATGTTAAGCTCACCTACCATGCTTCTTTCCATTTGTACAATGGGAGGCTGAAGCCAGATGTATGCTGCTGGCATCGAACTCATGACCTTGATGCTAGCTG
This sequence comes from Brasenia schreberi, assembly GCA_036023115.1. Lineage (NCBI taxonomy): Eukaryota > Viridiplantae > Streptophyta > Magnoliopsida > Nymphaeales > Cabombaceae > Brasenia > Brasenia schreberi. The sequence goes on along the minus strand of JAYKKT010000085.1, from coordinate 10,114,329 downwards.
TGTAGCTTACTATGATGTTTTTGAACATTGTCATTTTATGACCAGATTTTGGAAAACGTAGATGCATTTGTATTCATTGTTTTCTTCCTTTGGTTACAAGAGGAAGCCGAAGCCTCACACACTCACACCTACACATGCACCCTCTGAGAGTCGAACTCCCCACCAGCAGCAACAACGCTACAGTGCCCTGCTGTTAAGCTGACGCTCTGGGTGCTGTATTTAGTGTTAATAAATGTATTTCTAATGGCCAAATTTAATAAGAAATACGTATTGGATAAAGAAATTTCTATCTTAAATGATGATTTAATCTATGATTTTGATGAGGACTGTACTTTTCGAGCTCCTTAGGAAGCTACTTGGACATACTAATTGAGTGATCAAATACATGCTTCTGACTAAAAAGCATGTTTTGCATGTTAATCAGTCAACCGATCAGTCTATCCATCAAGCTATGGACCAAACTTTGAACCAGCCTGACGGAGCCGGAATAGGAACAGGCGGTTCAGTTTTTTGCTGGTTTCTTTTCCACTTCATAAGTTTTTGAAACTTTTATTATTTCTATGTTTTTGTTTTTATATTTCAAACCAGGACCACAACCAAAAGAGGTAGTTACAAGCCTTAACGAAAACCAAATGGAACTAGTTCAGTTAAGGTTCATGAACCCAAGTGAACTGGAACTGATGGTTTCGAGCGGCCAGTCCCAGTTTACCCAGAACCAGCCATGTCTAACGCACAGTGTGCAATGTTTCAATGATTTTGAGATTGGCCCACAATAAGGACATTAAATGGTTATTGACACAAGCATAAAATGACACGACCTGAAAAACGAATTTCTACCCAAAATAAGTCCTTCAGGCACACAATAAGGACTTTTCGTAAGATATAAATGCACTGAGAGAGTTAACTCACCTTGCAGCAGGATCGACTCACAACATGAAGGTCGTATTCAATACACTGGTCGTGTAGGGATGGCTATCAGAACCCAACCCGTGTTGTGTTAACGGGTCAGGTGAGGCAGCCTAGCGCCGCACAAGATGGAGCCGGCACTAGCGTCTGGAGGTTCGTGGTTGAAGAGGAGGCCCGGACCCGAATCATGCGGTTGGGTCTGGAGCGTAGTGTAGGACTAAATCTTGTTAGGTTTGATCGGGTCTGTCATATGTAAGTGGGTTAGGGTTGAGTTCAATAAGTGAGAGAGGGATCCATATCCCGTCCTATCGTGTAAGAGGATTTAATCGGACCCCTTGCCTATAAAAGGATACCGGATAGTACTAGTTAAGGGTTCAGCATTTAGATAACGAGGTCTTGAGAGGGAAAGCGAGAGAAAGAAAGAGGTGGGAGCAAGGTGACGGTCCGGGACTTCCTTTCTAGTTGACTTTTACGTTGACCCTTAGAGGGTAGAACCAAGCACCAAGTGGATTCTGCCACCAGGCGGTGCTGTTGTGGTGTCGCGTGAACTCCTCTCCAAGGCCTTTCTAATCGGTCAACCATTCGTCAATAAAGAAACCCCACCCCATTTGGAGTCTTGTGTGAATCGTGAAAAATCCCTTATTGAGTGCGTGCGTTCGGTGTTTCGAGAATAGTCTGGTTTGCGCCCAGAACCACCCGGCGCCATAGGATGAGGTCAAATTTAGGATAGACCCATCCCACCCGACACGTATATATATAAGAGAAAGGCCAAGGAAGATAGAGGGAGATGCACTTTTAAAAAGTACTTTTTTAATGAATTGTGTGATTTAATGGTCAACAATAGTTTTAATGAGGTTGCATTATCCTAGTTTCTCCCCCCTCTCTTTATCTCCCTCTAGATATGTATATATATATATATATATATATATATATATATATATATATATATATATATATATATATATATATATATATATAGTGGTAAATAATCAAACACTATTCATGCTCAAATTTACTTTATCGTTTCATTCGTTTGATCTTTGAGATGAACGATTTAAATAATAAAAAAATATTAAAATAAATAATAAAAAATATACTTAACTTCTAAAAATATGACATCATAAATGATTTAGATAATTTTGATTAAGTTATAATTAGTAGAGTTTACAATGAGACTCACTCAAAATTATTATTATTTTTGTTAATCAACTCTTCTCAAGTGTTATAATAATTGAGTTATATAATAAATCCTCTTCTCAATAAACATTTTTATATGATCTTGCGATAAATAATTAGATTTATATAGTTTGATTTAAATATTCAATTTTTGTTGTATTTATTTGGATTTGAATATCAATTTATTTGATTTTATTAGTTATTTTAATATTAATTTTGATGTGTTTATTTATTTGAATATTTTATTATTTTATTATTAAAAAGTATAACAAAAAATTTACTACATTTTGTTAGTTTAAAAAAATACTTAATAAATTCTTAGTTTGTTTATAATAAATTACATTTTAATTAATTTTATTATATTTTTAGGATGTAAAAATTTCATTCTTATGTGATATGTATATATTTAGATTTTTTTAAATATTATAGAATAATTATATGAATAAATATAATAATTTTAAAATATAATTAATTAATTTAAATGTGTATATATTATAAGAGATGTAGTATAAGACGATTTATAAAAATTTTGAGATTTATTTATTAAATCAATAAAAATAATTAAGATCATGATCATTTATAAGATAAGTTTTATAATTATTAAATTTTTCAATAAAATAATTGTTAAACATGTATTTTCATATCAAATGCATAACGCCTGATAATATTTTAAATAATATGTACATTCTTTCTATGTAATATGCGTAATGATGTTACACAGAAGCTTAAATTACTAAGCGTTATAAATTTTCTATATTTATTTAAAATTACAATATAAGATGGCATATGTTAGGTATTGGGATCATATATTTCTCGCATAACAAAATTTTAAACATTTTTAAATTACATATCAAAATGACACATGTCTAAATATAAAATATGTACATTCTTTCTATGTAATTTATATAAGATGGTTACTTGAGCTTAAAAATACTAAGGTTGTGAATAATCTTCTAATTTGTTAAAATTATTCTAAAAATATCTTTTTATATATTATATTGATTGATGATTGATATTGATTTTTTAATGCTTAATAATAATAAATATAAATTCAAGTTTAAATTACATTAGTAACACAATTTGTAGATGACATATGTTAGTATTTCACAAACTCATAATTTACATATTTTTTCTTTAATAGGAAAATAATAAATTTTAATTAAATTATTTAGCACAATATGTCATATATTTAGGAATAATATAGTAAAAACATTGAATTCAAGCATTATAAAGTAGACAATATGTCAATATAGAGATGACACATGTCAGAAATTTCACAAACTTCATAGTTTATTTATGAGTTTTGCTTTAATTTTGCTTTAATAAGGATAATAACAAAATATAAATTCAAATTACATTGATAGCACAACTAAAAAATGATTTTTTAAAATTTAAAAATAAAATAATAAAAATAAAAATAATAAAATTTAAGAATATTTTAATAATATAGTAAAAACATAAGAAGCATTTAAATTTTTCAATAATTTGAGAGCAATTTGTGTTAATCTTTTTGGATGGAATCATGGAAGTGAATATTTATTTATGAGTTTTGCTAATAATTGTTTCCATGGGAGCTTGTTAAAGAAAGGTAAAATATAAATGTGTCTTGTAGATAAGAACAAAATGAAAATAATTTTTTTTAAATTTTAATAATTTAAATATATTATTTTTTATCTAAAATTTTTTATTTTAATTTATTAATAATATGTTGTTGAGTCCTTTATGCTTAGTTATGATTTTTATTTAGTTCAATATCCAAAATAAACTGTTTGTATTAGGGTATAAGGGTGGTAAACTGTTTAATGTATTATGCTAAGGTGGGGTAGCCTTGACTTGGTATATAGATTTACTCTCATTTAATTGTAAATGTGTGTGTTACGGACTTCGAAATTTGAGTTTAATTGAGATTTATTTTTAGATAAAAGCGCCAATTTATTCGTTTGGTTACAGGATTCGTCGCCTTTTATTTCTTATGTTTTTCTTTTATGATGTTTACTAGTTAGTAGTATGTATTGAATGAGATTTTTATAAAGATTTTAATTTTTGTTTAAAATATAATTTAGAGACCTAATTTTTAATGAATTTAATTTAAATGCATAGTTAGCTTAATTTTTTTTTTTATGTTGTTATTTAATCACGTGTAAACATCAATAAAAATATTTGACTCTCCTAATAATTATCTTTAAAGTTATATATGCTTATATTGTATGATTCTTTATTGGATAAATTTTTATACTAATTACATAAAAGTTAAACTAAATATGTTTTTATAAAAGAACTTTATTTTATAAAAAATTTTACATAAAAAGGAAGGTTATGGGGTGAAAAGGAATTTATTAATAAATTTTATTATAAAGAATATAAAGAAATTGAGACGAAAGATAAATTTTTTATATTAGTTCAACTATATATAAAAGTATTGTATGATTAATTGATTTCTAATAAATAAGTGTTTATTTTGAGGAATTTCATAAATAAGTAATTAAAAATGTCTATTAATAATTAAATAAATTATAATAGACTTTATTCTATAAAAATTAGGACAAAAAAGAGAAGGTTTGGGGTGAAAAAGGGAATTTTATATAATCAATTAAAAGACAATGAATAAGGAAGATTTGAGACGAAAGAAGAATTGTGTGTAGTCAACTAAGAAGTTAATGCATAACTAATCGAGATAGAGATTAATTATTGTTAATTAAGGATATATTTTTTGCCAAAAAAATGAGCGTGCTCTTAAAAATAATTTAATGAGGAGATTTAATATATTATAACTAATCACTTTCCACATAAAATTCATGGAAATGATCTCAATACAAAACAATCTAACAGTGCATGTTTCTTGCCAAAACCTCCAAAAAGAGTGGGAATTATAATAGTAAATGATGATTAATTTCAATTGACATACCACTCTTAAATTAACTTGTATATCACGTAAAAAAAACGTACTATATCAACACCAAAAAATTTCTTACTACTTTTGAAATATATTTAAAATTTGGAAGTCTGTTGGATCTGTCCTCTGGGCACGAACACATAAAAGAGATTCAGTATTTGGGAAATTAGTTGTTTAATTAATTATCAATTACAAAAATTAATCGTTGTTTAGTGTTCTCAAATCTAATACCGCTAGAATATCTTGAATCACGAATTATTCTTAACTGGCTCGATGCAAATATTTTACTACTTTTGTATAATTTGGAAGTATGTGGCTGTTGGTATGAAAAACTCTTGGATTTAATAAAGCATCCTATCTGGGCATATTGTAATTACAAAAAAATATATCATATTTGTGGATTAGATGCTTTATTGTGTGTTTAAAAAAATTATGAAATGTTTCGTTTGATTATGAAAATTTGAATGTTTAATAATTAATTATTGTATAATTTTTTTTATAAAATAATTATAAATTGATCATAATCGATTCATTTTATTACGTTTGGACATATTACGGCTCAACATTTTTAATCCTAATCTGTAGATTCGTTTAGATGATATAAAAAAATTCTTTTTATGTATTAAATTACTAAAATAATGTATAAAGCGATTAAAAAAATTATTTGATTAATGATAAAATACTATTTATATTTCAAAGTGTAAAAATAATTTATAAATTAGAATCATAAGTTTTAATCTTTAAGATATATTAAATTTAACTCAATTTCTTTAATGCATTGAATTTTTGTACAAAAATTAACGTTAATTTTACTAAATATGTTATAATACTGTGTAAATAATTTTTTCTTCAAAAAAAACTATTTGCATAATGAAAAAAGTTTTACCAATCATAACTCTTAAATAAGTTTAAAGGCTTAATAAGCTTCGATTCTCCCCAATATATTTTATCATTTCAGCATAAACAACAAAAGATGGATATTTTTAACAGTTTTAAAAAGAATAGTAGAGCGTAAGAATGTTGCACAATAAAGGGATACACATATAACTAAAAAGTTTAATTTTTGATACATTATAAATATAAAATATTTTATACTGTCATGTAATAATATATATTGTCATATTATTTAAAAAATTTGACACTTTATATAAATTTTAATTTTATTAAATAATGTGGTAATATATTATTAAATATTAATGTAAAAAATAATTATATTGAGAATACATATAAATTAATTTTGTTTAAAAATTAATCATTAAATTTATACACATATTTAAAAATAAAACACAAAGTTTTTATTCCTTTTAAAAATAATTATATAAATTTAAAGTTCACATGATTATCATAATTTTTAATAAGATCAAGAATTTAATTTATATACACTGTCATCTAATGATAGTTTGTCATACATTATTTAATAAATTGAAACTTCATAAAATATCAAATTTGTTAAATGATGGTAAAATAGTTATTAAATAATAGTATAAAATTTTTATATGTGTAATGAATGTATTAACTAATTTAACTCTAAAATCAAACGGCTCGATGTTTTAATATTGATTGTTTCTTAATATATTTGCATATATAATCATGGAGAGGAAACCTGCAAAGCAAGTCTTTCTCACTTTTTTTTGGTAGAAGCAAATCTTTTGCCAGAATATTTTTTGGGTAGAAGCAAATCTTTTCCTTACTTTATTATTAGAATAAACGCATAGTTTACTAGTATGACTTTATTTAATTTTCATTTATTTGTGAAAAATATAGATATTTTTGTGATTTTAAATTTTAAAATCATCACTTTAGAGATGACTTTACTTAATTGTCACCTTAATTTAGAATTACATTAACAATTGTATGTAGCAACAAAATGACTAACATGCATGATAAGGCGCTAATATGTGTTTGACTTAGTTTATTTTTGTATTCAAAATAATTTATAATTAAAAATTTCTAATGAAAGCTTTTTGAAAAAAAAAATTATTTTTCCCAAAATTATCAAAACCAAACATATTCCAAATTATTGACTTTGACAATTTCTATATTTCTCAACTTACCTTCTGAACTACGTAGAGAATATCTTTGTCCACCATGAATATCGTTGGTGAGACAATCCCCTTCCATTATTGGTGGTCCCATTGATCATTTCTAATTATTCATGCAACTCCATGGAAGAAGAAAATTGAACCGCAGCTGGTTTAGCCCGTGCTTGGTGCGCTAGGCTAGTCAAAGGGTGAAAGGAAAAAAGAAGAAAAAAAACAAACTAAAGAGTTAGAAGTGTAAAGCCCATGTCGATGTCGGTCATTTATTTTATTTAAATTTTAGAAGGAAAGAGGAGGAGGGAACACTACATGAGCTATCATATGCGGCATCTCGAAGTTGTTGCGTGTGTTTCTGTTTTTTTTTTAAGAAAAAAATGTTTTGATTTATAGAATGTTTTAGATAGTCATTTTTAAAACATGTAAGATGATTCTGAAAATCTTCAACAATTGGGGAAAAGCAACTACATGAGGATTTTGGATCTAATTGAGAAGGCCCCACAACAACATGATGTCATCAAGGTGTCTGCCACCTAACATGAGCATAGGATGGATTGTAAAAGGTTAAGTTGAGCTTCTTTTCTTTCATTTATTGGTTTTGAGACTAAGGCTTACCATTTTTATAAAACTAAGTTTGATTTCCTTAGCCTATCCATTGTTAAACATCATTGAGCCTTAATTGTATCAATCCATTTGACCCAAACCTTCGTCCATTGAGTTGAACCTTAGAAGAACTTATTAGGCTACATAAGTATATATATTCATATGTATTGATATCCATATATATACACACACATGAACATATGCAAATATATATATATATATATGTGTGTGTGTGTGTGTGTGTGTGTGTGTGTGTATGTGTGTGTGTGTGTGTGTGTGTGTATGTGTGTGTGTGTGTGTAAGCTTTAGTACATGTGCATGATCAGTTTGAAGAATAAATTTGATTGAAAATGTATTTTGAAAAAGATCTCTTCCTGCACATCCTAAGTTTAAAAAAAAAAAGAATCTTATTCAAAAAAGTTTCCAAAATTTGAATATTATCCAAAAGCTTCCAAATTTTGGATTATATATCAATAACTTTCAAATTTTGAAAATGTGATTATATATTGATGATTTCAAATTTTCAAAATTTGGAACTTTATGTTTATGGTTTCCAAATTTTCAAAATATGAATTATGTTCTTGGATTGGGAAAGTTAAGAACCTGATTTTTTTATTTAAAAAGTTATATAAATTTTAATTATATGTTTATGGTCTCTAAATTTCGAAAATTTGAAATATGTTCATGAGTTTGTAAAGTTAAAAATCTGATTGAGGTGTTTTGAAAGTTAAAAATCTTATTTAAAGATTTGAAAATTTAAAAATTTGGTTTCAAGATTTGGAAATTTGAAAACCTGATTTTTAGATTTAGGAAATATATAAATCCAATTATATGTTAATAAAATTTGAAAAGTTATAAAATCTGGATTATATGTTCATGTGTTTGGAAAATTATAAATTGGAATTGTATATTCATGAAGTCAAAAGGTTATAAAAAAGGTTTGTGGAAAACTATGACATATTTAATGAATTTGAAAAGTTATGATTTGGTAAGTTATCTTATGAACATGAACTTTTAAAATTAGACTTATACATTATAATATATCCTTTTGACTTGCATAAAATCTGAATTATAAGCCCATGTATGTGTTATATGGTTAACTAAAAATTAATTATTTTTTAGAAAGTCAAATAGGTTCATCTAATTGGTTCACTTGACCCATGGTTCCATCCCCTAATGACCTAGAACTACTTGATACTTGGTTAACCTATATTCATATATCCTAACCCATTTATTACCGTACATGACTCTACCCATATTTGATGGACATATCTACATGGTTTGACCTATATTTGACTCACTTGTTTTGAATGACCCATGCTAAAACTATTGTAGTTGGATTAAGTTATGCTCAATATAATAGCAGATTTTGCATTGAATTGAAAAGGATGTATGCCAAGATCATACTAAAGTGGAGGACAATCAGTTATGGCCTATATCAAGAAGGACTAACTACCCTAAGTACAACACAATAAATTTTTAAAAAGGAAAGGGCCAACCATTGCCTTTAAAGACCTGCAATTTTCTTTGTAGATTTTTTATTCATTAGAATTGAAAATAGAAAGGTGTAGTTACTGGAATTTTATTGTAAATTCATCATAAACTATTTAATTTTGTGGACCCCAACCTTCTCCTATAAAAAGGGGTCTTCTCTCCCATTGTAAGGATTCACAAAATATCCAAGAAAGATTTAAGCGCAATCAAGAAAATTTCAAGAGTTTCTCTATTCTTTCTTCTTTTATCTTCTTTATTTAAGTGTGTTTATAAGTGCTTTCAATAAAAAGGATGGAGTATGCATGATACAAGTCTTTTTTAAGTAAAGAATATATTTTGATTTTCTTTTCTATTAGTTTCATTATTCATCGGAGTTGCTTTGCATCCATAGGCTAATCTCTTAGATTATAAAATGACAAAAATAGCATCATTGTTCTTATTTTAGTTTCATAATAATTAGCTAATTTAGTTTCATTGCATCCCTTTGCATAGGTTTTTCTTTTAACTCTTGTATACATTTGATTTTATAAAGTATTTAAGATCCATACACTTCATATTAGGAAAATCTGCAAATCATGATTTTTGTATCTTAAGTTCTTTGCATATCCATTTGTAGGTCCATATTAATTTTAGATCCATATTTATTTAGAGTTATATCCATTTTAGATCTATATCCCTTGAGACCCAAACCAATAAGAATAGAGACCTCTTTTGTGCTTATATTTTAATTCAAGCACGTAGGTATCTTTTCCTTTTATTAGTTAGGAAGTTGGGTGAGAAGATAATTATAAAAATAATTTGATTTGGGTCCACAATGTATAAAAGAAAAGTGAATAAACTTAGTTTTTATTTTACTTTTATAAAATTAAAAGATTGGATTAAAGTTGTGGGTTGTACATGACCTAAAATTTGTGCACAATACTCTTTTTGTCGATCTTGAAGGAGAGGTGGAAGAATGGGAGAGAGACTGCACAAGGGTAGAACAGCCACTCCGGTCACTGTCAAACTCCAATTTGCCAATTAAAAAGTATCCACGTGTATATTTGGTAGGTGAAAGTGAGTAACAAACTCATCCGAAACTGAACTTCGGGAATACTGATACAGTATCCAACCCTGATCTATTAAAATTCTTTTTTTCGACGGGGAATCCCCGTTCTTCCTCTAGAACAGAGAATAAGGTGATAAGTACACCAAACTTGTTCACCTTTCCTTACAGGAAAATAGGCAAAAAACTATATACACGTTAATTTTTTTTTACAGGTAGCTCATGTTCTCTTTTCCACCAAAGCTAGATATGTTATTCATTAAGATGATGTAGAACAGTTCCTCTTACAGAGCTCGCATTACATCACTGCAAACGGGCAAATCCCATAAAGCAAATTCACAAAAAAGAAGACCCTGAAAACCTTGATTCAATCTAGTAATAGAAGTGGAAGGTTATGTTTTTGAAACTGTGCTGCAAGGGTCTTGGTCAACAATAAAACTGAAGCCAGGTTCATCGCGATACCCCAAAAAACCCACTACTTCGGTGCACAGCAAATCCGCCGCAATGAGAAGGCATGGGTATCTCTCCATCTGCTATTTCCTTTAACTGATTAAAGGTTGCACACCACCACTGATGTAAATTGGTGCCAAATGATGTACAATACTATATGCCAAGATCAATAGGCTTCCAAACTTCAACTGGGACATCAGCTATAGGCATATGCTGTTGAAGTCGCGTTCTAGTTGAAATGCCATTATATTGCAACTTCAGTAAGAAAATTTTGATCTTTGTTGGCACTCTCAACTTCCAAATGATTTTCCACATGAATTCTGGTGCTAGATTCTGCGGCTATTCGGATTGAAACATCCTTATAGCTGTCACACCCAGAAGCAATTAGCAGCGAGAAGAAGTTGGGAACCATTCCATAATATCCATGCCTTCACTCGGCTTGCTAATAAACTTCTCCATGCCCAAGGCACATTCCTGCCCAACTAGGCTTCCGTGAAGTCACAATGTGAGAAATAACGACTTCTAAAAAGCTTATAAAATACAGATTGGGAGTCTTTCATCAATCTCCACCCCTGTTCGGAATGAGGACCAAATTAAAGTTCTCTAGCAAAGTTAGAGTAGATATTCAGAGGAGTGCTTTTACTGAAGAAGATGGCAGATTTAGACAGATCAATCAATTTCCCGCTGTAACTTTTGTACCTTTGTAGAATCTCTTTAAACTTTAAGCACTAGAAATGTGAAGCCTTGCTGAATAAGATAGAGTCATCTGCAAACAAGAGAAGCGATATCGTAGGCCCGTCTGTGAGATCTTGTGTGCGTGGAGATGGACATTTCTTTCTACCTTTTGAAGAACAGATGATCCCTCTGAATCAAATAAGGAGACAAAGGGTCTTTCTGACGGAGGCCTCTTGAGGGCATGAAATATTCATAAAGATGGCCCTCGACGATTACAAAATAAGATACCGTCTCAACAAATTGTTGAAGCCAAGCGATCCACTGCCCATAAAAACCAATCTTTCTCACAATAAACAACAGAAAATTCCATTCAACATGGTCATAGGCTTCACGCATATCCAACTTAATGGCCATATCAAACCGATTACTACTAGTTCTTTTATTTTTTAAAGTAATGCATGCATTCATGGGCGACTAAATATTTCCTGAAATTAAATTCCCATTTACAAATGCACTTTGATGAGTTTTTATGAACCCATTCATCTACTTTTGAAGCCTTCTTTGAAGCACCTTCTTTATAATTTTATATAAGACATTACACAAACTAATCGGTCTCATAGTGTTTTGAACTTTAAGAATCAGGCAAATGGCTGTACCATTGAAATTCTTTAGCAAATTACGTCCTCCGAAGAAGCCTTTTGTCGCCGGACAAACATCATGCTTGATTATATTCCAATGACGTTGATAGACGCATCTTCTCCTGGAGCACCCTCAGCTTAATAGACAAGACAACCGTATGAATTTCTTCCTCAGTTACCGGTCTTGATCAAATGTTGTTTCTGCTGACCGATCTGGCTTTGTAAGATCGTCTGATCCTCTGGCGTTCTCGTTCGGGTGGCGGCAGATTTTCCGAAAGAACAAAAATGAGAGGTTTGTGAGTTTTCCCGGTTTCTTACAGTTTGATTTCTCAACGAGGATTTTGCTTGATTTCACGGAGTTGTATGTCTTATGTGCACTGCTCTTAATTTATAGAGCAGCGCTCCTCCTTTCCAATATCTAGGTTGGTGTTTTCGTTATGAAGCTCTTATCCGACTGTTACACACTTATTGTGTAACGTACACGAAAAATGACTAGATGGCCAATCTAGCCGTTTCCATAGGTGAAACTGTAGAGAATTTTTTGAGCTTAATATCTCACTTAGCTGTTCAAGTAAAGTAATTTGACATACGGGTTTTTCTCTTACTTTTGTTGAGTTTCTGTAGTCATGTTATTTTATAATTATTCTTGCAATCATTATCCGTAATGTAGTTTCTTACCTACATAACAATCAAACATATCTCAAACTTATGTTTGTAATATGCTTTGAGAAAAGATACTCTATTATATCTTTAGTGAAGGGATCAGCCAACATATCTTGAGTTGACATCTATGAGATGAATATTTTATTTCTCATAACCATATCTTGAACTTAGTCGTATTTAACCATTATATCTTGCTTTTGGAGTTGTCAGCTCCACTCTTGAGTAGAGTAATTGTTGCATTGTTGTCATAATAAATGACAACTGGTTCGTCGGATATGTCCAACTTCAAGTCAGTATAAAGTGGTTTATCCAAACGATACTTGTTGTAGCCATACAACAAGCCATATACTTAGCTTCCTATGTATGCAATGCTACACAATCGTATTTCTTACATGCCCAAGAAACAACTTTACCTCCAAATAGAAATATTTGTCCTAAGGTTAATTTATTGTATCTTTGCTCCCAACAAAATCAACATTTGAGTATCCTACCACTTTTAGTTCATCTACCTGAAAACACAATTTCAAGTATTTTATTCTTTTAAGATGTCTTAGAATCCTTTTTACAACTATCCAGCATTGTCAGCTAGGATTATTTTGATATTTACATACAAGACCAACATAAAAGCTAATATCTGGTCTTGTGCATAGCATAGCATACATTAGGCTAACCACAGCTAGTACATAACGAACATTAGGCTTATCGTATCTTACACGAGGATAATAAGTATTGGTTAGCTTGATCCCTTTTAAAATGAGTGTTATTGTAGGCTTGCATTCACCCATTTTAAACTTCTTGAGGATGTAATCAATGTATCTCTCTTGACTAAAGCATAATAGTTTAGACACTCTGTCTCGATAAATTTTTATACCCAGGATATAGGATGCTTCTCCCATATCCTTCATTTTGAATCTAGAGTTTAACCATGACTTGGTTTTGATAATCATTTTATTGTTGTTTTTAATCAACAATATGTCATCTATGTATAATGATAAGATGACAAAGTGGTTCCTATTATTCCAGACATATACAAAGTGATCAAGTTCATTAACTACAAACACAAGTTCTAATATGATATTTTGAAAGGTCAAATACCATTGGCGAGGTGATTGTTTAAGGCCATATAGGAATTTTTTTAACCTATATGCTTTGTCTTCTTAACCTTTAACAATATATCCATCTGGTTGTTGCATGTATATGATTTCTTCTAAATTTTCATTTAGAAAAGTAGATTTTACATCTAACTGATGTAAATCGAGATCAAAGTATGCTGAGATTACCAGAATTATCCTTATAGATGCAAATTTTGCAATAGAAGAATATGTCTCAACATAATATATCCCTTACTTTTGTGAGGATTCCTTTGCAACCAGCCTCGTTTTAAACTTTTCGATTGATCTATCGACCTTATATTTCTTTTTCTGAACTCATTTACAACCTATGGCTTTTCTTTCTTTTGACAAATCAACCAAGTCCTAAACTTGATTTTTCTCAATGAATTCAATTTCTTCATTCATGACTTTCTCCTAGTCTGTTTATTCATACGAGTCAATAGCTTGACGATATGTCAAGTTATCAGTAAGTTCACCTATATCCATCAAGTTACATACTTCCTCTACCTGGTAAGTGTGATAATTCCTTAAGTAGGATGGTGTGACAATAAGTCTTTTATGTCCATTTATAGTTTCAGTTTGCTAAAAAAGATCATCTATGAGTTCAAATGATGATTGATCTAGAATTACTAGATCGTCAACATACTCATCATTATTTTTAAAGAAAGATGTCATTCCTAGTATCCTCTAGGAATTCAACATCTCTACTTTCTATCAATTCGTGGTTCTTATGATAAAATCGATATCCTTTAGAGTCTTTAGGATATTCAATAAATATACATCTCAAAGACATGTTGTCTAGCTTGTCTCTGATGAGCGATAGATCCCCACCCCCTCGAATGATATAGAAGGGTTTTCTTCCAAACCACATCTCATATAGTATAGAGAATACAACTTTACATGGTACTCTATTGAGTATATATACATAGTTATACTTGCCGCTTCTCCCCAAAATATTCTTGGTAGAGAGACATCTATTAACATTGACCTTGTTATGTTTAATAAGGTATTGTTATATCTTTCATCTATTCCATTCTATTAAGGTGTCATGAACATTTTATTTTGCTTAGCAATACCAAAGTCTTTACAGAATTTTAAAAATTTTGTAGAGGTGTACTCACCACCTATATCTGATCTCAAGACTTTTATTTGATGCTCGAGTTGATTCTCATCTTCTTTCTTATATTCTTTGAACGCTTTAAGTGTCTTATATTTATGTGCTAAAAGATATATGTATGTATATCTTCGATAATAATTGATGAAGGTTATAAAATAAACCTTTTCTTAATTTGATCTTACTCTAAAAGGTCCACATAAATTTATGTGAATAATTTTCAACAGTGTTGTTGCTCTTCTTACTTCTT
Source organism: Brasenia schreberi (assembly GCA_036023115.1). Lineage (NCBI taxonomy): Eukaryota > Viridiplantae > Streptophyta > Magnoliopsida > Nymphaeales > Cabombaceae > Brasenia > Brasenia schreberi. Next base: position 10,099,274 of record JAYKKT010000085.1, on the reverse strand, counting down.
TGGAAAATATTTTCCTTGTCATTTTTTCTTATATACATGCTTCACACTTATTAAAAGTGTTTTCTTGAAATCCTGACAATAAATCAAAATTGGATAACTTCCTAAACTTTTTCAAACTTATATAGGCATTTATGCCACATATTCACATCAACATTAAAGACACAATTAATATAAGTAGAAGAACCTTCATTTTCATTGATATTTAACATAGTGACAGAATAGTGAATCTTTTATCGGATAAGCACAAGAATGTAATTCAACCTCCCAATATTTTATAATTTTTATAAACAGCTAGAGGGCAAAACTGACCTTTCGCCTGTCTGAGGGTAAAATTGACTTTTAATAAAAAATATCTTTATATTTTGGTAATTTTATCCTATGGTAGATAAATTTTCAAAAATAGCAAGGGGTAGAATGAACTTTTTAGTCCATTTCCCAAGGTAGTTTTCTAGAAACTGTCAGCAATTTTCCAAGAACGAAACTTTTTAGTCCACTAAGCAGTTTCTAGGAGGTATAAAAGGGAAGAGAGAGAGCGGCGAGAGAGAGGGAGGTCGCTATCTTCCTCTGGCCTTTGCTTTTGGTAGACGACCATCAGTCGTTGGCCTCCCTCTTCTCTTCTTCTTTCGACTTTTTGTTTCGTCCTTCTGGCCTTTGGCTGATTCTAATCAATCTAGCTTTCTGTAGATCCTGACCGATTTGGCCTTGTTGCCTATCTTTGCAAATTTTGGCTGATTTTGCCTTATGCGGATCTTGGTCAATCTGGTCTTCTGGCCTTCTGTGTTCAGGATCCTCACCAAAAAACTTAACGGGGAGTCTCCTTCCCTTCTCTCTTTCTCTTTTTTTTATTAGTTAAAAAACTTTAACAATACCAGTTTTGGGGAGAACTTAAAGGCTTTGAACCAAATCCTTCTGATCAACTTTGGTAAGTGAAACAGGAACCAAATGAAATTAGATTCCAATCTTCATATGCCTATAAATTTGCCTCATAGTCCCAATATAAATCTGAATCTGTCAAGTAACCTAGAAGTTAATTAAATAATTTGCATAAAATGTATCAAATTAGCCATTCAGCTACATGTTTAGGAGTAACCTGTTGCACTGACTGTCGGGATGCACGACAGTGAAATGGGCTTTGTTAATCATCTTTTGAATTCAATCACGATAGATATTAACACTTGTATAATAGGACTCAATTTCGGCGATTGTTGTTGAGCCTATTACGATATGTTATTTACTACATTTCAAAAACTCTATTGGCATGAGAAGAAATTATCAAGTCATAGAAAAAATGTGTTTGTCTTTGGTATAGGCTTGCCAAAAGTTTAGATATTTTTTTTAGGTTATGAGATTTGGATAGTGTTTAAGCTTAACTCTATCAAACACATTTTTAAAAAACCTATACTAACGTCTAAGGTACGTAAATGGCAGCTCCTCTTAATATAGTTTAATCTGAAATTTCATCACCAAAACTCTATTAAGGGACAAGCTCTAGCCGATCATGTGGCCGAATTACCCCTTGAAAATACATATCCCACACTTATGAAATGCATGATGAGGGCATCTTAACAAATGAATTGAAACACCATATTTTATCAAATTATTCTAATAAAGATCAAGTATGAAAATGTACTTTGATGGGACAAAGAATCAACAAGGGGTAGGCATAGAAATCATCCTTATATCCCTTGAAAATGGAGAAATCCCAATGTCATTCCGACTAGATTTTTCTTGTTTCAATAATGTGGCTGAATATGAGGCACTCATACAAGGCCTAAAAATTTTGAAAAATCTAGGGACATCATGTATTGAAGTCTTTGGAGATTCTATGCTTGTTGTAAACCAAGTTTCAAAAATTTGGCAAGTCAAAATGAAAAACTCATCCCATACCATGAATTAGCCACCAAGTTGGTCAATTCTTTTGAATCTTGCACACTCACTCACATAGGAAGAGATGACAACACCATAGTTGATGCTTTCTCTTCATTAGGGTCATCTCTAAGGATTAACCCTACCTTGGATACCAAATCCCTAGAGATCCTACACTTACTCACTCTATCCGCCTATGATTTAGAGATTCGCCAAAATGACCAAAATCCAAATAAAAAACCTTGGTTTCAAGACATTAAAAACTTTTTACAAAATGGAGGATTTTTGAATTTACTTCCTTTAAAGATAAGGCTTTTATTCAAAAAATCTCTACTCGATATGTAGTCTTGGGAGGGGTTCTTTATAAAAAGAGTTCTACCGGTATCTTGTTGAGGTGTGTCGACCATGCTGAGGCTAAGACCATTTTGCATGAGTTTCACGATGGGGAATGTGGGGCTCATGTCAATGCAAATATGATGGCCATAAAAATACTTAGAACAAGGTATTTTTGGTCCATGTTGAAACAAGATTGTCATGACCATGTTAAGAAGTGTCATCAGTGTCAAGTGCATGGAAATTTTATTCACATTTCATCATCCGCATAGCATTTCATCATGAGCACATGGCCCTTTACCATGTGGGCATTTGATATCATTGGACTAATTACACCCACTGCATCCAATGGACACAGATTCATTTTAGGAGACACTGAATATTTTTCTATATGGGTTGAAGCTACCTCCTTGACTAATGTTCAAGGAAAACATGTAGGGGCATTCATTAAGAAAAATATCTTCACTCGATTTGGAGTCCCAAGCGACCTAGTGTCTGATAATAGCACCCCATTCAAAAATGAAAAAGCAGAGAGTTGTGTAAGACCTATGGCATTACTCAACACTTTTCATCACCCTACTGCCCTCCAGGCAATGGCCAAGCCGAAATCACAAACAAAACTCTAATAAGCATCATTGAGAAAACTTTAAAAAATGGTAGAACGTGGCATGAGAAGCTAGATGAAGCCTTATGGGCTTATAGGACTTCTATCTGTACTCCCACAAATTCCACACCATTTGAGTTTGTCTATGGTAATACTCCCCATTCATATTAAATTGCATTTATTTCACACATCTCTTACACTCGATTTCCCTATAAAGACCCTACAACAAGCCATGATGGTTGATCTTGATCTACTTAGAAAAAATATTCCTTTCCATATATCATGCACACGCATACTGGCAAAAGATAGTCCAATACTATGAAAAACACATGAAGGCTCGCCACTTCAAAGTGGGAGACCTTGTTTTGAAAATTATCCATCATTGTAGCCCACATTCACTTGGTAAATGGCGGCCCAAATGGGATGGTCCCCATGTTTTAAGAGGGGCAACTACAAACAATGTTTATTGGTTGATTAATGTTGAGGGAAGAAATTTAGCGGACCCTATAAATGCCCAATATTTGAAGAAATATCATGTCTAGGGTCAACTCTAATTTTTTTTGAAATGATTTTGAAAATGCATCTCCTTTGAATTTCTTGAAAGAATGACCAAAATGGATTATATGACCCTAAATTAGGAAATTGTTGCTTTATGAAAAATAGAGCTTTCAAAATCATTTGATAACATTTCAAAAATTTTTGGCTTACAAAATGGGGCCTAGTTTAAAACAACAAAATATTTTTAAATGATAGGTGCTATTAAGAAATATGATATACTTGCCTAGATCGAGTATCTAAAGGGATAAGCTAATCCCCATTTAATTTCTTTCCAAAAAGGAAAATTGGCAAAATTTAAAAAAAAGAAAGGAAAACAAAACCTCAATATAGAGGTCTTCCAAGTAGTGGGTATTAAAACCTAAGTAAAGGAAAATGTAAGAAATTGGAAGTCCCTTTTGATGAAACCAAAAGGAGTTTTCTTTTAAAATGAAATTTTGAAAACCTGAAACATCAAATGAAACAACATGGGGATCACCCTATTTGGGATAGTTGCCTTCATAGGCTTCTTTCAAAGCACCTAAATCACATGTATGGATCTCTAAGCATCCACTTCACTCATCTCATATTCTATGCACACATGCACCCACAAAAAAAGGGTCGTCCATACATACTCATCAAAGGACTAGACATTCCCATTTCATGTCAAGTCCCCTTTGGCTAAAATCTCCTCTTTTGCAAAAAGAAATATATTCAAGGAAAAAGATGCTATAGAACAAGGGAAAAATTCATACTCTCAAGAAAATCTTTGAAAAAAATCAAAAGGGTGTTTTTTTCTTTGGTTAATGCCAAAGAGGGGCATATGTAGACACCGTAAAAATATTTTCAAATAAATCGGGGTACATTTGAAAATCCATAATTTGAAAATGTTCTCAAAATTTCATAAAATTTCAAGTATCACTTTTCAAAATAAAATGATTTGGGAAATATTTTTGAAAATCCTTATTTGAAAACAATTTGGATATTTTGAATTTCAAAAGGAAAGCAGGTCCATCCAAAACAGAGCAAAGCCCGAATTAACAGGAGACGAAATTTTCGGGAGAAAATAAGGATGAAATCAATAAGGGCAAGCACATCTAAATCAAGTAGGAGGTCGACTCAGGGCCAAACCAAATCTAACTGACCCAAGGCTCGACCTAATCCCAAGCAGGTCAAGATCCCAACCCAACTCAAAGAAAGGAATTAATTAAGACAAAATCCAATTCAAAGCTCCAATACAAAATCAGATCTCAGTCTAAGAAGAAATGCATTCAAGGCCAAACCTGTAAGGTTGAGTCAATTCAAAACAAGGCTAGATTTTATTCAAGCCTCAAGTTCAAGCCAAATGGACAAGGAAGTATCACACTAATTCACGCCTAAGGCATAGGGTTAGGCGAAAGCGGTTCAACATCAAGAGATTCCTTGTTTAAATTCAAGTCAATCAAAGCCCAAATTGAATAAAGCAAATAGCGGGCAAATCACATCATGTACCATGCTAAGATGAGCCACACTCTAACCAAGCCAATTGGACAAAGACCCATGCCAAGTTAAAACAAGGAGGCAGGCTAAGGCATTTCATGAGCCACACCTAGCCAATTGGCTCGACCAAGGAGCATGGGCTTGACCACATGGGTTGCACCCTAGGTCACATCAGCCCACATGGGCTCAAAGGGACCACTCATCATTCCCAAATGACCCATGTGCAACCACAAATCTAGTAACTTCATTTGGATCAAGAACCAAATCGAGTATCCCATTAAAGCCCCAAAAATTGATCCATGAAAGGGCCTAGAGGCTCCCCTTGAAAATTATAAATAGGAGACTTTGGGTGCTGGTTTAGTAGGAAGAAATCAAGGAGAGAATTCCAGCAAGTAGAGAGGAAAAGAAAGAGAGAAAGAGAGAGAGGGAGTCGCCCCTTCCAAGAGGAGTCGGTTGGCCATCTCCATCCTTCCTATTCTTCCGTTCTTCAGGTTGATTCTTCTCTTCTCCCTTTTCATTCTTTTCTCAATCCTTTCAATTCTATTTATGAGGGTTGTAATTAAGGAGCTTATGATTCTATTATTCATATAATATTTGAGGGGTTATGTTGCCCAATTTTTTTATGCTTGTGGATGCCTTCTATGTATTTGATTCATAGTTCATTCTACCCTGATATAAATTGTAAGATTTTATATCTCCTAATCCCCTCTATGCTTATGCTATATTGATTATTATATTTTCTCATGATTTAATTATTATAAATAATGTTTTAATTCGGTCGGATGCATCCATTAAGTTCCTCCTACTAAAAACTTTGTTTTCTATATCTTGCATCCATTTGTTTGTTGATTTTTCTAACCTTACTCTACAATTCAAATGCGATAAAATTTGGTCACTCAATCTACACACAGACCCACTGTCTAAAAAATTTATAAGAATTGTATGATTGTTTAAGGTTGTAAATAAAATTGGGCAAAACCAAACAAAAACAAAACAGAGTTTGTCAACCCTACACATCTTACAATAGAGATTGGTAAAAGTCTCATAACTCTGTCTAAAATAATCCAAATTACGTAAAGATGGTATTATTAGAAATAAGATATTCATAACTTTCTATTAAGACTAATTTCATAAAAATCCAATACCTATGTGTTGAGATACAATCACTTTTTTAAGCCTCTATGTCTTTGTCATAGGTTCTATCACGAATACTAGAGTAAGGGACTTTCTAGATTTAATTCTGCACATTCACAATACTTAAAATTAAAACAAAAATAGTCTAAGAATCTCCATATCTTTATCTACTTCATATAAAATGTTAAAGATTTTAGGAGATTCAGAGATTATTAAAAAAATTAAGAAACAGATTTCTAAAAACATAACCAGTTTATGTTTTTCAAAATTGGTATTGTTTTTTAGTCAAGTAATGAGTTCACGATTTTCACAAGTTTGCTTGAATTGAAATATGATTTTCAAAACATACTCAATCTCAAAATGATTTTCAAGTACCAAGACTGACCCTTGAGCATTGGTTCAAGAAGGTCAATGGTGAAAAAAATTTACTTGCCCGTATTCGCCAAGAAGTAAAATATTTAAACCAAACTTTGTTAGTTTGAGCAAACTAGCCAACACAATCACACACTAGTAGTTTACGAATTAAGTTTCAAGTCTCTACATAGGCTTTAGAACAAACTTTACATCTAAAATAGCCAACATAACTCAACACATCTATAAGTTAGGACTATCTGATACGTCCATCTACAAGTCACTAACATCATATACTGTCGTGGAAAGTAGATTCATACCGATAGTATTACACTCGCCTAAAATGGCAACCAAGAAGCTAACACTAATAAATATGTCTATCTATAATCCAATAACGTCTCATACCATCATAAAATATTGTATCCCATTAAGTGGTTTACTCGCACACAAACACATTCATGTTATGCATCCATATAGTCATCAAAGCATTTTAAAGACTATTTCACAAGACAACACATATATACTCATTTGAAAGCATTAATAAATATTTCATAATCTCATGTATCATCTCAAAGTAATTAAAAACTACATCTAGCATATAACCGAAAAGATAACACATCTACCTACCTAATGTATCTATGTAGATCAAAATACAATAGTGTTAACTCCCTTTTAATCACCTCAATTTAATTTCTAAAACATGATAAAAACATAATATTACTATTTTACATTTAAATACAAACACAATGCCTCAAACCACGTTGAAATCGGATCTCAAACGGGCCTAAAAACCTTTAAAAAATCAATTTGGTGAAGTCCATACTTTCGCCTCTTCGCACACAATTTTGGCTGCATTTCTCTTCTTTTTTTCGTTGTTCTTCTCTCTCCACCTCTCATTCCTCTCTTCTCTCTCCCTTTCTCTTTCTTCCTTAGTGTTCCTCTCTTCTTTCTCTCTTTCTTTCTCTCTCTCCCTCTCCCTCTCTCTCTTTTATGTTGGCAAGAAGGCAGTTTTCGCCTTCCTTTCAGCTAAGGAATGGCTGCCATGGCCAGTGCTGAGCTTTACAGCATATGGGAGCCCGTGGCTCCCATCCACTACTCCAACACATCGGGTCCCAGATGGACCCAGTTAGATCAGATCGGGTCTTTTGAACCCGATCTGGTCAAGATCTCACAGTTTTGAACATAGCTTATGGCTTCTTCCTAAGGTGCATCGAGTTCACCATTTTGTGTTATAAGGAGACTTTTTTTTGGATGGTGCGGCCTTTAAAAAACATTGTCTCATTGTCTCATATGATAGATAATATCTGTCTTTGACTTGATATGGGTATTCAGCCTATATCTAACACGAATATGGGTATTCAGCCTATATCTAACACGAATATGTGTATATATACATACATAGATACATCTTTATATACATAGATACATCTTTATATATATATATATATATATATATATATATATATATATATATATATATATATATATATATATATATATATATATATATATATATATATATATTACCAAAGTTATCTTTGATTTCAAGAATCTTATTGGTGTTGAAATGGGGAACAGGGCTGCCTCTGCTCCGGGTATCCACAAGTAAAACTTATTCGTATACCCATCCCCGTGGATATGGCTGGTTCTGGATAAACCAAACTGGCAGTTTCGAACCAGCATTTCAAACACCAGTTCCAATTTACTGAGAACCAGGAACTGGAACCAAACCAAATCCAGTTTGGAACCGTCTTCTCCCTTCCGACTTGAGGTCTACACCGTTCGAAACCGAAAAAGACATTAATTTGTTTTAAATAAAATAATAATAATAATTAAAAAGTTGTGGTTTCGGACTCGTTCCAGTTCCATGAAAGGTTGAACCAAAACTGAACTGAATGGTACTCGGTTCCAAGCCTAGTTTGACCATTCGGGTTTCAGCTGACACCGGGCTAGATTCAGTTCCAATTGAAACCGCTAGGCTGGTTAATTTGGAACCGGTCATGTCGACTCATGGGTGAAGGCTGGTTATGGGATACCTAATTGAGGTTCAAGTGGAGGGAGGCCTAGTAGGCATCACCCATCCCAAATCTGCTCCATGGCCATCCTAGCTTCGTTCTCGGCTTAACAAACGGAAATATAGTCCGTCTCATGAAGCCCCACAATGTTTACAGGGCAGCTGCCGAGCTTACGAAGGAACCAAGTTGAGCTTGCAGATTGACGAGCAGCTCATTTGGATAGCAAGAACAGTAGAAGAAGCTTATGACGAGAATGAAAGATAGTCACAGAGGGAAACTAAGCACCAGCCTCCCATACCTTCGTGGATTAACACATCACAAGATAGAGAGAGGGTTGGGGTGGGTGTTGGTTCTCTTGTATCACACAAACGATGTGCAAAATAAGTATAAACTTAACTATTGTTGATTTATTAATATGATATTTACGTGTGTTTTAGTTTTTACTATAAAAGTTGTACTTGCCAGTAGGTTGTTCATGGTTAGATTCTTGCTTCAACCTCTAACCAAACCATTAGTCTCGATTATTAACTTTTAGAGAACCGAATTGAATCGTGCTATAATCAGCACCGAACCAAACCAAACTGCTAGTCCCCATTTTGTTCGGTTCTGGACCACAGTTCTACTTATTTAAGGATTTTGCTAAATATAATGTATACTATTTGGGTCTACAGTTCACATTTTATATATATACGAGCTTGTAAAACTCATATATATGAACTTATAAACATGTCAAAATTTATATTCATATAAGTATATCAATATATATGTTTATATATTCGCATCTTATATTTATATAAGGTTATAAAACTCATATGTCTAAACTTATGAAGATTTATATCTGTGTATATAAACTGTATATATATATATATATATGATAGTTTGGTTCGGTTCTCATTATCCAGTTACAAAACTGGAATGATAAACCGCACCATTAGGTTTTTTTCTCTGCCATAACCGCACTGAACCAAGCCGCCAACGACCGCCAGGTTCAATTGTGGTGGTTCCATGAACACTCCTACTTGCCGGTGCTCTTGCCAACCATGTCTCCATTGTGACTCTACGATGGCACTGCGAAGAAATTTGTGGTCCATGCAGCCAGCTAGTGTACGTGGCCCCGACGAAGTGAAAGACGACAATGGCTGCTTCGGGATCCCCATGGCCGTTGAGCTTGAGGAATATTCAATGCACGATATTTAATTGCTTTGTCCGTTCTTCAGTTACACATCTGGAGAATTCGAACCCGTGACCTTTTTGAAATTCCAATTCTCTAGCGTTTAATCTGCCCAAGTTAGCTAAATTGGAGACCGAGAAATCCCAGAACAATCTTCTCACAAATTGCAATATTCAGTCGACTTGTGCAACCCCGACCCAACCTGACCCAGTTGCTGCCCGGAATTACCCGATCAGATAAGGCTTGAGTTCGGATATGGAGATAAAGTTTTCCAATCTATATATATAATAGTAGTATGTGTTTAATTCGCATTTAAATCTACTCAAACATTTATGTTTATATAGTATCCATAGCATTAAGAATGGAATCATTTATGTATTGTTGATCGTCTTGCAAAGTCAATCTAAGAAATCTCAATCAAAGTTTAACCTACAATCTTAATCTATAAAATAGTAAATCATGAATTAAACACCAATAATATGGGACCAAGGAAGGTGTACCCCAAATAAGGTTAATGTTAGAAGCATACACATTTAAAATAGCGATGCATACCCACAAATATCAAAATTAAGTATATATAATAGAATTCTATAAGACACTGATAAAACTACCCATGCATCTATCTGCATCCCCACACACTCAATTTTATACACATATTTTATTTCGTTTGTGATAATTATGGCAGGTGTAGTGCTAAAAGCAAATCCACATGAGTCATTTGAATCTCGCCAACTGCCCTTGGCTACATGGTTTTGTCTATACAAATGGCTAAGGTGCCCGAGAGACCAATCTTCTTTCCTTTGATCGTATGTCTAATGGTTATCTCATTTATGGTTCTCTCTAAATTAAAATACTCTCTAATACGAATCCATAGAATCAGACACTGGACTGTGCTAAAACAACCCAAAAGCCTAATAAGGTCCTAGAAATAGTATATCTAGATCTGAATCAATTCATGATCCACTTTCTACTCACAAGCTTTGCACTGACATAATTGTCACATAACAAAGACTCGAGGATGGGATACACCCTCATTGTACATGTTTTGAATCTAGTATCAGCTCCGAGATTGAATCAACCTAAACCTGACCTATCATAAGCGACTTGGTTCTAGAAAGCTAGTTGCACAATGACTCTGCTAGGGTCGAGTCATTGACAACCACCTCACGGTGGTTTTTGATACTGTTCTCTCTCCTTTCGCCACCAAATCTGACAGATAAATACCTGTTGAAAAGCTCTCAGTAAACTCTACCTTTGGTACCCAAAAAATGAGGGGGATAGTGAGGACCAAAAAGAACCTTACCTAACCTATTTTCAATAAAAAATTCCAGTACATTCGAGCCATGATAGGAGTTGATAGGTAATTCATAGATTTGTTTCTTTAAGATCTACATGATGGTATCCTCGACTGCTTAATTGTTAAAAATAAATAAAACCAAATAAGGATGCATAACTTAAAAGAAATGCATCAGTTGTAGTCATTCTGCCATCAATTGTTTCTACTCTCGAGTTCCTTTAGTCTCTAATATTAATGATGGGCCAAAGCCCTTTGGCCCTTAAACAAGTCTCATGACCTCCAAATTCACGAAAAACATATTTTTTGTCCAACAAAAGTTGGCTTTCTCCTTTCCTGTTTTCTTCACTTTGGGTCTCATTTGAATCGGGTCTGGACCTAAACCAGACCTAGGTATTACAGGTTCACTCCTCTCGTTTGAATGAGTGAGAGACAGAGAGTAGCTTACCCAAATACATTTAATATTATTACACACGGCATACGTGTCCACATTTTTCACCGACAACATAAGTCCACGGTCCAGCTTAGCGACACTTGTATGGTTCAAGTTCCATATCACTAGTTACTCATCATATGAACAGAGAACACAGTACTTGATCTTTCTCTTTGCGAAACGAGAGGTGGCTAAGGAAGAAGGTGGAAAAGCTAGTGGATCAACCAAAACCCAGTCCTCTTTTACACTAAGTCGACTCGGTTGCATGAGTTCTTAGTCGTCATTCTGCGTTATCTTGCACCCTATTAACGTTTAACTATTTAATGAACCAAACTAATTAGAAGGAAATTAAGAGTACACATTACACCGGACGTCCCATACAATGGAGAGTGAAAGGGGGGACGCATTTTATCTCTTTGACAGAATGGGAGACGTGGTCATATGAGCACCCATGGTTGTGATACTGCCTGATCTTTTCCCTGCACCTCACACTCTCACCTGCATAAATGGCCATGCTCTCTCGCGGGTCTAGAGAGGTAAGAAAGCCGAGTGAGCGCGCAAGAGGAGAATCGAGGAAGCCATGGCGACTCAGTCCATGTTGGTGCAGAGCAGGGTTGCGGGTCAAGTGGTGGACTTGAAGAGGGAACCATTGATGCAGTTTCGTCGAGTCTGCCTTCGCCCGCCTTCCTTCTCTGATCTGGTTCTTCCATGTCTGTCATCTAGAGGCTCTGCTGCCTCGGCCGGCTCGTCTGCCGGCTCAACTTTTGCCCTCTTCAAATCTAAGGCCAAGGCTGCACCTGCCAAGAAGGTCGGTCGATCTGCTAGCTTTTTCGTTCGAATGATAATCTTGTCTACTTTGTATATTCGCAACTATTATAATGTATACTCTCCAAGAGAGTTAGAATAGTAGCAAGGGTCTCCGCTGCTAGATGGGAGGCCAAGGGCTCTATTCCTCATAGGCAGTACTGCCCGTAGGACCACCGAGGTTTTGAAGTTTGATATTAGTTTTGCTTATCAATATTGGGTTCAGTTTCATAGATTTCTGAAAGCAAGCTAAACTTTACCTTTTCCTTGTCGTTTTGATGATGGGGGGTGAGTGAAGGTTGAAAACAAGCCGGCGTTCAACGTGGAGGACGGCATCTTCGGCACATCAGGTGGGATTGGATTCACCAAGCAGAATGAGCTCTTCGTCGGCCGTGTTGCCATGATCGGATTTGCTGTGAGTTTAACTCTCTCTCTCTCTCTCTCTCTCTCTCTCTCTCTCTCTCTCTCTCTCTCTCTCTCTCTCTCTCTCTCTCTCTCTCTCTCTCTCTCTCTCTCTCTCTCTCTCTCTCTTTAATTCCCCACAAACTTCAAACCCCGTAAGAACCAGGACTTACGGAGAGTGTTGCACAATTGCAATGTTTTTGGCGATGGTAACGAGACTTTGAACAACGGTTTGAACCGTGAGCACAGATTTGCAGTGGCGACGGATTCTGTATTATTCTCAAGGTTTAGAATCATCGTCGTGAGCTTATTGTACTGCGTTTTACGGGACAGTTTAAAGGCAAAAGATCTAAGAATAAGGTGATGGTTGAACCGCTGTCATCACAGTGATCTGACGCTCGGAAACCCCTCACATGGTGCATCTTCAACCTCCGATAAGCTCATCCTTATTTGGTGTTTGTTAAGTGACAGCACAAAAGAACTTTCGAAGTTGAAAGGCCATGAGTTTCGATAATGGGGAGTCGGCTACATGTGATAAGACTCATAAGAGTATGTTCAAACCAGATTGCAATGCATGTTGACGATCAATTACTCTGGTTTGGCTGCTTCAAAGATCTAGAAACATTAAATGAAGATATTGTGGCAAATTTTTCGAAGTCAAAATGTGGTGTCAATCAAATCGAACTATATAAAGTTAAGTTGGACATGTAGAAAAATATTGTAGGAAACCTAACTAGTAGAAAAATATCTTCAACCTCCCATTTTTCTTTTCTTTTCGAGCACCAAAGGGTCAATTTTTAGAAGGCTTCGGCTTCTATGTGGGCACCATCTTCATGGCATTCAAATAACTCCGCATGCTCTTCCGATTTCGCCAAAAAGACCGAGAAGGTCCTACAATTTTTGTGTTTTTCTATAACAGCATCATGAAAAAGTAGTTGAAGATTGCATGACTATAGATTCGTGCAGCAGAAAAAGTTTAATTTTATTACAATTGTTTTATATTACTTAATATGAAACGATAACTTCTTATAAAAAACTTGCAGGCATCCCTACTGGGAGAAGGAATCACAGGAAAAGGAATTCTATCTCAACTCAACTTAGAAACGGGAATTCCCATCTACGAAGCAGAACCCCTTCTCCTCTTCTTCATCCTATTCACCCTCTTGGGTGCCATTGGTGCTTTGGGTGACAGAGGTCGCTTTGTTGACGACCCGATAGAGCCCACTGGCCTTGACAAGGCAGTCATCCCACCCGGCAAAGGGTTGAGAGCAGCTCTTGGTCTTAACGAGGGAGGTAATTAATTAACCCACAAATTTTATCTATGTTTCTTTCGACTCTACAGCTAGTGACACGATCGTGTGTGTATATATCTATATATAGAAATTAGTCCATACGTTCATTTATCTATGCTTAAATATGCTAGAAAAACTTAAAAAGTAAATAGTATCGACGTATTTATTGTACCTAAAAAATACTACAATGTATTTTTGCTTTTGATTAATGTGTGTGCATGGATTCTCTCTTTAGATATATATATATATATATATATGTATGTGTGTGTGTACACGCGCATGCGTGTAGAGCCCCAAGAGGCGTCAACTCTATTGGTGCTAAGACACTAACAGGGTGTACTGGCCTTAGATCAATATATATATAATGTGTATGTGTGCGCGGGTGTGGGTGTGGGTCTTCCTGATTAAGATATCATCAAATTTAACTCGCATTTTGTTTGATTAATATACTTGCATATTTAATCTAGACTTGAAGACTGACTTTCTCTTGTGGTGGTATTTTGAAAAGGACCCCTGTTTGGATTCACAAAGGCAAACGAGCTCTTTGTTGGGAGATTGGCACAACTTGGGATTGCTTTCTCTATTATTGGAGAGATCATCACAGGGAAGGGGGCGCTTGCCCAGTTGAACATTGAAACCGGTGTGCCCATTAACGAGCTGGAGCCGCTCGTCCTCTTCAACGTAGCCTTCTTCTTCTTCGCTGCATTGAATCCTGGCAAGGGAACGTTCGTCACAGACGATGAAGAAGATTGAAGAGCATGATGTAACGATATTAGGAATTGAATATCCAAATTGGTAACATTGGCCTCTAGTTACCAGTTCTGGAGGTGGAAAACAGGGAGCGGGCGAGGAGAATTCGAATGCTTGTGACGATAATGTATGAAATTTTCCAATAGAAGCTCCTGACACTTTCATAAAATCACTTCCATGCGAAATGCATGAACACATAAAGTATAGGCTTTTGTGTGTGTGTGTGATAGATTAACGGAGAAGTTTACAACAGAAGCTTTATGAAAAAGACAACTTTCTAAGATATGACACTTCAACATGTCTCATAAGAGAGCATCTCTTAACACTAAGAAATTTTGACGCTTACATCCATGAAATTTACAGGCACGATATAACTTATATCGACAAAAGTAAGGTTGTGGACGTGTATCTCTAAAGTAAAAAAGAATAAATAACTAGCAGATTGATCATTACTCCAAAAACAATAATTATAAAATTTGAATTAGAGAGTTTTTTGAAAGATGAGGGCAAGAAGGATGATCATCACTGTGACAGGTGTTTTTGAAAAGACGAACCAACGCAATCACCTATGATCATGAAAAGGTACAAAAAAAACCGGGCTAATCTGGTAGTGTTCACCTATTTTTAAGAAGATGCAAATTGCACGATACAAAGAACAAAATTGTGTGTGATCTCTGACATGATACCCAAGACAAATAAGACCCAAAAGGCCATATTCATATAAACTAAACTGACACGAAAAAAACCGTGCACAAATCACATGAACTGAAAAAAGAAATTGCAATCCCTAATCATTAGATTCTAGTAGATATGTTTGGTTTCGAGTTGCTTGGAACATAAAACTGAAACCAAACCGTCCAAGAACCAGTTCCAATTTTAAAACTACCAAACAACCATTTTAATTTTTCTTGAAAAAAACAAGGGCAAATACACCCTTTAGGTGTCAAACTCCCATCAACCGTAATAGTGAGGAACCCCTACCGTTGCGTTTCCAATCAACTTGCGATAATGGGTGTTGGAAAATATATATAATTACTTACTTAGCGATGGTTTGAAACCACCAGTTTCAGTTTCGAGCGGGTTTTCAAATACCATGAACTGTCTTCGAACCGGCTCAGTAGGGTTACAATTTTGGGGCCTGTTTGGGTTGCTGCTGGTTCCGATTCGAACTACAGGATCTGTTCCAAACCAATGATGTCTAGGTTCGAATACTTAACCTGGAAATAAAGGTCTGGCTATACAAGATGGTGTTTTTTTTAGCAGAATTCAGTTGGGTGAAATTCGGTAAGACGGTTTTTCAAAAATTCTTCATCATGGGTACATACATTTTGAATTTCATCTTCTTTCAGGTGATCAGGCGGCCGGTCCGCCTCACCAACGTAGGTTCACCACCTGATACATACCAGAAATGTAAGAAAAACAATACCCTAGTAATACGCATCGACCATAGCTAGACTTTTACTCCCATTCTCAACCCATGACGAAGATGAGACCGAAGCTTCTTGGTAACTCCTGCAATTTCTTCTGTTTAATGGAATTCTTTCCATGGCCTGTTTCAAGATTGAGTACAAAATCGGTTAGCTTGTTTTTTATAGGAATCTTAAACCAACTGAAGGCGGCATGATTCAAGTCATTAACATGACATCTGATCCACAACAAGCCCTAGCTCACCTTGTTAGGGGGTCAACTCACAAGTTGAAAGCCTTTTCATTGTAAAAAGAAAGGAAACAAAAGAAAAGATGCCAATATGAACTTATCGTATTCGTTTTCATTGAAGATAATACAAGTTTCATTAAATGCACTCTGTTATTATATGTTTTGTTTTTTAATTAAGAACTCAATAGTTTATCTCGGTTGAAATCTTTTAAAGATGATGTAATGACACAAATAAGTATGTGTATTTATCACATTCTTTCCTTTTCTGAATATATATATATTTAATAGAGAGAGAATGGGAGCTGTTAGATTGGGTTTCATCTTGCCTGTGAATGGGTTAGGGCACCTCTCTCTACCCGCCTCTCTATCTTGATTCAGAGTTTACTCTCTCTCTCTTGATCTCTTGCTTACTCGTCCAGATTTTGTCTGAATTATGATCAAATTTTAAAATATATGAGATGATTCTATGGATCTTGGATCATAGAGATCAGGTATGCTCTACAATAAATCAAATCAAATATGAAGTTGTTCATCGAGCAATATATGAAAAAGAAAAGAAAAGGAATGGAAAGGGAAAGTTGCAACATCCATTTGCTTTATTCGAAAGAGTATATCATTGAAGAGAATTTCAAAATAACAGAAGTATCCAAAATGTTTTCAGCTATTATGGAAAGTCATACATGCATACTACATATATGCTTTATATATACATATTCATGTATAAGAATGTAATATATAAATATATAAATATGTAATAACTAAAAAAAATAATCCATATATATCGTATGTATAAAACTACATATGTACATATATTTACATAACATAGGTCTTATATATATATATATATATTATATAACACTAGATGGGTGTATATAGAGAAAGATATACATATACCATCTTGAAAATAATAATATATATGTATGTATGAATGTGTGCATGTGTGTATGTGTTTATATAAATATGCATATTATGTGTGGTGAAAGGGCATATGGTTTTGTATAATATCCATGTATATTAATCATATATATGTAATATATATGTATATGTAATGTATGCATGATATACACAAGGACTGGACACCATGAGGATGGAAAGTCTCATCCAGTAGCAGAAGGCAGCCTTCAATACTTTTCAAGTTGATGAAATTATTGCTAGAAAAGAGTGTGATCATCAAAGACTCTTGGTACAAGTCAAGTTGTTGTGAAAGAAAGAAAACCAAGATGGAAGTTTATGACTGAAGAGAACAAGACCTATTGACTAAGGAAAACCCTTTATGCATCCAAGGAAATTCAATATTAATACAAACATTTTAATTGACTGCAAGGAAATAAATTCCAACTCATCAAATTCAGATTTTTGGTAAAATTTAGGATTCCTTTTAGGAAAAAATTTATACATATTTATCACTTGTATTTCCTTCATCACGTAGTCAAGAGATCCTCTATATAAAAAAGGGTCTCACACCATCCAAGGCATCCAATCAATTTAAGAAATCAGAATTTGATCTCTCTCTCATATATATATATATATATATATATATATATATATATATATATATATATATATGTATGTAATGCATGCATGGCATACATAAGGCTGTACACCATGAGGATGAAAAGTCTTATCTAACAAGAGAAAGCAACCTTCAATACTTTCCAAATTGATGAAACTATTGCTGAAAAAGTGTGTGATTATTAGGGACTTGCAAAAACCAAAGTTGCAAGACTCTTGGTACAAGTCAAGTTGTTGTGAAAGAAAGAAAAACCAAAATGGGTGTTCACTTCGGAGAGAAAGACCTATTGACTAGAGAAAACCCTTTATGCAGCCAAAGAAATTCAATATTGATAGAAAGATTTTAGTAGGCTGCAAGGAAATAAATTTCAACTCACCAAATTCAGATTTTCTTGTAAAATTCAGGATTCCTTTTAGGAAAAAATGTATACATATTTATTGCTTGTATTTCCTTTATCATGTAGTCAAGGGATTCTCTATATAAAAAGGGGTCTCACACCATCCAAGGCATCCAATCAATTCAAAAATCAGAATTCAAGCTCTCTTTTTTTGCTGTGGTGTATGACCATTGCTACCATCAACACCCAAGGATTGGCTGACCACTTGCTAGACAACCTTGTGAGTTTCATCTTTCAATCTATTAATTTCTTTTTTTATTAAACCCTCTTAGTTTTCTTAAGATTCATTTTGAGGTATGTTCAAGACTTGGTCATTTAACATAAGCATCATATGCCTATACCATTATAAGTCTTAGTTGATCTTTTTTTTATTCATGATTGTCTCTTTCTTTCTAACCTAGATATCCATAAATTTTGTTAAAGTTTGCATACATATTTAGACACATCAAAAGCCTTTAACACATTATGCCTTACATCAATTAGGTTCTAAGTACCCATTAAATCCCTTAGTCCTTGGATCGATCCCTTTTGAATCATCTTGCATCTTCATTCTTTAATTTTATGCATATATAGATAGTTTAATTATTGGTTAGGTTAGGATTATTTTGCACATTAGATTTAATTCATATATGTTCAAGATCTCATTCTTGCACCCCTTTCATAAGTTTTTTTAACTCTCTTTCACATTTGGTTTTATAAAAAAAGTAATTATTTAAAATTACATAATTATTAATGAGGGCATCATTTTCTTAGAGTTGATTCTAAAGATCCATATCTATTTAGCGATCCAAACCTAATTAGAACCCGAAACCAATAAAAATAGAAAGCCCTTTTTGTGCTCACATTTCAATTGAGGTGTACAACTATTTTTTCTTTACTACCCTTAATCATCGGGGTAAAAAAGTAATTTTTAAAAGAACTTAATTTGGGCTCATGATGCATAAAAAGAAAGTGAATAAGAGGTGAATCTCTCTTGACTTAGCTTTTATTTACTTTCATAAAGTGAAGAAGATTGGATACAAGTTGAGGGTTCCACAAAAACAAAAATTTATACACAATTCCCTTTTGGCATGCTTGATGGGACCCATAGGCCTCCCAAAATTGGTTGTTAGTTTTAGGGTTTTTATTTTATTGCTTGTTTTAATTGTGAGTATCTTTGTTTTCCACACTCCACATAAGGTGAACCTAGAGTAAGAATACACATACTTGTTGCACACACAAACGTCACTACACACTAGTGCACACATTCACAATTGTGTGTATATTTGAGTTTATACTACATATCACACATAACATACTTAAGCACTTAGCCTTTCTATACTTGCTAGATCTAAAACAAAAAGAAAAAAAGAAAAAGAAAAACATCATGTCTTCACATCCATATCAAACCCGTTCCAAGGCGAAGGTTTTGTTTGTATCTCACAATGCCGTTGACTCCAAAAAGTCTATAGATTATGAACTCATAAAGGATGCAACTTCTTTTAATAATCAATCTCAAAGTGTTTGATATCATACTTGTCATATATGAAACTCGGACTGGAAGGAGGCAAATTCTCCAAAAAGAGGAGATGGCATAGACCAAAAAGGCAATGACCAAGCACTTACTAATTTTGGCATTGTTGAGCAAGGTAATCTATCATTTTTAGTTCCAAGTATAAGAAAGAAAGGTCGACGTCCAAGAAGGAAAGTCAGCATTCAAGAAAGGAAGTCGTCGTCATCCAAGAGAAAGGAAAGTGATCTTGATTTGGCAAGCTATGATGTTTAATTTGGCAAGCTATGATGTTCAATTTGGCAAGCCACCAAGAGGAAACTTACTAATTTCAGCATAAATGAATCGTATGACTTGTCATAGGTAGCCTTGGTATGCAATTTGGTAAGTTACCAAGCCTTAGCAACTTCAACATGGAAGGAACAAGATGACTTTCCATACCAAGCCCAATCACAAAGCTATCAAATTCTGGCCGGTTTCATCATGGCATACTTACCAAGTTTAATCGACTTCAACATAGAAGGTTGCAGCAGGCCAACGTCATCACAAGGCAGCCTGAGTTGCATGGTGGCCACTTACCTTTCTCAACCTTGGCCTGATTTGGAAGCATCCTAGCAAGATTGTAGCCAACCTCAACATGGAAAGTCTAGAAAGCTTCAACACACTTTCTATAAAATTTTCAAGAATTTTAGGACTGTGCAACATCGTGAATAAAATCGAAAAAGATCAAATAAAACCAAAACAAATTTGGTAAAACCAGAAATCCCTATAATAGAGGTTGGGTCAAAATCTCATATCTTTGTGTATCTTAAGCCTTTTTTATTGAAAACAATCCCATTGAAAAGCTTAAATCTGTAGCTTTCTAATAAGACTAATTTCATAGAAATTAGAGATTTTAGTATAAAGATACGATCATTTTTCTAAACCTTTGATTTTCTAGCATAGATCTGTCTCAAATATCTGATTAGGGTATGTTTTTTTATTTAATTATATAAATCTATAATATTTAAAATAAAAATAAAAATAGTTTTTGAATCTGTATATTAAATCTACTTTCTATAAAATTTTGAGAATTTTTAGAGATCCAGAAGTTGTCTAAAAAAAATCAGAACAAGTCTCTGAAAACAAAATCAGTTCCTGTTTTTCAAGATTTAGAATGTTTTTAAGTTAAGAAGTAAAATCATGATTTTTATCAAACTTTTGAATTGGAATTTGGTTTTGAAAACTTATCAGATCTCGAACAATTTTTAAAGCGTCTAGGCTGACCCTTGAGCATAGGCTCAAGAAGGCCTACGTCAAAAAGAACTCACTTATCCACAATCTCTATACGAAGTTAGAAATCAACTTTGTTAGTTTGAGAAAACTAGCTAGCACGCTCGCACACACGACATAGTTTGCAAATTTAATTTCAAGTCTCTACATAGACTTCGAAATAAAAATTCACATCTACAGTCCTATCATTCACTAGGCTCAATTTCATGTTATGAACCTAGACATCTCGTACAACTTACTCTTAGGCCATCCTTGAATTGATAATCTAAATATTGTACCTTCTACCTATCCTTGTTGCATCAAGGTTCCTTGGCATGGTCCAACAATTGTAATTGTAGGAGAGGACATTACTATTCAACTCACTAGAACACAAGATCCTAGTTTTGATCTTTTACTCTCAATCTCACCTAAAGGTTGTACCTTCTACCTATCCTTGTTGCATCAAGGTTCCTTGGCATGGTCCAACAATTGTAATTGTAGGAGAGGACATTACTATTCAACTCACTAGAATACGAGATCCTAGTTTTGATCTTTTACTCTCAGTCTCACCCTGTTATGACTAGTCCCCTTAGTTATTCAAGTCCTCCTCCTAGGTTACCATTATTGAGCATTCTCATTGTCCTAGAGTTTATTGCATAGGAGGATGTATAGATGATTCGCCCCTCCAGTCTCACCTAGAATACCCTTTTTTTGCTCATTTTTGGTAAGGCCTAGAAGATGTTGTTGTCCATGGGGTAGACCCTATTCCATGGTCTCGAAGTTCACTATCAAGAACAATCCACACCCATAGAGCCAGCCATATGTCAAATTTAATAAATGTGGCTTAGGGTATGGCCCTTCTATTGATTTTGATTCTCAATGTTCTATTGTTTAGGTTTAGGACAAAATCCTTCAGTACCTGCCTTCCTCCCAACCTATAATCACCATTGATAGGGGCATTAATGACCTTAATTTGACTGCTTTGGCCTTCAGTCACTATTTTTTAGCCTTAATTCTGATATTGGTTTTGCTCCTTCCTTTTTAAGTAAGGGAAACTTTTCTCTTAATTGACATAGACCCTTCTTCCAAGCGCCAATACGTGCGTCCCCTAAGTTTACCTAGTCTTGTATACTATTATATGAAAAATCTTAAAAAAACTAAAATAACAAAAATAACAAAAAATATAGAAAATTCAGAAAATCAAAAACAACATCCATTTATTATTGTTCTTAGAATCTCTAGATTATCTTTTTCACCCTCAAAATCATCTTCCTCGGTTCATAGTATTTTACTCCTTGAGTTTAATTCTCCTTCACTTGTCGACATTATATATTCATCATCCTTCATACATAACTCTTCATCTCCTTACATTTGCATTAATTCTCCATATCACTCATAACCCTTCTCCATCTCAAACATAATCTTGCAACTTCCAATCATCATCCATAGCTACAAGATAGGAGAGAGCTCAATCAATGATGATGCAGTGTCTAAGAATGGAGAAGACGATGATATTATCACTATCCTTCCTGAGTTTGGTCAAGCCCTAGAGCGTGAAAAAAAACTTCTAACCTAGCAGGAAGAGACTTCATAGAAGTTAACTTAGAGTCTAAGTTCAACCCCAATATGATCAAAATAGGTGCTTGTTTGTCTAAATTTGAAAAGGGGACTGTTATCGAGTTCTTGTAAAGGAATAAGGATGTATTTGCTTGGACATATTTAGACATGCCTAGGTTGGACCTATAAGTAATTGAACATCATCTAGTCCTAGACCCTACCGTAAAACTAGTTAGACAAAAACTTAGAAAGATCCATCCGAAGGTTGAAATCAAAGTTAAAGAAAGCCTGGAGGAAATGCCTAAGACTAGGTTCATCCAAACCATAGGTTCTTCCAAGTGGTTGTCCAATATTGTCATAGCCAAGAAACCAAATGGAAAAGTTAAAGTATGCCTCTATTTTAGGAACTTAAATAAAATTACTCCTAAGGATGGCCTTTCTCTAGTAAATATTGACCTCATAGTTGATAGTATGACTGATCATGAAATGTTCTCCTTTATAGATGGTTAATTTGGATATAATCAAATCAAGTTACATCCTAAATACCAGTATAAGATCGCGTTTATGACTCCTTGGGGTAATTATTGTTATACATTAATGCCTTTTGGACTAAAAAATACTGGAGTGACATATCAACAGGTTATGATGATGATCTTTCATGATGAGATTCATAAGTTCATGGAGGTCTACGTGGATTACATCTTAGTGAAATCCAGAAAAAGAGTCACATACCTATAGTCTTTGTCGTAGGTGTTTGACCGTTTATGTCAATACAATCTGAAGTTGAACCCTTTAAGTGTGTCTTTAGTATTGAGTTTGGTAAAGTCTTAGGAGTTTTGGTTAGCCAAAAGAGCATAGAAGTTAACCCTTCTAATGTTTGAGCCATCATGGACATGCTACCACCTTCTAATGTGTCTCAATATAGAAGTCTCTACGGTCAAATCCAAGTCATACGAAGGTTTATCTCTAATTTAGCCACAAGATGTGCACCAATTAACCAATTACTCCAAAAGAATGCTCACTTTGAGTGGGATGATGAGTGCGAGAGATCCTTCGACCGACTAAAGGAGTATATCTCCAGTCCCCTTATCCTTAGACTCCATGTGCCTGGTTGTCTACTCCTTTTGTACTTCTCTATTCACAAGTCATTCTTGGGTGGCTAGCACAGTATAAGGATGATAAGAAAACTGATTTTGACACATACATCTCGAAAACTATAGTTAGGTATGAGCAGAAGTAAAACCAATTGAAAAAGACTTGTCTATTATTAGTGTGGACAACCCAAAAGTTGTACCACTAAATGTTGTCCATTGAGGTTTGAGTTGTCTCCAGTTTTGACATAATTAGACACATTTTTGAGAAGCTTATCTTCACTGATAGGCTTGGTAAATCTCAATTATTGCTCATAGAATATGACCTTAGATATAAACCTTAGAAGTCCTTAAAAGATCAATCCCTTGTCGATCACTTTGTGAGTTTACCTTTAGATGATCAAGTATATGTGTTCGATTATTTTTCAGACAAGCATATCCTTATGGCAACCAACATTTGAAAGCATCATGTGCTCTCAAGTGAGGAAGTCAAGTACCTGGAAAATTATTTCGATGGTTCTAGGACTCAAGCCGGGACAAACTTTGGAGTTGTCTTAGTTTCCCCTTAGGGATCAAAAATCCCTTTCATTCCAACTAGACTTTGAGTGTTTCAATAATACTATTGAGTATGAGGCTTTCATACAATGCTTAAAGATCCTCTTGAGTCTAAGTGATACTTGAGTTGACGTGTTTGGTGATTCTCTCTTAGTCATAAACCAAATTATTGGAGTTTGATAGGTAAAACATGATCACTTATCACTCACAATGTTACAAGGAATCTAGTACAATAATTTGACCATTGTTCTTTCACATATATGGAATGATGATAACCCTTTTATTGATAGTTTGTCCTCTCTAGCCTCATCTTTTGCACTTGGTCTTAACCTCTCTACTAGGTATGTGGAGGTTCGAAAGTTGGTTCTTCTTGCTTAAGAACCTAGTTCTACTAAACCAACCATATGTTGTGTTGAACCTATAGACGATGGTTTACCTTTGTTTCATGACATTTAGGTTTTTCTCGAGAGAGAGAGAGAGGAGCTTCCACTATATCTTAGTCATAGAGATAGAAAGACTATTAGGAAGCTATCTACTTGGTACCACCTCCTTGGGGGCGTTTTTTTTTACAAGGGGTTCTCTAGTGTCTTACTCATATTTATTGATTGAGTCGAGGCTAAGTCTATTATGCGTGAATATCTTGAGGGAGATTGTGATGGACATTTTGGTATCCAAATGATGACAAAGAAGATTTTACAACAGGTTACTATTTATCTAATCTGAATCATGATTGCCACATGCATGTCAAGTGCTATCATGATTGTTAGATCCATGGTCATGTCACTCATGCACTTACATCATAGTTGCATTTAGTAGTTAGTCCTTGGTCTTTTTTCATATGGGTATTTGATGTCATCATTCCTATATTTTCACATGCATCTAATGGTGATAAGTTCATCTTCATTGTCATAGAATACTTTAGTAAATGGGTTGAAGTTGTGTCCTTCTCTAGAGTTTTAGAACAACATGTAGCTTCATTCATTAGGAAAACATTGTATGTTGTTTTGGTGTTCCTAGAGATATCATTTACGATAATGGGACTCATTTCAAAAATGTGTCGATAGGCTATATCATTTCCTTGGTATTATCTAATATTTTTTCTCACCTTACTATTTCAAAAATGTGTTTTTATCAAAAATGTTGTTTTGGTGTTCCTAGAGATATCATTTACTATAGTTAGATCTTTTAGATGAAAAGTGATTACTTGTTGTTGATCATGCATAATCATATAGGTGTCAAGTCTCTAGGCATTATGCAAAGCACATTCATCTAAGAAAATTTCAAATAGGTGATCTTCTCAAATTGATACATTATAGAGGCCCTCATCCTTTAGGTAAGTAGCATCCGAATTGCAAGTGGCCTTATGTTGTAAAAATGGTTACTTCTAATAATTCCTATTGACTCATTGATATTGATGGTAGAGACTTGTCTTATCCAATAAACATCCAATATTTAAAGAAATATTATCCATTATGTTTATTGGATTTTGACTTACATTTTGACTTATTGGTTTTGTATGGAAGATAAAGTCATACCTCTTAAAAATGATCTAAAGGTAGGGAATAGCATGATGCTTCTGGTGTTGTGCTCCTATGACTTAATTATTTTGAGTTATTACTATGATGGCAAGAGGTATTATTCTTAAAATCTTTTTTTTAAGATAGAATTTCTTAAAATTTATTTGAAATCAAGGATATGTGTGATGACCCTAGTGTTGCGCACTTATGAATTGATCTCTTCGAGTCATTGCCTCCATGGTCGAAAATATTATTCTTGGATTCTAGTTTTTAATATATTGATGCACTTATGATGTTTATGCCTTTTGGATTTTGATTTCGAAAATATGGGCTTCACTATATTTTGAGCCACTTCAAATTAAATTCTTTTAAAAAAATTATTTTTGCTTGATTTTTAATTTATAAAAATTTTAGGAAATCATCAATATATGTGTTTTGGTGATGTTCTCTTAGTTTTCAAAGTACTAATATAATTTATCTTTGGGATATCTTAGCTTCTACATTGGCTAGTGTCTTCTTGATTCTATGTTGTGTTGTGGTGTTTGTATTTAGTGTAATGGATTTTCAAGCCTATGTCACCCATCCATGTTTTCATGATATATTTTGATGTATTTATTTTGTATACGTGCTGAAATGTTATATTCTGACAAAAGTGAAAAGACAAAAGAATAAAAAAGAGAAAAAAGTTGAAAAAAAAAGAAAGGAGAAAAAGGAAAAGAAAGAGAAAGCAAGGTAAAGTTCTATTTTTGCTTTAACATCCTTTGTAGACTGGTGACAATTGAGAAGGGATCGAGTAAGTCTTCTTGTATATCTTCTTGCATTTGAGAAATATTATATTTTATATATATTCAGCCTTAAGATCTTATTACATTTGAGGAGGGATCCATTCTCTATATGGATTTAAGAGTCCTAGCTTATCTATTTGTCTATAGATTACCTTATGGTTATTTTTAGGATTTTGAAAATAAAGGTTTTGATCACCAAAATTATTGTCTTCTTCCTCTATTAATACATGTTGTGAGTCAATTGAGAATGCTTTTTTCTTATGAATTTTATTTGAAGTGGTCTATTGAAAGAGAGGTTGATTTTCGAAAATACTTTTATGATTTTTCAAAATCATCACATGAGTCATAATCACCTATAAAGAATTGACCTACATGATTGTTCTTGTCTTAGTACCTAGTTTTGTTCTAGTCCATATAAAGAATCTTTTCTTTCCTTTGGCTTATACTAAAATGCATTATCTCCATTTTAAAATTTCAGCAAGGGTGTCCTTTGTCCTATCGAGGTTGAGATGGTGCACTTCATTACATCACAACATATATTTGGTCACATTCATAATGCATCTCATGATATAATGCATTTTCTTACAAGTTAGGGTATTTTTCATATTTTTTTGAGTCATGGTAGGAGTTGAGTTTTGTTCTCCTTTTTAGCCTTAGGTTGGAAGTCTTCTATGTTTATATTATAGGTATTTTTACTTGGGATTGCTCTTATGTGATAATCTCTTGTTGTTCATGAAGATTTTGGAACTATTTTAGGTTCTCTCCATCCGAGTTAGATTTTTCTTCTTCACTTCACTTATCACTCATGTTCATACATTCATTATGCTCCCTCCTCATTCTACACTTGTTCTATCTTGGGATTACTTTGTTCATATTTTCACTAGCATGCTATCATGATTTTATAGATCTTTACTCTTTTGTGTTTTGTTAAATAGTTTCTTTTTAGACCTTTTTCTAAGGTACATTCATTTGATCTTTCTAGAGGTATTTTCTAGAGGATTTTTGGCAAAGGTCTCAGAAGTGCATCACTCTTTTGGATTAACCCCATTGGACACCTCTAATTCAGTTTGCAATGCATCATTATAGTTACAACCACATCAAGTATTATTGCATTCTTTCAAGAAAATGGGTGAGAGATAGGCCTAAAAGGTTAAGAGAAATTTTTGTGATAAATTGAGGACACTTCAAAAAATGCTCAAGTTATCCATAGGTGTGCCTTGAGGACGCTTTAAATGAGACTCAAGGATGATTAAATATAGTTCTATACTCATGACATCACAATAGGAGGAAAGAACCAAATTACTCATGGTTCATCTACTTGGCAAAATTACATGCTTCATGAAGAAGATTCAAATATCATCTGATAATGTTTTAAAAAATTTATTATTTTAAACTTGTTTTATGGAAACAAACTCATCTTTTACATAAGGTTAAAGATTACCCCTTTTTAAAGAACCTCACTGGTATTTCTAAGGAAGTGGATTTTAAGGTAGTCTTGTTGATTTGATTTGTAAAGAAAATCTTCTTGAGTTGACATAAAAATCTCTTTTGAAAATTTGCTATCCTTCTATTTTTTTAAAAAAGAAATTATTGTCTTGCACTCTGTCACATATATGGTTTGTGGTATGTCTCATGACAAGACACTTCTTTGGCCTTGGTTTGGCCTGAATGGACCCCACAAAATCATCCAAAAATTTTGCTTTTTACGTCAAGTTTCATAAAAGATTCCAAGTTTTTCAAGTAAATTTTTCTACCAAGAACTTTGAAGTAAGTCAAATTTTGAAGTTTATTTCTTCGCCATCAACCAAGCCTTATCTTGATTGAAGCCAAAAAGAGGAATCTATAAACACAAAAAAAATTCTTTAAGAAAAATATGTTTTACCCAACAAATCTGGTTTTAAATTTTCAAATTTTAAAACGGATGAGATGATTCTATGGATCTTAGGTCATAGAGACTATGTCTGCTCTAAAATGAATCAAATCAAATATGAAGTTGCTGATACAGGAATATATGAAAAAGAAAATGAAAGGAAGAGAAAGCTTCAACAACCACTTGCTTTATTCGGACAGGTCTATCATTGAAGAAAATTCCAGTACAACATAAATATCCAAAATATTTTCAATTATTGTGGAAAGTCATGCATGCATACTACATATATGCGACACACATATATGTACATGTAAGGAATATAATATATAAATATATAATAACTGAAAAAAATAATTCATATATCCTATGTATAAAACTATATATGTACATATATTTACATAACATAGGTCTTATATATGTATAAATATACATATTTTATATAACACTAGATGGGTATATATAGATACATATACTATCATGAAATATGTAAATATATATATATATATATATATATATATATATATATATATATATATATATATATATATATATATATATATATATATATATATACATGTGTATGTGTGTGTGCACATGCATGTGTATTTACATAAATATGCATATGTATGTGTGTGGTGAAAGGGCATGTGATTTTATGTAATATCCATGTATATAATACATATATATAATGCATGTCATATACAAGGGTTGAACACCATGAGAATGAAAAGTTTGATCCAACAGCAGAAGGCAGCTTTCAATACTTTCCAAATTGATGATATTACTAGAAAAAGGTGTGATCATCAAGGATTGTACAGAAACCAAAGTAGCAAGACTCTTGGTGTAAAGCAAGTTGCTATGAAAGAAAGAAAACAAGAATGGGCATTCATGACTTGAGGGAGCAAGACCCATTGACTAAGGAAAACCTTTTATGCAGCTAAGAAAATTCAATATTGATAGAAAGATTTTAGTGGACTGCCACCCGTTCCAGTTTCAGTTTCGAGCCGGTTTTCAAATACCATGAACTGTCTTTCAACCATTTCAGTTGGGTTACAATTTTGGGGCCTGTGTTACTGCTGGTTCCAATTCGAACTACAGGATCTGTTCCAAACAAATGATGTCTAGGTTCGAGTACTTAACCTGGAAATAAAGGTCTGACTATACAAGATGGCGTTTCTTTTAGCCGAGTTCAGTTGGGTGAAATTCGGGAAGAGTCTAATTTTTCAAAAATTCTTCATCCTGGGTACATACATTTTGAATTTCATCTTCTTTCAGGTGATCAGGCGGCCGGTCCGCCTCACCAACGTAGGTTCACCACCGGATACATACCAGAAATGTAAGAAAAACAATACCCTAGTAATACGCATCGACGATAGCTAGACTTTTACTCCCATTCTCAACCCATGACGAAGATGAGACCGAAGCTTCTTGGTAACTCCTGCAATTTCTTCTGTTTAATGGAATTCTTTCCATGGCCTGCTTCAAGATTGAGTACAAAATCGGTTAGCTTGTTTTTTATAGGAATCTTAAACCAACTGAAGGCGGCATGATTCAAGTCATTAACATGACATCTGATCCACAACAAGCCCTAGCTCACCTTGTTAGGGGGTCAACTCACAAGTTGAAAGCCTTTTCATTGTAAAAAGAAAGGAAACAAAAGAAAAGATGCCAATATGAACTTATCGTATTCGTTTTCATTGAAGATAATACAAGTTTCATAAATTGCACTCTGTTATTATATTTTTGTGTTTTAATTAAGAACTCGACAGTTGATCTCGGTTGAAATCTTTTAAAGATGATGTTATGACACAAATAAGAATTGTATTTATCACATTCTCTCTCTTTTTCTGACTATATATATATACATATATATATATATATAAAGAGAGAGAGAGAGAGAGAGAATGGGAGCTGTTAGATTGGGTTTCATCTTGCCTGTGAATGGGGTAGGGCGCCTCTCTCTACCCGCCTCTCTATCTTGATCCAGAGTCACCACCTCTCCACTCTCTCTTCATCGAGGGTTCCTCTCCACTCTCTCTCTCTTGATCTCTCGCTTACTCGTCCAGATTTCGTCTGAACTGTTGTCTCGCTCCCCCGCTACCATCTACCAGAGACCAAATCACCGTGCCCTTCTTCAAGCCCTGTTGGTATATGGTCAAACCCCGTTCCTTTGTTCCTCTTTCTTTTCTCTACTGTGAAGGGTGGTGACTCTCACTTTTTCTCTATAATTTCCTCGTTCCTTTGATGTTTTTGTAGTCCTTTTAGTGACAACGATGAAGTACATTTCAAAGGAAGAAATTTGGTACTTACATTTTGTTTGTAAACACTTAAAAATTTCCTTAAGAAAAATATATTTTAGCTAATAAAGCTGGTTTTAAATTTTCAAATTTTAAACATATGAGATGATTCTATGGATCTTGGATCATAGAGATCAGGTATGGTCTACAACGAATGAAATCAAATATGAATGTTGCTAATTCAGGAATATATGAAAAGAAAATGAAGGAAAGAAAAAGTTGCAACATCCACTTGCTTTATTCGAAAGAGTCTATCATTGAAGAGAATTTAAATACAACACAAATATCCAAAATATTTTAAGTTATTGTGGAAAGCCATGCATACATATTACATATATGCTTTATATATACATGTACATGTATAAGAATATAATATATAATATACAAATACGTAATAACTAGAAAAAACTAACCCATATATATATCCTACGTATAAAACTATATATGTACATATATTTACATAACATAGGTCTTATATATATAAATATATGTATTATATAACACTAGATGGGTGTATATATAGAGATACATATACTATCATGAAAATAGTAATATGTATATATATATGTATGTATGTGTGCATAGGTGTGTGCGTGTGTGTTTACATAAATATACATATTTATGTGTGTGGTGAAAGGGCATGTGATTTTGTATAATATCTATGTATATTCATATCTATAATATATATATATATATATATATATATATATATATATATATATATATATATATATATATATATATATATATATAGCCTTCAATACTTTTAAAATTGATGCAATTATTGCTGAAAAGAGTGTGATCATCAAAGACTATGAAAAAATCAAAGTGGGAAAACTCTTGGTAGGCAAGTTACTACAAAAGAAAGAAAACCAAAATAGGCATTTACAACTAGGGAGAATAAGACCTATTGACTAAGGAAAACCCTTTATGCAGCCAAGGAAATTCAATATTAAGAAAATTTAATATTAATAGAAAGATTTCAGTGGACTGCAAGAAAATAAATTCCAATTCACGAAATTCAGATTTTCTGGTAAAATTCAGGATTCTTTTTAAGCGAAAATCTATACATATTTATCACTTATATTTTCTTTATCACTTAGTCGAGAGATCCTCTATATAAAAAAGGGTCTCACAACAGGCATCCAATCAATTTAAGAAATCAGAATTTTAGCTCTCTCTCATATATATATATATATATATATATATATATATATATATATATATATATATATATATATATATATATATATATATATATATATATATATATATATATACACACACACACACACACATATATATTTGGACACCATGAGGATGTAAAGTCAGATCCAACAAAAGAAGGCAACCTTCAATACTTTCCAAATTGATGAAACTATTGCTGAAAAATATCGTAATTAATTAGAACTATGCAAAAACCAAAGTGGAAAAACTCTTGGTACAAGGCAAGCTGTTGTGAAAGAAAGAAAACCAAAATGTGCATTCATGACTTGGGAGAGTAAGATTGATTGACTACGAAAAACCCTTTATGCATCCAAAGAAATTCAATATTGATAGAAAGATTTGAGTAGACTGCAAGGAAATAAATTCCAACTCACCAAATTTAAATTTTCTTGTAAAATTCAAGATTTCTTTTAGGAAAAATTTATACATATTTATCACTTGTATTTCCTTTATCATGTAGTCAAGGGAACCTCTATATAAAAAAGGGTCTCACCATCCAAGGCATCCAATCAATTCAAGAAATCATAATTCAAGCTCTCTTTTTGCTGTGGTGTATGACCATTGCTACCATCAACATCCACCACTAGCTAGCCAATATTGTGAGTCTCATCTTTCAATCTATTAATTCTTTTTTTTATTAAACCTTCTTAGTTTTCTTAATATTTCTTTTCAGCCATGTTCAAGATTTGGTCATTTAACATAAGCATCATATGCCTATATCATCATAAGTCTTTGTTGATTTTTTTTGTTCATGATTGTATCTTTCTTTCTAACCTAGATATCCATTAATTTGGTTAAAGTTTGCATACATATTTAGACACATCAAAAGCCTTACACATTATGCCTTACGTCAATTAGGTTCTAAGTATTCATTAAATCCCATAGTCCTTGGATCGATCTCTTTTGAATCATCTTGCATCTTCATTCTTTAGTTTTATGCATGCGTAGATAGTTTAGTTCTTGGTTAAGTTAGGATTATTTTGCACATTAGATTTAATTCATACATGTTCAAGATCTCATTCTTGTACTCCTTTCATAAGTTTTTTAACTCTCGTGCACATTTAATTTTATAAAAAACTAATTATTCAAAATTCATGCACACTACATGTCATGATTTTTTGTAAATAAGGATTCCTGCAAATTAGGATCTTCTACAAATCATAATCTCCTGTGAATTAGGATTTCCTGTAGATTGAGATTTTCTACACTTTAGAATTTTTGCATCTTAACACTTTTTTATAATGAGTTGTATATTCCATTTGTTGTATAATTATTAATTAGGGCATCATTTTCTTAGAATTGATTCTAGTCATATCCATTTTGAGGTCTACATCCGTTTTAGTTAAGTATCTATTTAGAAGCCATATTCATGTTAGATCCATATCCATTGTAGATATATACCCACTTAAAGATTCATATTCATTTAACTCAAGTCTCATTTAGAGATTCAAACCCAATTAGGACCCGAAATCAATAGAAATAATCCATTTTTGTGCTCACATTTCAATTCATAGTTATTTTTCTTTATTAGTGAGAAATTTTATAATGCAAGAACTGACCTTGATCGCTAGGTTAAGAAGGTAATTGTGAAAAGAACCTAATTTGAGCCCACGATGCATAAAAGGAAAGTGAATAAGAAATGAGTTGCTCTTAACTTAGTTTTTATTTACTTTCATCAAATTAAGAAGATTGGATACAAATCAAGGGTTTCGCATAATCGAAGTTTTGTACGCATTGTTTCATTGCAATATGTTCATGAGAAGATGGTTACTTCTTAATGTTTCTCGGTAGTATCACGATTTGTTTTGCTGGTTTGCTGCCTAAAATGTTTCATCTTAATATTGCTATGATGTTTCATCTTTTTCCTAGTGTGGTGGTTTCTCTGTAGTATATATCTACAATGGATATGGATCATTTTTCACCTTGATGTCGTTGGTTTGCTGCCTCATTTTTTTCTTTATATGAGATGAAACATCCTATCATGATTCGATAATCATGTTTAGTGGGTAGTGCAAAGATTGTCCTGCCATGATCATTTTTACATACCAAAGGAAAAACCAAAACCTCACTAAATGGTGTTGGCAAAATGAGTTATTAGTCGTGATTGAGCTTAATCTTATGTCCATAAGCACAATACTAGTCGTGAATGGCCATGGGTCTCTCTCTCTCTCTCTCTCTCTTAGTCATGAAAGTCTTATATATTGGAATTAGTGACGTTGCATTATCACCTTGTAGCGATGATGTTTGTGTAATTTCTGTATCTATTTCACATACTTTAGTTTTTGTAATTTCTGTTTAATTCTTGAAATTCATTACAAGAAGCAAAACACACAAAATTCCATTATGTTTGTGTGAAATTTGTGTGAAATTCACGTTTTATATCTTGGCAACCCATTACACTAGTTTGTTGTGTGTTTTCATTGAATTTTTAATTTCCCTTTACAGAGAAAGCAATCTTCATCGTATAAGAGGTTGCCGTCAAGGTTGATCAAATCCTCTTATTCAGGGAGTAAGTTCACTCCCTTCACTTACATCTATTAAGATAGGTTTCTCATTTGGTTCTTATTTCTCTTTCAATGTTTTTATACAGCGATAAAGTATTATGTTGTCTTTGAAAGCATATGACAAGGAATATATGACTCTAGGGAATCATATCAATGATAAGTACATAGGTTAAGTAATATCAAAAAATATTATCATCATAATCTATCATCAAGCAACAATTAACAAAGACCCACCTGCACAAAGAGCAGCAGCTCACCTGGCTAAGGGGTTTACTCACTAGTTGAAGATCATGAATTTGATGCCCCAGGCACATCTGGCTTAGCCCTCACTATTGTACCAAAAAAAAGGACTGACACAACTTCATCCCTACATCATTTCTGCAAACGAAGACCTAAACCAGAGCAAAGACTTTCCTCACAAGTCGGTTGAGGTATACAGTCTTAGTGACCATTGAGTCGGATCTCTTGTCATTTTAATATTTAGCTCTAAATGAGGTCATGTTTTACTCAAACCGACGGTTTCTAACCGCAGCTAACTATGGCTTAAATATTACGTCGAAAACTGCTTATTACAAACAGATTGGAAGCTCAAAGAAGGGACGATCCCTCTCATTATAATCGACTTCTAGTGGGTACATTGTCCTTGTTTTCTCAAAAAAAAAAGAAACGACGCTCACAGTTCCAAAACCAAAATAGCTCTGAAACTGATAGTTCCAATACTACATCTGGGTGTTTGACTTTGATTGTTATTTCCATCTTTTCATTTAAATGTTACAAACTCAGTGATATCGCACTCATTTTTTCATTGTCTCGTGTATTTCAATTTATGACTATTCAATAATCTTCATATTTCAACTTTCCAGTTCTTCAGGTACAATGATCATTGTCAAGTTTTCCTTGATGTTGTACAATATATGCTTCTCTATTTATAGTGACATTTTTCTTTCACTAATATTGTTTGCAGATTGGTTTTCATGTGACATGCTTCTTTACCAAGCTCATAACATTGCAAACATGAATTTCAGTTAGTTCAAGCAGACATTACAAACATGGACTTCATTGCTCATAACATTGCAAACATGTTGTACGCTCTATTGCAGTTAGCTAGTTCTTGTTAATAAACAGAGTAAATTGTAGACATGGTTTTCACTCTGCATATGTAATTCGGTCTACAAATAAAGTTTTTAATATCAGGACATAGGAAGCCTTTTAGATTCAATATGCCACTATTACGCTCCCTCTTTCAAGTATGCATTCTATTGTGTTCTTGGAGGAGAACTAAAACATAATCCAGCTTTTAATGTTTGATCCATTAACTTTTATCAAGGGATCTTGGTATAGGCAATTGCTACTCTATTTATTATGTGGAAACACTACATCATAATTCTTTAGGTGTAGATATTGAAACTTCGCACATGATATTAAAAATATGTCTTTGTAGTCTTGTATAATTTGATGGCTTCAGAATGTGTGGATGTGGTCAAAGATTGGCACTTGTTTCGATTTTGTTACATTGTAAACACCAATTATCATATTTTACATCGTATGACAAAGAAAATTTTACAGCAAATAACTTGTTTTATGCTTGTCATTGTTGGATTTCTCTTCTGGTTGTAATGTTCCATGGTTTGGTTTCCCTTCTAAATAAATTACAAACAAGAGGTTGAAACCATTAATTGGCTATTTGAGGGATCATATTGCAAGATCTCATGATCATGAATACAAGCATAAACAACCAAGGAAGGTGTTTGAAATCCATGTAGCCGACTACATTTATATGTTCAGATTCAGGATTCGAGATAGAAGATGTTTCACTAGCCATCATGGTTTTAGAACACCAACCTTTTATTATCTTATATATAGGCCATCAATCAACAACTCAAGAATTGTATTGGAAACAATTGTCTTTTATATGAAGATGTACACCATTATTGGAGAAATTTATATAGGAAGACCCTATCAACTTCTCCAACTACTCTTCGTGCAAAACTATAAATTTTTGCATAAAGACCATGTCTACTTTTAAAACAACATTGCAAACCCATCATATGGGCAAAAAGCCTTTTTTTTTTAAAACGTGCAATTGATAACAAGGGAATGTGCAATATAGAAAATCCATAAAGTTGACTATCAAAGTGCAACTAATGTTTCTCTATTAAAGTTAACAAAATGATAACAAGTGAATGATTACTATAGGAAGTCCATAAACACAATTCTCAAAGAGTAGCTAACATTCTTACGCTAAAGTTAACAAAATAATAATAACAAAAAGGTAAGTCAACACTAAGACAACACATTTGCAACTCCCTCTTCTAGCTCTTGAGCATTTGCGAGATATCACCTCATCTGCTTGTGCACGGGTTACTTGTACAACTCCATATGTGTGTGCCATATATAAGTTAAATTTAACAAATATTTCCTCATAATTGTCATATGGCTTGTACAAAGCTCCACTTTATCTATATACTTGAGGTTGGCATGATTCCCAAAGTCATATATTTCTCGTTGTATACCTTCAATGATAGCATAATACTTGTGTCGCTCCATAAAACCATTGAATGTGTAACACAATATAAAAACATAAAAAGTGTAACACATTATAAGAGAAATGAAAACCAAATGCAAAAACAATCTCAATAGATGCAAGTAAATGGAGTGATCTTATACTGTGAGTAAAGGCTTTGATCCAACTTACGACATTTTCTTATACGATAAAACCAAAGAACAGATTTCCTTCTTGTGTGAAAAATAAAAAATCATTGAAAAAATAAAAAATTACCTTAATCAATCAGAGGAAACCACAAAACCATCAAGAAATTACTCAACACTAGCTGTAAATCGACCAAAAGGGAATCATAGAAGCCAACATCCAGCCTAAAAAAAGTCAACGAGTGAGAGAAGAGATACCAATCGTCCAACAATCACTTGCGAGGTACTGAGGAAGATGTAAACAAGCATAGTCAATAAAAACAAGAGAAAAATGTGCACAACCATAAATCATGGAATCTTGAAGATGAAAAATATATGAAAAGACCGCTGAAAACCACCAACTAGCTACATAATAAATCATGCTTCATTACAAAATACCAAATGTCACTTGAGGTTTTACAAATACCAATTGAAACAAATGAAGTTAGTAGCCAAATCATAAGAGAAATGTACACAAGCATAAATCATAGAATCTTGAAGATGATAAAAGCATTAAAAGACTTCCAAAAATGACCAACAAGCTACATAATGAATTATGCTTCGTTACAAAATACCAAATGTCATTTGGGATTTCACAAATACCAACTGAATCAAACGTAAGTTAGCAATCATCATATTCATGGGCAATAGTGGAACACAAGA
Organism: Brasenia schreberi; assembly: GCA_036023115.1. NCBI lineage: Eukaryota > Viridiplantae > Streptophyta > Magnoliopsida > Nymphaeales > Cabombaceae > Brasenia > Brasenia schreberi. Next base: position 10,061,752 of record JAYKKT010000085.1, on the reverse strand, counting down.
GGATGAGGATGAGAGAGATACCTCATAGAGAAGATTCATACGTGATGGTAGAGCATAAGAGGAGGGGTTGAGAGAGTGAGAGACCTCACAATGGTGGAGCTCAAGAGAAGGGGGATGACAGGGAGAGAGGGGGAGGGAGGACACACATTGCGCAAGAGAGCAAGGCACTCTAGCATATTCATAGATGTCTATTTTTTAATGAGAACCATTTTCTCTCTCTATCTATCTATCTATCTATATATATATATATATATATATATATATATATATATATATATATATATATATATATATATATATATATATATATGCTTCCACATCCTTAAAAATCTCAACCCTCAATCTTAAGAAATTGATGGATGACTTGAAAAGTAAAAAGTATATATATGAATCACATACATTTGTAAAAGTTAATAAACACTCTTTCCAATTTTGAACTAAATTATCAACCTTGTAAGATGGATAGTTGATATTTTCAAAGATATGAAAAGTGAATATATAGAGAGAGAGTCTTATCTATATAATGCATCTTGGTATATAATCTTGTACCAACATTTTCATTGTTTAATTTTTGAGATTAATGATAGAAATTTAAATCACTTTGCATTTAATGTACTCATTATGCATTAAATGCAAGTACAAAGGTATATCAGTACATTTGATTCAAATCTTCATTGTTCTTAAAAATCAAATAGTAGAGATATTGGTGCAAGATTATGCATCAAAATGCATTATGCAACAAGGAGTCTATATAATTAAACATACATATATAGAGAGTGTTGGTTGCATGATGTTGTTTGGTGTATGATCTTTGAGATCGACGGTGGAGATTTGAATCACTTTGTATTTAATGCACTCATAAGTATAATGATATATTTGATTCAAATATCTCCTATCAATCTCAAAAATCGATAGTGGAGATGCTTATTCAAGATTATGTACCAAACAACATTACGCAACTTAGACTTTGTATGTGTGTATATATATACATACATATAGTGTGTGTATTATGGTACTTTGAAAGTACCTCTTGGATCTCGGTTGTCGCTTTGAGAGCTCCAACAATGATTGGAGCGTACAAAGAAAAAGGAAAATGTACTTTTGACAAAAGCAAGTAAAAGGCACAATCACATTGTGTTTTATTTACATTTTCAATAATAGACAATTTGGGTGTACATGTGTGTCTGTACAATTTCACATATACATATTTTATATATATAATATGTATATATGTATCCGCTTTCGGGTTGGGTTTTGATTGACCTAAACCATATTTTGTCGGGTTATTTTGAGTTGTCCAAATATCTGTCCCAAAATGCTTAAAGCCTAACCCCAATATAGAGTTTTCAGGTTGGGTGCCTGTTGGGTTGTCAAGTGGAATAGAGAATTGCTACCTCTGAACAATATGAGCCAAAACTAGGGGCATTCATGGCTCTGTTGTAGCCTCAACCTCGAAACCCATATAAGTATATAAACTTTATGTGAGTGTATATATATTATATATACATACACATAGAGAGAGAGAGAGAGAGCATGGTCCATGCTCACATCAATTCATGCCTAAACATCCTTAAGAATCTCGACCTTCCAATTGGTAAGATCATCAGGTGAAATTCAAATTTCAAAAACAAAAAAATACCTACAATAAATGCACACTCAGTTGTTAATCTTGAAGATCAAATTGTTGAGATCTTTAATAAGATTAGAGCATGGATTGATATGCGTATGGACTAATTTCTCTCTCTCTCTCTCTCTCTCTCTCTCTCTCTCTCTCTCTCTCTCTCTCTCTCTCTCTCTCTCTCTCTCTCTCTCTCTCTCTCTCTCTCTCTATATATATATATATATATATATATATATATATATATATATATATATTCATATTTATATTTATATGTATATAAGGTTATAAAATCCATATATGATTTTATAAACTTATAAGGATTTATATCTACATGTATATAAACTTTATATATATACATACATACACACACACACATATATATATATATAATGGTTCAGTTGGGTCCGGTTCCAAAACTGGAATTGTGAACCGAACCACCAGTTTTTTTCCCGCTAGAACGAAACAGTAGTTTAGAAGCTCCATGAAGACCCCTAGCCAAAACGATCTCAAATACAAGGTGAAACGAGTACGAGTGAACTCAAAAGACTTTGAATTTAGCTCATAATATAGGACAACTTAATAGAGGAGAACAAACGACAACTTAATTAATCTCATACTGACTTATAGAAATTGTTTTGCATGAGAATATCATGAGATGTCCTAGTAACAAACCTTTCTATAGCACCTTCTAGTTAGATGCGATAACGTAAGGTGTAGTGGGACACGAAAGGAGATTCGATTTGGTAACTAGTAGTATATACGGTTTTGATTCGGTTCTGTCATGAACCACAGTTGTACTTATTTTAGGGTTTGACTAAATACTGAGTATTATGTCATCATATTATTTAGATTTATGATTCCGATTTCATATATATACTTATAAAATTTACATATATATACATATAAGGTAAGGTTATAAAATTTATATATATACATATAAAAAGTTATATACTTATCAAGATATACATGCACACATATGTATATGTATAATGGTTTGGCTGAAACCGGACCTTCAATTTTTTCCTTTAGGATCAAACCAACCAAACCCCTAGGGCTTGGTTATTTACATATAAAAAGTTATAATGGTTTGGCTGATTTAGTCCCAGTGTTTCCTTGAACACCCTACCTCTCTGCGTATCTGATCTGCCATTGTTGTCGCTAAATTTTCGTTACGGAGAGCTTCACTTCAACAAACCCATGACATCTAAAACTGAACCAAACCGACAGTTTGGTTTGATTGTGGTGGTTTGGTTCCGTCCCAGCGGTTCGACCCCTATCTACGACTCTATGTGTCCGATCTGCCACTGTTGTCAGCCAAATGCTCGCTATGGAGAGCTTCACTTCAACTCGGTGGCCAAATTCAACTAGAAGCATTAGTGCGTCTAACTTTAGTCTCATGCCTCGATTTCTGTCAAACGGGGAAGAATGAATTCACCAATTTGAAACACTAGTGAATCTTCGAAGAGGTTGAATCTGTTGGCTGAAACACACAAAAAAAAACACTTTTCAGGTCATGGCTGCACTGAGCTTTTCAGCAGTGTCCGAAATTATCGTTTTGGATCGTGTTCACCATTACGTGGTTTCACAAACTCGTCATCTTGTGAATTTTCGTGTCATTCAGGGATGGTAGTAAGGTGGGGGTGAAAGGACTGGTATCTTGTACCCCACTTCATATTCACGTCATACGCCGAATTACCTGTGCAGGTAACAGGTCGGGCCTATGTTTTTTCCTACCTCATTCGTGTTGCGGCAGGTAGGTATTTCCGATTTCGATGGCGATTCTCGGTTGTAGGGCCGTAAATAAATTTTTTTTTAAAGAGTGAAAATGCATCTTCTTGGATTTGTGTTATTAGGTGTTAAATAATATATAAAATATTACGAATATCATAAACTGTAACCAAGCTAAGGATGGGTTTGTGTTATTAGGTGTTAAATAATATATAAAATATATTTAGCAACCGTTTAAAACCATTATTGTGGTTTCAGTTTCGGGTCGATTTATGAATATCATAAACTGTAACCGAGCCTGGAGGTTCTATGTGGTTATAGTTTTGGTTTTAGTTTGACCGGTTTGGGTTATGCCGGTTCGAACCGATCATATCTAGTTACTGGTAACGAGGCATCCGCCCATATGATGTTGGGTCCTCTTTCTCGCAGCCTAGAGGAATAGAGTACCCGTTTCCCAATTTCAACTCACTAACATTTACAATTAATATTTTCTTATTAAAATCCTATCATTCGAAATCTTATTTAAATAATTGAAAACTTTTTAAGGTCGGGTTGTTGGAAATCTCCAAAATCTATATATTTGGGTCGGGTATGGATTGGGTACTTCTCATCTTTATCTTGTACAGGTCCATACTTGGTGAAAGATTGCCGGTTTTTCCCTCTCCAAATCTGAACCAGCCAAGCAGGGTATTCCCGCCCCATTTGGTTCGGTCCGGTCTCCATAGGTCAGCTCAATATTGATATCCTTAGGTTCATAGCTTGAAAAGCTTTATGGGTGGATCATTCTTGGGCTAAAAGAAACATTTTTAAGCAAAAAGATTTCCATATGCAGGACGGGTTAAATAGAACCAGTTCGCCTCCTGAACCAGCTAGAACCAGAGTAAGAATGGATCAATGGATTAGAAATTGGATTTGGATATGGTAATAGAGCTATAATGGAAGTTGTTTGGTGGCTGTTGCATGTGTTCAACTTATATTTATATACATGTTGCTCGTATTTTTCCTTTTGTTTTTATCATATACAAATCGGATCTTTGAATCTAAATTGGTTTATTCAGGTGGACCTGTTTTCTACATGAATATAAGATAACACAACAGAGACAAAACCGCAAGCCAGAAGTTGCTGTCAACGTAATACCTAACAAGACAACTTGACACGAACACAGAATGACGGACCCAGAACATTTTCCGTGGGGAGGTGAAGTCTAATCAGGTGAAATTCAACTCAGTCCATCCGCCTCACCTTACCCACGAATAGGTCCCCGATGAGAACCGTTGTACTTAGAGCAACTTCTTTTGTGCATGGACACGAGATAACACGACATAAACACTAGTAAAAGGACCACACTGTCACCCCTAAGTCTGACAGTAAGAAAAAGTTTTAACCACGGTTGTGCCCATAATGGTTGACATGGTTGGTTTGAGTAAACCGGAACCAGTAGTTCCAAACTGTCATTTTTGGTTTGTCAGAAACCAAAAAGCAGAATCGAATCGAGATTGGCTTGATTCCAGTTAGATGTTAAACCATTCATAACTAAAAAATATTAAAATTTTGGAATTTTGTTAAAAATATAAAAAAAATTATGAAACTGGTGGTTCCAAAATACCAGTTCCAGTTGATTCCTGTCCCAATTCAGTTTCAATCAGAACCACCGGGTTGGTTCGAAACCAGCCATGTCTACTAAAAGGCATACTTTATAAACTTAGTAAGATTGAAATTCTTACATAATGTGAAAGTTTTGACATCTGATGAGAATCATTCTCTCATTCTTGTGGAAAAAGCATTCTTGTGCATTAACCTTTTTAGATCCTTCTTTCTAGATTTCCGGCACCCGTGCCCATCATGGGAAAAGGTTTCCTATATACTCGGGGTTATCAGCTTGTGTGGCAACTAAGTCTCACCTTGTAGGAGTGGTTTTCCAAGTGACAAGTTCAAGGGGGGGGGTGCATGCAGAGTGTTAGTTGATCTAGCAAGAAGCTCTCTGAATCCCACAGAGTGATGAGTTTGACATTTTAAGCATGAGGCTTCAGCATCAACTTGTAACAAAAAAAAAGGCCTCCTTCCACTTACCATTCAACGAACCGCTGAAACCTAACTAAAGTGACCGTTTCAAATGCTTTAAGTTTGCTTTAGTTCAGTTTAGGGTTCCAAAAATCTTTCAGTTTCAGCATTGAAAATTAATGAAATTTATTGAATATCTTAACTTTAGTGGCCAAAGAAGAAGATGGTTGTTATGCGTTATTAAACATATAGCTAAAGTTTTTTTTCTTTTTGCTTTATAACACTATGAGCGGATAGATTGCACCAGTGGTTGTGTTTGGTTTTTGAGTTCATTTTCTTCTTATATTATATAGGAAGTGAGGCAGAATGAGCAAGTCTCACTATTTAGGCATTCAATTGCTTGGTTCTTTTACCGTTAATAGAATCATTATTCAAAACCGAATCAAACTGAAACGGATGCTTCATTGGGGTTTGATTCAATTGCCTTCATGGTTTGATTCGATTCTTCGACAACCAAAAACCCATTATAGCAGTTTGGTTCGAGGTTGAATGTAAAATTGAACCAATCCCGATCACAAACTGTCAAACACTTGTAACATTTAAAGAATAAAGTTGTGGAAGAAAGCCAAGGTGACACTCATAAAAGTGTAAAGATACCCTAAAAATGCACAAAAATGGGTTCAGCCAGCATTTTGATAATCTGGGTCTAGGTCTTGGATCGTAATTTCCTGTACCCAAAAAGGAAAAGGGTTCAGCTACATAAATTCATACACACGCTAAATTACATAAATATTAAAAGACTAAATTTCATACGGTGGGTTCGGCTACCTAATAAAAATAGTTGTGATGTAAAAACTAAGAAAAAAAAAGATTAGATCTTTCATTTCTACAATATGCTTATCTCAAACTTTGTATAATCGTAAATCTTCTTCAAATTAGAAGATCTATATTTTTAAAATACTTGTTAAGATTTCATGTTTTAATGTATAAGAGTGACATGTCCGGTTTTAAGTTATCTGCAATTCGAAACAGAAGCGGGCTTGGAATCATTTATTTTTTTTTAATAGAACAAATGTATTTTTTCAGAGTCAACTCCTATCAAAACTTTAATGGTAGAGTTAATAAGTGTTGAAATATATATATATATATATATATATATATTATATATATATATATATATATATATATATATATATATATATATATATATATTTAGTGGCAGTTTAAAATTGTCAATATTAGTTCCGGTTTCAAGTCGGTTCAACCGGTTCCGATTACCGTCATATCCGCCGACAGTACCGTTCCGGTTTTGAAATGAGATTGTCCATAGAATAACAAGGTTCCGGTCGTTCTCCTATGAACGCATTTCCGCTGAAAATGGCGATAGGCTTTTGATGAAAGTAGGGCCCTTTCCTATGAAAACCGAGAGCTTCACCTGACTGAAACAGGAAGGGCCCTGGGGCCGTCGCTGCAGAGGAAGACCACACATTTTAGACTTAGAAAGCGAAATCAGAGAAAAGAAAACAAGGCAATGGCTATCAAGGCACCCCCAGATTCATGGCAATGAGTTTTCTCGTTTCATCTTCCCCTTTTTGATGATTTCAGCTGCTACCTTCTTTTGCTGCTTTGCAGATGAGTTCATTAATGGCTGCGGGATCTCAATCGATTCGTTCGTCTTTCTGGGCGATTTTGATTCTGATGGAAACCATCGCCCTCGTTAACGGCGCCGACGTCTCTCTTGGTTCCGTTTTACGCCCGTCGGATAGGTCTAAGTCGTGGACTTCGCCAAGCAAAAGCTTCTCTTTTGGCTTCACCAAATCGCCGAGAAACCCTTCTTTATAGCTCGCCTGGATCGTCCATTCTAGTTCTTCAACACTTATCTGGAAGGCCGGTGGAGTTCTCCCTGGACGGCAATCTTCGACTCATAAATGCCGGCACACGGCACCGTCGTGTGCCAAACGAGCACTGGAAATCAGAACGTTTCTGGCGCTACCATCGATGATGCCGGCAACTTTGCGATCAAGAACGCTAAGGATTCGATCGTTTGGGACTAAGTTATGCCGTAGACAATTGGAAACACGCCCCAATCATAAGCAACATAGTTAGAAAAACAAAAACCGAGGCAAAATCATAGAGTCGTCCTTGCGAACTTGTCGATAGCCTTCCTCCCAAAATAAAACGCTCACACTAACTCAAAGATATTTCGAGTCGACCTTAATCAATGCTTAAGTCGCTTATGGTTAGAGAAAGAGGTTTTTGAAAAACGTTACGAGCAAAAGGGAATGCAAGAAACAAAGAGAAGAGAGAGGCCGCATAAAACAAGTGTTTTGGAATTAGCAATCCTAATCCCCTTATAGTGTGCATGATGGATCATGGATCATGGATCCGATCCAATCATCGTAACTATTCAGGTTCGTAATTATTCCTATGTGCATCAAAAGAATTTCGTGCAAAAAGATAGACCAAAGATCAAAGATAATTCTCAAACCCAAGTTCAGGCTCGACCCGATGCACGTGTGTGTAGTCTAGCATATTCTCACCAAAATCTTTGAACTAAGGTTCATGAGTTACCAACTATATAAAAAGACATGTGGATTTGTCACATTTTTCAATATGAAACAAAAGTTTGTCTTCTCTTGGTCATCGCATGCACAAGTCCCTCACATGAAATTTTTTACACTTTATTACTTTCACATATATCAATGATACATCAATTGATTATTTGAGGATACCAACATGAATTAAATGTCATTAATGCACATAGGTTAAACAAACACAATTGTGATTAACATTAATCCAATAATACCCACAAAATCCTTAAGTATAAAAGTGCTCTCTTGATCCAATCATCATATTATTCTTTCAATAATGGTACCTTCTATTTTGAATCGTTACTTGAGTTATTCAATATTACTCTTACAGAAACTAGATAAACATACGTCTTCAACCTGAACCTTGGGTGTAAAGGTGTATATTAGTAACAACATAATAAAAGGCTATTACGTGATCTATAAGGGTGATGCATTAAGGTGAGCATCTTCAAGTACGTAATGCTAGCATCATGTCCTAGTTTCGATCCATTTAGAGAATAATCACTTGTTGAACTTGCAGTCATGACACTTTAGGTTTATAGGGATAAACACATATATTAAAAGTATAATATAATACAAAGTGTCATATGTAAACACCCAAAATTTTCTTTTAAAATTTTTACATTTTTAGGAAAGTAGTTATTTTTTGGCAATTTCTGGGTTTCCGAATGAAAAAGGCACTAAACGAGCTTATCTTTGTATCAAAATTTTATGGAAGCTTTAAAATGATGAAAGAATGTTTTCCTTTCTGAAATTTTCGAATTTTGACAAAATTTGATAAAAATAACGATTTTACCCTCAACACTGGAAAAACAAGATTTTGTTTTCTTAAAAGATTCTTGTTGAAAAATATGTTACAAATTTACCATTTGAAAGAAACAGGCATTGAAAAGACAAGTTGACACCTGAAAAGGAAGGTGGGCGTCCAGAAAGAAATGCTCATATTTGGAAAGAAACCAATTTCTAGAAGGTAAGGTCGGTATTATCAAAAGAAAGGAAAGACTGAAACAAGAACGATAGCTTCCGAAAAGAAATGTTTGATATCGGACATGTTTCGTAACATATTCATGTTATGCTTGGTTATCGAGGTAATTAAGTATATTGATATGCACCAGTTTTGCATTATCATCTATCACTATTATGTCACTTTGATGTTAAGAGTAATGTTAGTGTTTCGACACTCATGAAGGAAATCTGGTGAGCATAAACAGATGGTTTTCAAAAACGTAACATAGGCCTATTTGAATACGTTCCTAATAGGTAAGTATGTAACAAGGATTTGCATAGCCACGTTCATGATATATGCAGATAACAGAAGACTGCTTGAGTACTCTTATACAGCTAGACTGGTGAACTTGCTGAAGTTGTTACATAATGACAAGGTCAAGGCAAATACTGTGAGGGCTCTTGGCAATCTATCAAGATTTGTTGACTTCATGGGTGTTTACGGTTCTAATTCCTAGCTACAGCCTTCAACAAATCTTCAAAATACATTAACTGCAGCGTATCTGCAACAGATGGATGAAGGCTATGAAGATCACGATGAGATCAAATGCAGATAACGATTACAGATAGTGTTCTCAAATTGCAGATAACGTCAACAACTCCTAGAGCTTCTCATCCGTAAATGTGACAGATTGAAGAAGAATCAGAAGATCACGTTCAAGGATATCCAAGGCTGATAAAATCAAAATCGGGTAATGTTCAACAAAAGGATGCCTATCAAAATACGGATAATATTCAGCAAACTCAGAGGGAATCAAATAAAGAAGATCATGCTTATCAAATCAGGTAGTGATCAAAGCTTACCTAACATAGATAAAATCAAAAGATCACATGGAGATCATGTTCCAGATCAGATGAGATCAGTTAGCAAATCAAGCTGATCAAAACAACCAAGGTCAGACTTATCCAAATCACAGCCAACAGGTATTCGTGAGCCTATAAAAGGGCTCTCCCAGGTGTTGCAGAGGCCGGGAACCAGGAACTCACGATCAAGGAGGAACCAACGAAGAACCAGCTATCAACCAGCGACGATCAGCCAGGATAAACCAGGAACGATCAACAATCAACCAGGATCAACGAATGATCATCAACCAAGCTTCAACAGGCGAGGAACCAGACGATCAATCAACTAGGGACGATCAGTAAGCAACCATCCAAGTTTGTGTAAGCTGAGATAGAGAGAGAAAGAGAGAGGAAAGGAAGAAGAAGAGGACTCAGCCCTGTTCCAACGTCCGACGATTCTTCGACAAAAGCTTCTCATCCACGTCGCTTTCAATTCTACAGGTGAAAATCATTCTCGGTATGATTTTGATTCATGAAAACTGAATTTGTACGGATTTTGCAGAACATGTACGGGAACCGAATTATTGCCTATGTTCGTGAACTATATCAATGCAAAACATGAGTGTTTCTTTATAAACTAGTAGATATGTATGATTTCCATGCAGGTTGAGATTGGTTATATGTTAAGAATCGTTCCAAAACCATATTAGGAACATTATAAGAATTTCCGCAATTTTGGTTTCTGAAACTGTCTGTGCATATATGCCTGATCACAGAATTATTATGAACAAACGGTTAATCCAATTGATACTAAATTTTGCATATCTGCTCTAGATATATCATACATCATTAGGTAAAATGTTTAGGAATTTCTATGACCGTTTGATTAGTTAATTAGGTCCGTGAAGTTTTACAAAAAATCAGATTGTGTTTTATAAAAACAGAACGTTCAGGAATAGACCCCTGTCCTTTCGTTCATATATCTGCAACCACTGAGTATAATTTGATGAAATTTGATTCTATAGAAATTTAACATCCGTAGATTTCTAACAAAAGAAATTTTGTCGAAATTGGATGTTTGGGTGCGGAGATATGGCTGTTTTCCTAAGCCTCTAACTCACAGAAACAGGATTACTCTGATTTTTATAACAGTCTCTTCTTCTAGATTTAATTCTCAGAAATTACATAATAAAATCATAAAATAAAAATATATTCTAATTCTGTACACGTGTCTATTTCTTTTTTAGAATTGTTAGAATTTTTGGAGAATCAAAAGTATTTTTAAAAATTCAGAGAATAGGTCTCTGAAACTGAACAGGTTATGTAATTTTCAGAATCTGAAAAATTTTAAGAAATCAGGAATTTAAGCACAAACTCTAGAATTTGTAAGATATGGTTTTTATTTTTATTTTATTTTTTCGAATTTAATGGATTCAAACACTTTTCAAGCGTCTAGGCCGACCCTTGAGTACCGGTTCAAGAAAGCCTACATCGAAAAGATCTCACTTGTCCGCAATCGCCTATTAAAATCAGAAAACTGAACTTTGTTAGTTTTAGTAAACTAACTGGCACGCTCGCACAACATGACGTAGTTCAAGAATTTTATTTCAAATCCCAAAATATTTGAAATAAAAATTTACGTCTACATCATCTTATTTATCCAATAATTTGTTACTACCACATTGAACCTACTTTGTGGGATCATCACTCAGTTAGGTTGGGTTGTCACTACTTGTGAATAAATCGTAGATTTTAGTCTCATCCCCAACCTCGATTTCTCAACTAAGGCTACTAATAGACCCTTAGTTAAAGGATCAGTTATGATATTTTTCGATCCAACAAAATCTAGAGTCATACCCAATTAGACACAAGAGCCCTTACAGACTTCAGTTTGACTTGTTTTGTGTCTCTATTGTTTTTAGTTATACTTAAAACTACTAATCTTAGCAATTATAGTAATGTTATCACAGTGCACTCAAATTGCAAAATGTGGCTTATTTACTATAAGTAAACTAGATATAAATCCCTCAAGCCATTTAGCTTGCAAACTAGTTTCATCCAAAGCACATAGTTCTGCCTCAAAGATAAAATGAGTCAAAATAGTTTATTTCTTCGATTTTTAAGTGCACTACCACCTACAAGAAATACATATTTAGTGACCCCATTACTGTCAGAATTCTTTTTTATCTAATTATCATCACTAAATCCTTAAAAAACCGAATTATGTTTACTGTAATGTTGTCCAAGGAAAATAGTTCCCTTCATATAGTGGAACACTCTGTCTAGAGTTTCTCAATGGGTTCTATCTGGACAATTGGTATATCTACTAAACTTACATACAACAAATATAATATCTGGTCATATACAATTACTTAGATACATCAAACTACCGATAATTTGAAAATATCATGAGACACATGAATATCACTTTCATTCTTAAATAAAGCCTTAGATGAATCATAAGGGGTCTTAATAGGTCCACAGTTTATATATTTAAATCTCTCTAAAACTTTCTCAACATAGTGAAACTAAGAAATTACTATACCATCAGTAGACCTTATGATTTTAAGCCCTAAAATCACATCAGTCACACCCATGTCCTTCATTTCAAACTTACTACATAAGAATGACTTAGTCTCATTTATTATTCTCATATCATAACCAAACAATAATATATCATCTACATATAGGCAAAGAATGACGAAAGTATTATTCACCACCTTGCAGTAGACACGCATATCAAAATCATTAAAAATGAAGCCAAAATATGATATCACATTATCAAACTTTTTGTCATTATTTAGGGGCTTGTTTCAAACATATAATGATTTAACAAGCTTACACACCTTAGACTCATTCCCACGAATCACAAATCTCTTTGATTGATCCATATAAATTTACTCATGAAGATCACCATTAAGGAAAGCAGTCTTCACATCCATGCGATGGATTGTGAGGTCATATATGAGGCTAGTGTTATAAGAACTTAGATGGTGGTAATCCAAAAAATTGGAAAATACAAATCAAAATAATTTATTCCTTTCTTTTGTTTGTATCCCTTAGCAACAAACTTGGCCTTGTACTTATTAATTATTCTATCTTCATTCAATATCTTCTTAAAGATCCACTTTCAACCCACTGGAGAACAATCAAGAGTAAAATCCATCAATTCTCAAGTATCATTGGAAAGAATTTATTGGATATTATCATTAACGACTTCCTTCCAAAACTTAACCTTTGATGAGGTCATAGCTTGCTAAAAGGTGATAGGACTATTCTTGATATTCAAAGTAACAAAGTCACTTTCAAAGTCTTTTAATATCCTAAGTTGTTTACTTCTCCTTTGTTCAATTATTTTCTCAGAGTCATTTCATATGTAAACAATACAATCAAGGTCACCTCTCACATTTGTCATCTTCTCCATATGATCGAAAATGAAGTCAATAGTAGGATCAAAATCTCTAAATGATACACTTCGAGAAACTCCAGACTTCATGAAAAACATATTCTGAAAGAATGTAGCATCAAAGAGCTCAACAATTGTATTAACGTCTATGTCAAAAACATCATATCTAATTACCAAGAATTTGTAAGCATAGTTTGTCTTCACGTAGTAAAGAAATATAGCATCCACTATTTTAGGTCATAATTTCTTTTTCTTATATTCAGGGATGAATATTTTCGCAAGATACCCTATACTTTAAGATATTTGATATTGGTATTTCAACTCTTCCAAAACTCAAAGAGACTACTTTCCTTATACTCATGAAGAACTCTATTTAGGATATGGTAAGTCATATTCAAAACTTCTCCATATATATTTAAGTAACTCAAAGCTTTTAAGTAAAACATTAGCCATATCACACAGTGTTCAATTTTTCAGTTCAATTATCTCATTATACTGAGTAGAGTATGGACCAGTAACCTTATAAACAATAGCATTGTTTTGACAATATACTTGTGTAAACACTTAAAAATTTTCTCAAAACATAAAGAAAAAATATGGTTTTGGGTCTTTTAAGGGTTTTCAAATAAAGATACCTTAAACGAAATCATTTTTGCACCAAAATTTCATAGCAACCTTAAAATAAGGATAAATGACACCCCTCTAAAAAAAAAATCAATTTTGACAAAGAGCCAAAAAATGATTGTTTTGCCCTCAAGTTCAAATTGGTAGGATTTTGCCTTTTTAAATGATTGTCTTCAAACAAAGAATGGTTTCAAACAAGTTTTCAAAGAAACAAATGAAAATGAGACATTGGGAATCAAACTCAAAAATGTTTTCAAAATGTTAAATTTACAAAAATCTTTGAAAATAAAAAACAAATCAAATCTAAATCAGGCCTCAAAAGCTCGCTCGATTGATGATAGTCCTACTTTGTGACCCTATACAAATCTAAAGGGTTAAAGCGATCTGAGACCCTACACACAAGGGTTAAAGAGGTTTGAGACCCTACACTCATCGAAAGGGTTAAAGTGGTCTGACACCCTACACCCAACAAAGGGTTAAAGTGGTTGAAATAGTAAAGACTAACTCATGGAGTGAAAGCAGGTCAATCATGCAAATAAACATTGGGAATGAGACTCAATTATTTTTCAAAAAAAATATTTAAAGATTTCGTTAAAACTAAATGTTTTCAAATATATTTCAAATAAAATGGTTTTAAATAATTAAAAAAGAAATATTTAAAACCATAAATGAAAAGATAATCTAGAAAAATAGAATTCCTGAAAGTAGGATCGAATGAACTATCTAAATCAAGCCTCGAAGCAGGGTCATCCTGAGTTTAAAATTCAAGTCGATCCTAAGACGAGAAAGAAGAAGCTAACTCAAGTTAAGGTAGATTCAAGTCTCAAGTTCAAAGAACAAATGAAGACCACACCGAAGTCAAGACTCGTCTCAAGGCAAGCCACCAAGATCAAGCAAGAGACGGGCTAGGGTGAGTCGAGCTCACCTAGTCAAGTCAAATAAAGGAGTTGGTTCATGTGGGTTGCATCAAGCCCACATGGGCTAAGAAATGACCACCCTCCCAGCCCACATGCACTCCATGTGCATGAATGGGCCAGTCATTCGGATCGAATTGGATTGGGAATAGCCCCAAAGGCCCAAATCATGGAAGGCCCTAGAGGTCCCCCTTGAAATCTATAAAAGAAGGCCTTAGGGTTGGGTTGAAGACATGAAAAGAAGATTCAAGGAGTATTGAAGGAGGTGAAGAAAGAGAGGGAGAGAGAAAGAGAAAGAGAGAGAGAGAGAGAGAGAGAGAGAGAGAGAGAGAGAGAGAGAGAAATAGCTGGAGAGAAAGAGAGGGAGAGAAAAGAGAGGAGTCATTCCTTCCAAGGTCTTTCATATCCAGTGCCAAGGAAGGCTCTTCATAAGGTCGATTTCTTGCCTCTCATTTACTTTAATCTTCTCCTTTCTCTCATTCAATTAAAAGATGTTGCAATAACGGAGCAATTGACTCCCCCCATGGATGTAATAGCTAATTATGCTGCCCATTTTATTTCATTACATTCATGTCTATTACTTTTTTGATTTCAAATTTCCCCTACCTCTCTATACATTATAATCCCATATATCTTTTAATCCCCTCTATGCTTAAGCTATAAATATATTTCAATTCATTTCATTCAGTCATTTAGCTTGAAATTATTGTGATTTGTCTTTAAATTTCGGACGAGACGCATTCATGTATGTTCTAAACACGAAAATCTGTTTTTCATATCTTCCATCTGTCTGATGTTTTATTTTTAATTTTTTCTCTCTAGTCCAAATGATCTGAAATTTGTTATACTAAATCCTCACACATCAGCCCACTTATAATAAATTTTTCAAGAATTTTAGGGTCGTACAGACACGTAAATAAAATTAGGGAAAATCAGATAAATCGAGAACAGAATATGTACAGTCTGTGTTTTCTGCGACATAGCTTAGGTTATCAACACATAACTTTGTCTATAGTTAACCAACTTCAGTGAATGTCTCATTATAAAGCTGACATCCATAGATTTCTAACAAGTTTATAAAGATCGGATATCTGTGCACCGAGATATAGTCATTTTTCTAAACTTTTGTATTTCTATCACAAACCAATTTTGAAAGCCGTTGAGGCAAATGCTTGATTTAATTTTGTACAATTATAATACCAAAAATTAGAATAAAAATAGTTTTTGAATCTTCATACTTTTTTCTACTCATTGTAAAAAAAATTGATTTTTTGAGACTCAGAAGATATCAAGAAAAATTCAAGAAAAAAATCTGAAAACAGAACAAGTTTTTGTTTTTCAGAACTTTGAAATATTTCTTTTCAAGACCTAGTTTTACGAATTTGATTAAGCAATTTTGATTTGATAGTGAATTTTTGAAAACACCTCTCATTCAAATCAATCCTCAAAGCGTCTAGGCTGACCCTTGAGTACCGGTTCAAGAACGCCTAAGTTGAAAATATCTCACTTCCCCATAATCGTTATTAAAGTGAGAAAATACAACTTTACTAGTTTAAGTAAAATTAGTTGGCATGCTCACGCACGACGTAATATGTGAAAGCTTATTTCAAGTCTTTACATAGGCTTTGTAATAAAATCTTCATGTCTACAACTTGGAAAACGTTTGATATATATTTTCTTCTCTTATCATACCTTAATCATTTAAGCACCTTACCTATTTGAGTTTACACTTCATTTCTAAATATTCGAAACTTTTAGAAAGCTTCATCTTTACTTTTAAGTAAGTAAATATGACAATATCTACTGCAATCATTAATAAACATGATAAAATAGATTTTATTATCCCTCATAGTCATTACATTGAATTCACAAATATCAATGTATACCAAATCCAAAATCTTGGATTTTCTTTTAACCGTATGCAAATGATTCTTAGGTTTCTTCGCTTGCACAAATATATTATATTTGTGTTTTCTATCTATGACAGTTTTAGGGATAAAGGTTAAATTTATCATTCTTTTTATGAAATCAAGGTTTTGCATTACCCAACCTATCATGTCATATATAAGATAATTCAATAATTCACAAAAAAGAAGATGAAATAGAAGTAGAGGCTTTATTATCATTAAAATTTATATAAAATCAACAATTGGTTTTACATAAATTTTAAACAGATCCTCCGCATCACACAAATAGCTCTTCCAAAAGAAATATCCTATACTAAATCATGTCATTGATCTCTCCCTAATTAAAGCAGGGGCATTGAGGATATTCTAGTGAATCGGTTGGATGTGTTTAACTCTCTCAAGAGTTAGAACTTTTCTCAAATGAAACTTTAAGTCCAAACGTCATTCGTCCTTTACTTTAGCAATCGAATGATCTTCTAAGATCATTGTTCGCCCACATACAACCTGGTAATACACAAACAAAGACTGGTTAATACAGACGTGCATATTAGCCCTAGTATTTACAATCGAGTATTGTAGTTCATAAATAGGAAGGAGATGGAGTTTAAAGAATAGATACCCATCACTAGTAGGTGTAGTGGTCATCTCCATGTTGACCATAGCTCCTTCAGTGGCCGCAAGTTTCTTGGCTTTCTTTGAGGTAAAATCTCTTGTCCAATGTTCAACCTGACTACAAAGTTAGTACAGTTTGTTCTTAAGTTTCTTTTGGATCTTAGCCTTTGGTTTATACTTTACATGATTTCTCTTAGGATCACCAGGTTGTTGTTTCCTTCTAACCATCAGGTTAATCCTAGAGATGTTGTCTATAGGCATAACTAATTTCTAACTTATATTCTTCCTCTATTGCTATATATACCATTAAATCATCAAGAGTTATCTTACCCTTCTTATTCTTGAGATCTAGGCCGAAACCCTCTAAGATTTAGGAAACTTCTCTATAATAGATACAACACAAAGCTCCATTTTGACTTCTCTTAGACCATGGCATAAAAACTAAAACTCATGAGCCTGTTCAATCACATATTTTTCTTCTACTATTTAGTACTTAAAAAACTTAGCCACAAAATAATTTTCAAGACCGAGGTCTTTAGTATTATATTTTTTATTCAAGGCAGATAACAAATCTTTCATTATCGTGAAAGGAGAAAAACTATATACATCAAATAAAATATTTAATAATATCGATAAAATATAATAGTGGCACAAGGTGTACTTCTCCTTCCACTCGACGATTTTATCTAAGCATCTATGGTCAGTATCATCGGGTAATGGACAATATGACTTGATATAAGGATGTATCCTTAACATGGTTAACCAAATTTTTATACACTAGTGCTAGCGTTCAAAATGTTGACTGACAATTTTTTTTGGCATTAAGGTCAAGTCGACCTTAGGTCGGAGGGTAGTAGTTATAAACATGTTCACTATCGTAAAAATTGATTTCTCTAAGACTATTGAAAAGAACCGTAGACATACATGCATAATAAAATAATATACAACAAATGTATACATGCTTCAATCATAAACAACAGTCGTAGATCCAAAATAAGTCATAATCAAGCTGTATAGAAAACAAAGCAGAAGTAGAAATCATAAACTCATTTATGTGGGTCACCCTTGCAAACTTTCTTTAGAGAAAGTATCCCTCTATGAGTACATACAGGTACTTACGCCTTCCTTCGAGAATAAAATGCATACGTAGCTCGAAAGATAAGTAATTGACTTAGAGTTGACCTCGAACATGCCTCAATAGCCTATGATTGGGGACAGAGAGATACTAATCACGAGCATAGGAACTAGAGCAATACCACAAGCAAAGAGACGGAATCATAAGATGGGAAGAAAGGCAAAGTTATGTGTTTAGGGAGGACCCCTAATCACTTATTTACAGGGTGTGCGTGTGGATCACAGATCTTGGATCCAATCCAAATAATATACTACTTTATCTACAGTTGTCTCGTCTTATCTAAAACTATCTCACATTATCCATATCTATCATCGTGAAAGACTATTAACCGTTATATCAAAAGTTTTTAAAAAAAAAAAATGACATAAACCCCAAGCCTAAGGCTCCACATGTGCTATAGCATGTCCTCTTCGACCTCTTTCAACTAAGGTTAACCAACTAATATATATATATATATATATATATATTAAACTTTATGTTGTTTTGGTCCCCGCATGCAAAGTCGCTCGTAAACCACATTAAATCCAACTACTCGTCTCTTATGCTTTTGCCCTTCTCACGCATTTCGTTATGGTCGATCCCGGCGATCCGACGCAGGGTTGCCCGAGGAAGCAGCTCTAGCAACTCATCCATGCTTCCACTGCGGAACACCAAGTTTCCGGTATATCCACCGGAGAATCAAGATCCCAATCAGAATTTATTTTCTCTGATTACTCCTTGCAAAACCAATTGCCTCGTCACTCCTGCGTGCATCGGTTCGACGTCATCCGGCACCGGCTCCGGCCTGTGTTTCAAGAAGCTTTCTTTCCTGAAGGTCTGTGGGCCGGGCATCCCGAATCCCAGCTGGAATCTTGGCGTCAGAAGCGGGAGTTCTAACGGCAACTCCCGGTCAAGAACTCTGGCCGTGGGGACAGTCATTGGCCTGATTGTAGCGTTTCCCGTACTACTCATCTGTCTGGAGATGCTTCTTTGGTGGTATATCTGTAAGAATTCAACCAAATTCGGGACGATTCTTCTCAGTATGCTGTTCTTGAATATGCCTCCGGCGCCCCGGTACGATTCTCCTACAAGGAGCTCCAGCAAGCAACGAAAGGTTTTCGGGAGAGGCTTGGCACCGGCGGTTTCGGACAAGTGTACAGAGGGACACTTCCCAACCCAACCATTGTTGCTGTGAAGAAATTGGAAGGGATAGAGCAGGGGGAGAAGCAATTCAGGATGGAGGTCGCCGCTATCAGCAGCACCCACCATCTGAATTTAGTCCGGCTTTTCGGGTTCTGCTCGGAAGGCCCGCACCGGCTTCTTGTCTGTGAGTTCATGCGCAATGGTTCTTTGGATGCCTTCCTCTTCTCAGACAACGCTGCAAGATTAGATTGCGATGCTCGTTTCAACGTAGCGTTAGGCACAGCCAAAGGTATTTCTTATTTGCATGAAGAGTGCAGAGATTGCATAGTTTCATCGTGATATAAAACCTGAGAACATACTCTTAGATGAGAATTACAATGCCAAGGTATCGGATTTCGTCCTCCCGAAGCTCATCAAAGACAGGGATCATCGCTACCTGACTTTAACCAGCATCCACGGCACTAGAGGCTACTTGAAGCCGGAGTGGCTCGCCAATCTGCCCATTACAACAAAATCGGATGTTTATAGCTACGGAATGGTGTTGTTGGAGATCACCAGTGGTCGACGAAACTTCGATGTGAGCCAGGAGACTGCCTGGAAGAAGTTTTCTTCATGGGCCTATGAGGAACTTGAGAGAGGAAACGTTGAGAGAATTGTTGACAAGAGAATAGCACAGCAGGTTGATATGGAAGAGTTGTCGAGGGTTCTTCAGGTGAGCTTCTGGTGTATACAGGAGCAGCTGGCTCTCCGGCCGAGTATGAGCAAAGTGGTCCAGATGCTCGAAGGAATACTTTTAATTGAGAGGCGGCCGGCTCCGACTGCAATTGGTGTTCCTCCCAGCTGCAGCAGCAATAATGCCAGTGCAGAAGTATGTAAACACTGAAATTTTGCCACAGCGAATCTACAAAGCTAGCAGATGCCGATGTAATTCATATCAACAAAAGCAAAGGCGTCAGCCCTTGTCCCTGTGTTAAAGCAGACAAGAAGCAACTACGCAATTGATCATTGCTCCGAAAGCTATAAAATGGACGAGTTAGTTGAAAGATGTAAGCAGGACTGAATGAAGGAATAATAAATTTAGCTTTTGATTCCTTACTATACGAGAAGATAACAGTTTATGAAAAGGAAAACAAGCTCATGGAGAAGAGGATCTCATGAAAATCGAAAATCAAGAACGTTATAATTTGATTTTCTTTTTAAGTTGTATTCTATTTCATCCCAATCGGAGATATAGAAGTGTTCTTTTGCTTCCTGATCCGCTTTCATACTGTCTTCCCCACATTCATGTTTTTGGAATCCTATCTAACCTGTTCTTTTAAGCCCAACTTACTTCTCAAGAGGCTTGTAAAACCTACAACTGTCTGATCCTTATAGTGCTACGAGATCGGCAAATTATGTTATTGTGAATTATAGATTGGGGTAAAGATAATTGAAAACACTGTCGGTTGCATTTCTTAGTATGTCGTTCAAGATCTCAATTTCTTTTCATGCTTTGAAGGAGAATTTTCGCATCAACATCCTTTTGGCATGCCCTATTCAACCTCACAAAAGCTAAATTGAATTCACCTCAGTAGAACGAAACCTTTACTCTTGTGGATGAAAAGCCCGGGCTTAAACCAAAGAAATCTCTATAAATGACAGAATAATAACAATCCCTCTCACCAGAAGCAAAGATGGAATTCCAAGAGTTCCTCCTGAGACCGGTCTGAATGAAGGAAGCTCTTCTGTAGTTCATATGTCAAAGATTAACTTTCTCCATCGGTAAGGGCTCAATTTGAAGCGGCTTTACCAGAAGCCATCAGTACTGTCGTTTCATTGCAAGGATATCTTGCAATGAGATCAATACTACTCTTAAAGGGAGTTCAAGAACAAATTACCAAGGGCAAGCCACTTATGTGGTTGCTACCGTCAGAACAAGTTAACCATCAGTTGGATTTGCCAAGGACAGATCCGACCACCTATCGGGGGTCAAACGCGAACTACGTCCCGAACTTCACAAGAACAGCAAGCTACCCACCCTAACATGCAGTATGGGTATGTCTGTAAAGAAAGGAGGCCTGAGAAAATTGGTGGTCCACTAATCCATCCAGCACCAACTGGTAGTTCGGATCCGAAATTTAGGTTGCGAGGTGATGTGCGACGAGCTATTCAACAACAAAGGTGTGCCGTGCCGAGGTATGCATGTCAAGCAGAAACTCCATACAAATCAACCCATGATCACCGAACAGAGAGGTAGCGATGATCAACCTAGATGCACTCACTGAGACGATGCGTATTTATTTTGGCCTACAGCCGACTGCGAGGTCGATTGATGTACCGGCCTATCATAAACCCACAATGGCACACATCGGGCAGTTTTCGAAACAATATGGAGCATTTGGTTATAATGGTTTATATAAACTTCAGCTTTTTCTTCATCTTTGAAGAGAATGGCCTTCATTACTTGCAAACTCCATTCAGAAATCTTATATTGGGTCTTATGATTTTCATATTTAGTGCATACCTTAGTCAGTTATCACATCATCAGCTATATATATTGGATGTATCGATATTTTGAACACAGTAGGCTCCACTTTTAGAGTGGGGGAAGGCTTTGTTCTTGTTTTGGCTAGCATAAATGGTCTGTAGTATTGGCCCATTTATTGAGTGGTATTGATGTGTGTGCTCATCGCCAATATCGTCAATCAAACGTACACTGCACGGAGACTGTTAGTTCAGTGGCTGGGCGCCCTAACGCAGTTGCTGGTGGTGGGGAGTTTGACTTCAAGAAGTGCACGTGTGTGTGTGGGTGTGGGTGTGGGTGTGGGTGTGGGTGTGTGTTAGGCTTTAGCCTTCTCTTGTGACCAAAAAAACATGTGCATTTTACACAACCACTAAGAAAAATTTCTTATACTTTTGTTGAAAAAGTAACGTGACAAGATATCAGTGGTCAATAGCCATTATATTTGTAATGTTTGGGGTCTTGCCTAACCCAATCTTGCCGTTCTAAAAGAAAAAAAATGCAACGTGACGAGACGGATAACTAAAGTAAGATTGAGAACGAAATTAGAGTGTCATGGAGCCTTAGAACCCAGGTCGCTGGATTCAAAGTCCAGAGTGCTAACCACTACACCATAGAACCGCGCAGATAAGAGAAGTTTTTCATCTTTCGAGGCTGATCAAATCTGTGGGATCCCTCTATTTCATAGAAATGTTGAAGATCAGTTCACTTGGGGCAAAACAAAGAATGGAATCCTACCATTTTATCAAAAAGAATTGCAAAGAGGGAACCAGAAGAAAGCTTAGCGATCACCGATCTGCAGCATTTATGGGAGGGTTCTTGCAAGACAGGCGCACGTCCGAGAACCCGTAACTTGGCATTGATGAGCTCTTCAAGATGCCATCTCTACAAGAATGAAGATGGTTAAGAGAGGGATCAACTATGAGACTTGCTGCCCATTATGTTCTCAAGAGGACGAAGCTATTGTAAGTGTTATCAGAGACGGTTTATGGGCAAAGCATAATGGTTTATATGCTACCCGTGAGTTTGAAAACGGAAGAAGCACAAATATACTCAATGTGGGAATGGTTCACCAAATCGTGGAGGGTAATGGATAAAGAAGCGTTGGCTTTGTTCTATACTATATTGCATGGAGTATGGCTTAACCAGAACAATACAATTTACAGAAAAACAGACCGTCAGCGGATTTACAGAAAAAGCATATAGTCGGCCGGAGATCATAAAGTGACTGAATTCGCTTATGCACAAACAATGAATAACAAAAATTAACACAGATCAGTGAGAGAAACTCAATCTAAATTTTGATGCTTCGGTCTTCAAGGGTGGATCTTCTTAGCTCTAATTAAGTGAAAATTAAGAAACGACTTATGTATTTTGGCTCAAACGTATTGAATCAATTGCAAAGAAGGTTCACACATAATAGACACTTGTGCGTAAAGAAGTTACTCCCGCTACTTTGTCACTCGAACATGGTAAACAAATTATAAAGACGGTCTCCCTATTTTGAATATATACGCTTGTGTGGTATAAGAAAGTTAATCCTGAATAACAATATTAGGTTATTGGGATATAACAAACTATTGAAGGTGGTGGACATTATCATTAGAAAAAAGATTCACATTCTATGTTTACTAGAGACAACGTGGACTCGAGAAAAAGGTAAGAAGATTGAGAATACAGGTTTTAAATCATATTCTTCAGAAAAAGAAAAGGCTCAAAATAAAGTTGGTTTTATTGTAAATAAGTATTTTAAGGATAATGTAGTATACATACAATAATATAGTGAGTGAATTATGATGGTGAAAATAGTATTAGGAATAGTGGGTTGAATAATATGTGCACTTATGTACTCTAAGTGGGAATAGAAGATAGCATAAAGAGGACATTTTAGAGGAGCTAGATAGGGTAGCTCAAAGAATTTTACAAAGTGAGACATTTTGTTTGGGAGGAAATCTAAAGTACTATATAGATAAAGAGACATTAGGATATCAAGGCTTTCATAAAAACTATGGCTTTAGAAATTTAATTGACTTGATAAGAAATTTTTAAATTTTGCTATGACATATAATCTCTTTATAACTAATACAATTTTTAGAAAACAAGATAAATATGTAATTACTTACAAGATTGATGGATTTACATGTAGCAAAAAAATAGATTGTGTTCTAATATGACATGTGGGAGAAAATATATATCGGGTTGTAATGATTGAAAGGTAATTTCAAAAGAAAGCTTAACTACCTAAAATATATTTTTAATTATAAATTTTCATGTAAGAAAATGAGAAAAGAGACAAAGATATATAGAGCGACTGAACTAAATAGTTGAACCTTAAAAATGACAAAGAGTATATATTTAAAAAGAAAGTTATTCAAGTAGATACTTAGAATTATATAAGTATTGCTTTGAACATGTGGATAATATGTCCAAGTATATCATGAAAGTGACAAAAATGTTAGGTGAATCTAAGCCGATATAAAAAAGAAGCTTCACGGTGGAGTAAAGATGTGAGATAAAATTAAGTTAAAGAGGCATGCTACAAATTATATTATATCAATAAGATTGATGAAACTTGAGAGGCTTATAAGAAGGCAAAGAAATGAACAAAGGAGGTCATGAGTGAAACAAAAGTCAAAACTTAAGAGAATTTATATAAAAGTATAACTCAAAAGAAGGTAGAAGAGATACTTTTAGGATAGCTAAGGTTAGAAATAAAAAAAACTAAGGATATTACTTTTGCTAGATGCTATGATTCTAGTGGCAAGTGTTCATATTATAAATAGATAGAAAATTTATTTTCATAATCTTTTTAACAAAAATATAAGTGTTAGTATTAGCTTGGGAGAACTAGACAATTCAAAAGAGTAATATCACTACTAAAGAAGGGACATATTCAAAGGAATGAAGTCAAAGTAACTCCTAAAGTTATGAAGATTAGTAAATTTGTAGGACCAGATAATTCTTATAAAAGCATGAAAAATTCTAGGAGAGATAGGTATCACTACTAAAAGATATTTGAGGAACGAATAAAGAGTACAATTATACTTATATGTAAGAACAAGGAAGACGTTTAGAGTTATGTAAACTATTGGGGTATCAAGTTGATAAGTTATACTATAAAATTATAAGAAAGAATTATTAAATATAGGTTGAACTAAGTATCAAATACAATAGAGAACCAACTTAGATTCATATAATGAAGATCTACAATTGAGGCTATTCACATATTGAGGCATCTTATAAAATATTTTAGAACATAAATGAATGTTCATATAGTATTTAATGATAGAAAGAGAGGTATCTCATTAATGTACTTCAATCTTATAAGAGAATGTATGAAGTTGCACAAATGTGTGTTAAGACTCGCAAAAGAATCATGGATTTCTTGAATTTAATATTAGATTACATCAATGATCAACTTTAAGTCTATATTTATTTGCCTTAGTTATTAACGACTTAACAAAATATATTCAATATGAAGTACTTTCATGTATGTTATCTGTGGATGACATTGTGTTAGTGGATGAGTCTAAGGAAAAAGTAAAGATGAAATTCGAACTATTCAAAAAAATATTAGAAGTAAAGGCTTTAAACTTACTAGAACAAAGACAAAAATATAGAATGTAAGTTTGCTCATTTGGTTACTTCAAACTACATAGAAAGTAAGATTAACACACATTGCATCTCTCATAAAAAAAAATTAAGTACCTAAGGATAGTTTGTAAGAGTGATAGAGAAATTGATGGTGATGTTCAGTATATAATTAATGTAGGTTGGTTGAAATAGAGAGAGATATTAGGTATTCTATATGATAAGAAGATATCATTAAAGTTGAAAGATAAATATTATAAAATATTAATTAGATTCACAATATTATAGTTCTCAGTGTTGGATTGTTAACCATCAACATGTATACTATAATAGAAATGATGAGCTGAGATGGATGTATGGTCACACAAGAAAAAAATGTATAATTAATAAGGTTATTATAACTGAGGAAAAGTTATTTAAAATGGTTTGGATATGTCGAATGACGACCAAAGTGAAATCTCACAAAAAGTTCAGAGAAACCAAATGGTAAAAACCTTAAAAGAGAATGAAGAAGATGACAAAAGTATTGGACTAGCTTATGTTGAGTAAATTGTTAGTGAGGCAGAGGATCAAGTTTGATAGATACAAAGAATGCCCATCTAGTATGAGAAAAGGATTAGCTATTGTTGGTGTTGGTGTTGTTGGTCTTCAAGGGTGGTCAAGCATAATTGTAAGGGAAACAAAAGACCTTCAACTAATGAAATTGAACTAATACAGAATGATACTTTCAAGGGACCTAGCTTTTGGAATTTAATCATATAACATAGAGGTGATTCAGATGCTCAACAAGAGGGAGTTCTAGAAAAACAATTGTAGTATGTTACTTCAAGACTGTTTCAATCTCAACCTAAACGTTGGTACTCAAATTTTGTTTATGTCAAGTGCCAAAAGAATAAGGTGGCCCACAAAATGGTGAAAATGGGACATAATCACCACAAGATGGTGCAGATTGAAAAAGCTCCAGAACGTGTATATTCTCACTAAACTAGCTTTGGGAGTAGCTACTAAACTATAATGCAGTCTTTATTCCCTTTCAAAAAATAAACATATAAGGAATATAAAATATATGTAATAAGACTATGATTCTTGGCATGTTACATGTTTAGAATTAAGATATCTACATTTTATATAACTTTTAATGTATGCAATATATTTATTAACGAAATCAACTCCTCAAGCAAGGTTCAACTAGTCAAACCATTGAGCTCTCAAGAGTGGAGATGAGATCAGATGACCCACATTATTTTTGCTTGCAACTCATCTCACTAACCGTATGAGATGAGTTATAAGTCATCTTATGAAGCTCATCTAACATGCCACAATAAGCTTGTCATAAGGGAAGACAAACCAAATAAATGTTCTACTCCTTCATAACCATTCATTTCCAAAGTGTCATGAAAATTTCTAATGTGCATGAAAAAACACTCGCAATTATTCTCTTTCAATTATGTGGGTTTTGGATATAGCAAATGGATGGAGGAAATGGTGGAAGGGGATTGTAGGACAGACACTTTTAGCAATAATGATGATGGGATATCCATATTGCACTGTATCGTACGATATGGTGTGATACGTATCGTATCGTGGGCAGGTATAAGTATCATAATTTTGAACTTATCGTGCCGTATCGTGCGATACGCCCAGGGACCCTTATATAAAGGGTCCCTGACCGAACGAAAACCCACATTTTTGCGAGTTTTCTTGGTTTTTTCAGAGCTCCCCAAGCTTCCCTACGGTGATTCTTCCCCTCCTTGGTGTTCAAGGCTCCAAAAACGTGCTTTACGGTGTCTATGCAAACCTCCTAACTCAGATTTTGGTATATTTTTAGTGTTTTTCTTTATTTTTTCCTTTATATTTGTTTTTTTTTGTATTTTTCTTTTTTTGAATGATAAAATATGAAGTTATTAAGTGTGTGGATATGATTTTTATTGCATTCATGAAGTGGGAGACACTCTATTTGAATGTTATTTCAAGATTGAGGATTTATGAAGTATTTTTATTTTTAGGTTTTTTATTAAATTAAAGTGTTTAATTAAGATGGCAGGAAGGGGTGTTAGAGACTCCCACTCTCAGTCTGATAATCCAGCATGGCAATGGGGTACACCAGTTGAGGGTTTGAGATTGAAGATAAGATGTTTATTTTGTAAGGAGAGGGTGGTTGGTAGTGGATTTTCACGATTGAAACACCACCTAGCAGAGACTAGGAAAGAAGTTGCTCCTTCTACGAGCAGAGTTAGAAGTTTGCCAGAAGGCATTAAATAGCAATGTCTTCAGATGATTGAGAGTATACAAGAGAGAAGACAACAGAAAGATTATTTAGGGCAGTTTGACGAAGATGATGATGCTATTGGTTTCACTGATAGTATTCCTTCGGATGCCAGAACAGAGATTGGTAGTAGCAGTTCACGACCACCAAACAGAGGAAAGAGGGTTGCTGAAGACTTTAGAAGTGGTAGAAGAAGAATCTCCGGAAGGAGTAGAGGAAGATCTGCTTCTAGCATACATTCATTTTTTCCTCCTACTACACCTTATGCTCAACCTAGAATTCATGCTGTTATGGCTTCAAAACAACTGCATGATCAGGCAGATATTGCAATGGGGAGATGGTTTTATGATGCATGCATTCCATTTAATGCAGCAAACAGTTTTCATTTTCAAGCAATGGCAGATGCAATTGCTAACATTGGTCCAGGATACAAGATGCCCTCCTAGGAAAGATATTAGATAAGACCATTATTGAAGTGCAAGAATATTGTTCGACTTTAAGAGAGTCATGGAAGGAGACAGGATGCACTATCATGACAGATTGATGGACAGATAGGTGAGGAAGGATATTGCTAAACTTTCTTGTGTATTGTCCTCAAGGACTTATGTTTTTGAGATCTTTAGACATGTCAGAGGAGAGGCACACTGCAGAGATCGTACGACAAGAATTTGATAAGGTGATATGCGAGGTTGGGATAGAGAATGTAGTCCAATTCATTACAGATAATGCAGCAAACTACAAAGCAGTTGGGAAGGAGTTAGCTGATACTTAGAAAACTTTCTATTGGACACCATGCACAGCCCATTGTTTAGATCTTATCCTTGAGGATATTGGTGAGATAGATGAGATAAAGGCAGCAACTGAGTATTGCCAAGATATCACCAAATTCATCTACATTCATGCATTTGTATTGTGTATGATGAGGAGATATATAGAAGGTACAGAGCTTCTTCGTATAGTTGCAAATCGGTTTGTAACTAACTTCTTATCTTTACAGAGTATTGTGAGACAGAAGCAAACATTGAAGAGAATGTTCTCCTCATATGAGTAGCAACAATTTACAGAGTTGCCTTAGAATAGAAGCAACAGAAAGTTGAATGAGATTTTCGAGACTGTCTTAAGGAATACATTTTGGAATGCATGTGTTAGACTGTTAAGGATTACATGTTCATTAGTAAAGGTTTTGAGATTAGCTGATAGCGAGAAGAAACCATCTATGGGCTATCTTTATGAAGCCATGGATAAGGCAAAAGAAGCCATTAGAAATAATTTTAATGAAAAAAAGAGAGATTATGTGCCCGTGTGGAAAATTATTCATAATAGATGGAATAAACAATTGCATTAGCCTATTCATGCAATAGCATATTATCTAAACCCATCATTTAGGTACTCAGCAAGCTTCAAAAGGGACGGTGAGGTTAATCAAGGCATCATTGATTGTATAGATAGATTAGTCCCTGATGAGAGCATAGCAGATGCTATACATCGAGAGATAGAGATCTATGATAATGCTCTTCACTTGATGGGTTTGTCGGTAGCAATTCGCAACCGCACTACTATGCGTCCAGGTAAATTGTTTATCTTCGTATTTATGTTTCTTAAATCAATACATTTTATATTATTGTGGATTATGTCTCTAATGTTTGCCTTTTCCTATAGATGTTTGGTGGAATAGGTTTAGAAGTGATTGTCCAAACCTTAGGAGTTTTGCAGTTAGAGTTTTGAGTCAAACCTTTAGTGCAACTGGTTGTGAAAGGAATTTGAGTGTCTTTGAACATATCCATACAAAAAAGCGTAATAGGTTGGAACATAAGAGACTGAATGACTTAGTTTTTATTCGTCGTAACATGCGACTTCGCGAAAGGTAATGTTGTATTAGTTAGTACTTAAAGGTTCAATTCAATATATTGTTTGACTTTAATTGTTAATATTATTTACTAATTGCTTATCTTTCTTTCTTGTAAGTAATTGAAAAAAGTATATAGACAAGAAAGCCAATTTAATCCAATAAGTTTGGATAATTTTGATATATTAGAAGACTGGATTATAGAAGACAGTGAAAAAAATGCCCTCCTAACTGAAGAAGACATTGCATGGATTAATTTAGAAGGAGCGCAACAACATTATCAAGGAGATGAAGAATTTGATTTTCAAAGAGAAGGTGGTGATGATGATGAGGAGGATCTTCAGCAAGGAGAAGATGAAGATTATTTAGTTGATGATCCTCATTACAAATTGTAAAATATAAATGTATTTCATTTTTTGCTTCAAAATATATAAATTTGGATGCAATTGTTCAATGTTGAATGCTCAATATGTACTAAACTTTGCATTATATGAATTCAAAGCAATTACTAGATTTTCCCTTTTTTATTTTTTTGGATTTTTAATAATTTCTCCTGTTTTGTTAAATATTTTTATATTTTTTTAATATTAAAGTATGATACGATACGATACGCCCATATCATGGAGTCCAGCGATACGCGATACGATACGCGTCAGACAACAACAATAACAACAACAACAACTAAGCCTTTTCCCATACTAGACGGGGTCGGCTACATGGATTCTTTGTTTCCACAGATCCCTATCGTGTGCCATGTTAGCAGTTAACTCCCAATAAGCTAGATCATTCTTTATTGTTTCTTTCCAACACTTTTGTGGTCGACCTCTACCTCTTTTAATACTTTCCAAATTTAGTTTTTCTACCCTTCTTACAGGTTCTTCTTCTGATCTTCGTTCTATATGTCCAAACCATCTTAAACGATGTTCTCTCATTTTATCCTCTATTGGTGCCACTCTTAATTTGTTTCTAATAACCTCATTATGTATACGGTCTTTGCTTGTATAACCACTCATCCATCTCAAAATCTTCATTTTTGTCAGACAACATTGTTTTAAATTATGATAATCAAGAAGAGAAAAGGATTGAAATGGAGTTGGTATTATTATAAATAAAGATTTAAAGGATAGTGTAATATATATATATATATATATATATATACAATGATATGGTGACTGAATTATGATAGTGAAGTTAGTATTAAGAGTAGAGGTATAGTTTATGCTTATGCACCCCAAGTAAGATTATAAGATAGTATAAAGAAGGCTTTTTGGGGGGAGTTAGATAAGGTAATTCAAGGAATTCTACAAAGGGAGATGATTTGTTTGGGATGAGACTTAAATGGACATGTCGGTAAAGATACATTAAGATATCCAGGTATTCATGGAAACTATGGTCTTGAAGATATAAATGAAGAGGGTAAGGAGATTTTAAATTTTGCTACAACTTTTAATCTCTTTATATTGGGTGCAAAAACATGTGTGAGGACTCATCAAGGAATGACAGACTTCTTTGAAGTTAATATTGGGTTATATCAAGGATCAACTTTAAGTCCATACTTATTTATAATGGTGATTGATGAGTTAACAAAACATATTCAAGATGAAATACCTTGGTATATGTTATTTGCAGATGACATTGTATTAGTGGAGGAGTCTAAGGAAAAAGTTAATAGAAAATTGGAACTATGGAGAGAAACATTAGAAAGCAAAGGCCTCCGACTTAGTAGAACAAAGACAGAATATATGGAATGTAAGTTTGATCATTTGGTTACCTCAGAGGATATAGAAATTAAAATTGGCACGCATTGCATCCCCCAAAAGAACAGTTTTAAATACCTAGGGTCAATTAAAATTGGCACACATTGCATCCTCCAAAAGAAAGAATTGATGGAGATGTTACACATAGAATTAATGCTGGTTGGTTAAAATGTATAGGAGCATCAGGTATTCTTTGTGATAAGAAGATACCATTAAAGTTAAAAGGTAAATATTATAGAGCAGTAATTAGGCCTGCCATGTTTTATGATTCTGAGTGTTGGGCAGTTAATCATCAACATGTACAAAAGATGTGTGTGACATAAATGAAGATGTTGAGATGGATGAGTGGTCATACAAGAAAAGACCATATACATAATGAGGTTATTAGAAACAAATTAGGAGTGGCACCAATAGAGGATAAAATGAGAGGATATCGTTTAAGATGGTTTGGACATATAGAAAGAAGATCAAAAGAAGAACCTGGAAGAAGGTACGAAAAACTAAATTTGGAAAGTATTAAAAGAGCTAGAGGACGACCACAAAAGTGTCCAAAAGAAACAATAAAGAATGATCTAGCTTATTGTGAGTTAACTGCTAACATGGCACGCGATAGGGATATGTGGAAACAAAGAATCCATGTAGCCGACCCCGTCTAGTATGGAAAAAGGCTTAGTTGTTGTTGTTGTTGTTGTTGTTGTTTTGATCTCTTTATATTGAGATCGATCTTGTGTTACATAAGCATTTAACACAGGAAAAGGCAAGATTATAAGGGAAGAAAAAAGAATCACCACAGCCATAATTTTGCGAGAGACTGTGGCCTAACTCCCAAATTTATGGCACAGCTTATGAAGAAAAAATGATCACCTTTAAGATACAAAAGCAAAGCACACGTCACTGCTTGAACCAAGAATAACAGAAGAATAGCATAAGAAATCCATTATGCATGAAAATCTGTAACAAACAACTTAGTTACGCTAACAGGTTTAGCAAAGGCGTAGTATTGAAAACACTACGCTAAGCAATATTCGCTAGAGTTCCTACGTATTTCGTTCTCATTTCCTTTTATTAAAGAATGGCGTTAGGGAAAGCATCCTTCTTAAAGATGCATCGACTCTCTACCAATCTTTCAATCGAGAGTATCCAAATGAAGATGCCTATCAGTTTCTCGCTATGTAGTCATAAAATCTCATAATAACCTCACCAAAACCGTTAGCTCGAATGAAAAGGCTCTTCGACGTCCCAGCTTCAACCAAAAAAGGAGAAAACAATACTCGCGGTGCAAGTCCAAATCAAAGCCAAAAGTTACTACAACAAATCGAACTCCAATCAAGAGCATAATCATAATTTATAATACTGATCCAGAAAAAAACCAATAGCTGAAAAATGAGACTCGGAATCACTAACAGGCCAACCATCAACGGGAATTCGATAGGCCAACCATTCTTAAGAGGACTTGTTTACCACATCCCTCCCCCCCTCCCTCACAGAAAGCGGATTATGACTACGCGAGAGCGCGTAGGCGTGTGTGCGAGAGAGAGTGAGAGGGGCAAGAGGTCACACATACAGAGACGTAGGAGCAGGTGGGTATGATAAAGAGGGAGTGATCTTTCGCGTGATTGAAGGCAAAGGTGCAGAGTTGGGCGGCGAGTCCTTGTCCCCTCTTGCTCGCCGGGACGTACGTGTGAATGAGATCTATGACTGTCTCAGCTCCGTCCCTGTCCCTCCTCATCTCGATGTACGCCTTCTTGTCGTCCGTTTCGAACCTCCGACCTTCATCGTTCCACCGTATCGAATTACCCCCATCGCCCATCTCTCTCTCTCTCTCTCTCTCTCTCTCTCTCTCTCTCTCTCTCTCTCTCTCTCTGTGTGTGTGTGATTACAGATACGAGGAACAAGAAACAATTGAAAACCAAAACCATCGAAAAGTGGTGATGCTGGATATTTATCCGAATCCAAATCGCCTCTAGCTCAAGATGTTGTGATAGGTAGACACGTAATCAAACCTGAAGTTACAACTGGAACCGGATTTAGGCCGGAAACCAGATTGAACCGAACCAGACCTGAAACTGAAACCTAGTCGTGGTGCCTGTTCTATTTACAGTTCCTCCCATGCAACTAGAACTGAACCTGAACCCAAACTTGCGGTTCAAACCATCAGTTTGTGTCCTTGTATATAATGTTTTTTAAATGTTTAAACTTTTTAAATATTTGCTTTTTATCTTTTGTTCGAAACCGAAAAGGGTTCTCTATACACTTTGAAGATAGTCGCGCACTAACTCTCTCGTTGCAGTGATATTAAGGTGTTCGCCACTAAAGATTCTAGTTTGTTTTCCGTTATTGTGAAGCAAGCGTTGATTCTTTCTTCATATATGGAATAAAACGTTGATTTTGTGCACAATTCTGAAAACGTTGATCCCAACGACAAATTCAATTTGCCGACACATTTTAAAGGAAAATCGATTTTCTCCAAACTCTAAGGCTACCAACATTTATAAACAGATTCAACAATTTTTCGGAAAAAAACGTCTTCTTCTAATGAGTAGTCGTTCTCCAAAAACCACGACACCAATCGTCTATAAAGTTCGTATGGAGAGAACCAACATCTTCTTTTCCTATAATACGAAAGTAGTTCTAAATATTCAAGAAAGAAAGGGTTTTTTTTGTAGCTTCCGATACAACTTGCGGGTCATTCTAAGATGGGTAAGTAGGGATGTTGTTGGTGTTGAGCTTTTGTAGATGGCATAATTTTTTGAGTGATCGATACTTAAGAAATTGAATTTAAACCTTAAAAAGAAGGTTAGGATAACATTATTCATTAGAGACGTGGTAAGTAATAACCTTAAGGTTTATTTGCCGCACTTAAGGTTTATTTGTCGCACGCACCAGTATCAAATAACCAAATACTATAGATCCTCGAAAACACTTTTAAGATACAATTAGGACCCTCGGTTTGCTTTACATAAATGCAACCGATAAATCAATAAAGAAAATATGATGTTGCAATTCCAATTAGTGCTACAATATGGCTTGCAATCTCTCTTGAAAAACTAAGTAAGAAAACACTCACAATGAGAGAAAAGTTAAATGAATACTGTTTACAATACCACCATATGTAGATATGGTGATGATGTAACTCATGATATGCTACTAATGAGCATAATTATCACCATATGTATATATAAGTTTTATATAACTTATAGTCTAGAGACTCTTACATATAGTTTAAATTATTTAATAGTTATACAACTAAATCATATCCGGATGTAGGTTCAAAACTCGCATGAAACTGGATCACAAACCATTGAAAATTGGTTCTGGAATCGGATTCAAAGCCATAAAAAATATATTTGAATCCACTTAGAACAACCCTGAAATCGGATTAGAAACCGTCTAAAACCGGATTTAGAACCGTTCATTGGATAATTTGGTTATGGTTCCTGGTTTAGGGTAACTTAGAACAAATCAATAGAACATAAAAAAATATATACATGTCTAGATAAACAAATTAATCAACCTTTTCTATGATTAAATTTGTTATAAACATATTTTCCCAATTCATTTATTTTGAAACCATGTACAAGAAAAACTTAATCAAATGTTTGATATCATTGTTAGGAGATTGCTTTAAACTATATAAAGATTTCTTAAAAAATAACATTTCTTAACTCTACCGTCATATTAATAGGATATGAGTCATTTGATTCAAGTACAATGAATCTATATGTCTTACTATATTTGACATATCATAAGAAGATACATTTAATTCCTCTTTCACCCAACTTCTTTCTGGTGAGCTCCAAAACTTTGACAATTGCCCTCCTACAACCCCAAACTTTGACAAAGTTTAGGTTGGGACTTCTTTTATTCAAGAGTTCATATAAGGTAATTCAAGTTTATTTTATTTAAAACTTTATTTAAAATAAAACAAGGAGTTAATAATATTTTACCCCAATAACCATTAGATAAATAGGAATATGAAAACATAAAATTTATTATTTCTTGTAATGCTCTATTTTTCTTTTCTGCAACACTATTTTGTTATGAAGAATACGGAGTTACGATTTGATGTATGATTCTCGTACACTGAAAATAATTAAGATCATGGTATTCTCCTCCCCTATAGGTTCTAATCTTAATAAAAGTTTCACGTTTAAGTATAATTGAGTTTTGAAAATCTAAAAAATTTTCAAAACTTCATCATTTGCATACATCAAATATACATGACAAAATTGACTAACCATGCAAATCGCAAACATCTAAGTGAATTAAATCTAAAATTTTAGAACTTTTTTTAATTCTTTAAAATAGAAGTCTAGTGATTTTGATACGCATGTAAATAGAACATGAACACATTGATTTATCAATTTTTAGAACTAAATTTAATTAACCATTTTATAAAAAAATTTAATGTTAACATACCCCAAACAAAAATGTCACAAAGTATATAAGTCAACAATATAAGCAAAAACAACATCTTTGTCATTGATAATCAATTTGAATGTAAACTTACATAGAAAATCCTTCCCAACAAACATGTTTCTCTTAGATAAAATAAACTTGTCTCCCTCAATTACACTTTTAGACCCATACTTATTAAGTAAGAAAACTGACAACAAATTTTTCCTTACATCTTACACAAATAGCACATCCTTCAGAGTAAGGACTTTACCAAAAATAAATTCGAGGCTATAAAAACATTGACTATATAAAAAATCGATCTATCTTCTTCTACTAAATTTTTTAAGAGACTTTAGTTTTTGCGCACATGAAGAGTAGTATGAGAGTCTATTCACCAAGATCCAATGTCTTCTATCATATTTATTTTTGATATGACGGTAACAAGATTGTCCGTAGAAAAATTAGGACTCTTGTCTTTGTCCAACTTTTTCAAGTCTCGGAATGATTCACTTTTATAATAAAAGAGCTTTCCGCAATGGTAGCATCAACCTTTCTTTTTCTTAAGCTTAGTGTCTCTATCATTATTTTCATAAGATTTTCTAAAATCTCGATTTATTTTTTTGAAGACTATATAGGACTATATATTAAAGAAGAAAGTTTGTTTATAATAATGGTTTTGTCCATACTCATCTCTGTTGTTTAAAATTATTTAAGATCCGCTTGAGTTCATGCAATTGCTTTATTTTACTTGTAGCACCTTCCATCATATACCTAGTTTTAAGTTTGTCTTACATATCCTTTACACATGTCAATATTTGGTAGGTGTCGAGTAACGCATGTGACCTACCATTAAAGATGTGACCCATACAATTGTAATAGCCATTGTCTCACTTTTGTCGTCTATGGGTTTTTTCTAAGGATCTCATTTCTCTTCTCCTTCGGTTATAGCGTGCTGTGAATATACACAACCTTCAAAGTGATAAGAAAAAAAGTATATCTTCTTTGTTACCATAAGAAATCGTCATCATCAAACCTATCCAACTTGATGAAGTTAGATGACATATCTCGAAGGAAAATAGTAATCTTTATAAAATAAATGTAAAGATTGTTCGTATTGAGATTCTTAGAATTAAACCTGATTTAATTATACCCCAAACAAAAATGTCACAAATTTGATAAGTCAATAATATAAATAGAAATAATATCCTTGTCATTGAGATTCAACTTGAATATAAATTTACATAAAAACCCTTCCTAACAAATATGTTTCCTTTAGACAAAATAAATTAGTCCCCTTAAATGCACTTTTAGACCCATACTTAATAAGTAAGGGAACCGACATCTAATTTTTTCTACATATGATACAAAGAGTACATCCTTAAGAATAACAACATTACTTGGAGTAAATTCAAGTTCAACCATTCATTTACCTTTCACGTCATAAAATTATTGTCTATATAGAAAACT
This sequence comes from Brasenia schreberi, assembly GCA_036023115.1. Lineage (NCBI taxonomy): Eukaryota > Viridiplantae > Streptophyta > Magnoliopsida > Nymphaeales > Cabombaceae > Brasenia > Brasenia schreberi. The sequence continues at coordinate 10,024,477 of JAYKKT010000085.1, read as the reverse complement.
TATTCATCTTTTTCTACTAAATTTTTTAAGAGACTTTAGTTTTTAAACATATGGCGAGTAGCATCGGAGTTTACTCACCAAGATCCAATGTCTTTTATCATATTTAATTTTAATATGATAACAATAAGATTATCCTTAGAATAATTAGGACTTTTATTTTTGTTCAATTTTTTCAAGTATAGGAATGATTCACTCTAATAATGATAAAGTTTTCTACAATGGTAGCATTGGCTTTTCTTTTTCTTAAGTTTAGTGTCTCTACCATTATTTCCATAATATTTTCTAAAGTCTCGATTTCTTTTTTTTAAAGGCTCTGTAAACTTAGTTTCCTTCGTAACATGAGTTTTCTCTTAAATAGATAGGCCTTTAGAATCATCTTGCTTTCAGTATTCTTATTAAAGCATAAATTGATTAACTAATTGCTCAAAAGAAATATCTCTCTTCTTATGTTTTAAAGTTTTTTTAAAATATTTTAAAGAAAGAGGAAGTTCGTTTATAATAATGGTTTTGTCCATACACATCTATCTTGTTTGAAATTATTCAAGATTCATTCGAGTTCATACAATTGCTCTATTTTACTTGTAGTATCTTTATCATATACCTCGCTTTAAGTTTATCCCATAGATCCTTTATACATGTTGATGTTTGGTAGGTATCGAATAAATCATATGACCTATGCCCATACAAATGTAATAGTCATTATCCCACTTTTGTCATATGTGGGTTTCTTTAAGGGTCTCATTTTCCTTCTACTCTGGTCTTCATGCGTTGAGAATATACACGACCTTCAAAGTGATAAGAAATAAGTATATCTTCTTTTGACACCATAAGAAATTGTCATCATCAAACCTATTTAGCTTGATGAAGTTAGATGATATCTCTCGAAGGGAATAGTCATCTTTACAAAATAAACGTAAAGATTGTTGGTGTTTAGCTTCTTATAGATGACACATTTTTTTGAGTGGTAAGCACTCGAGAGATTAAATTTAAACCCTGAAAAAGAAGGTTAGGATAGTATTATTCATTTGAGATACGGCAAAAACTAACTTTTAAGTTTATTTGCCGTACCGGTATCAAATAATTGAATGTAATGGATCCTTCCAAACACCTTCAGGATACCACGAGGACCATCGGTTCATCTTGCACAAACACAACCTATTCTTAGATAAACGGGTAAACAACGATGATGATATTGCAAATCCAATTAGCGCTTCAATATGTCTTACAAACTCTCTTAAAAAACTAAGTAAGAACACTCACACCGTGAGAGAAAAGTTAGATAAATCTTGTTTACAATACCATTATTTATAGACATGATGAAACTCATGATATGCTAATAATGGCATAATTGTCACTCAAAAAGGTGTTTCTTAATACGTTAAAAAATGCTCATGAGTTACAACCACTACATGTGCTACTAATGAACACAATTATTATTAGAGTAAGTGGTTCTTGATGCCATAACATGACTGGAACTATATATAACCTTTACCAAATATATTATAATATTTTTAAAATCACCCAAAAGATGTAAGGCACTTCCGACAAATTATTGGTTGCATGCACTGCAGGATGATAGAGTGGAAAATGTTTTCCTTTTATCAAGTGTATTACCCTTGCCAAATCAACACTTTTTGCTACACCATTCTTTCAAATGCAGTCAGCTAAGAACCCGAGAGGGACGAGGTTGAGTGCTTGTGAAGAGTTCTATTTAGGGAGATTATTTATCATAATTGGTTTGCCTATGCTTTGCCAACCGAAGGATGTGGGCGGACTGGGGTTCAAATCTCCTAGACCGGTGAACGATGCATTTCTCATGAAGCAAGTATGGGAAGTTTTCAGCAACCAAGGGGATTCGCGGTTAATGAGTGCTTTGAGAAAAGTACTTTAGTCGCATTAGAGATGAGCTGCATGCTTAGAGTAAGTCTGGCATCTTGCAATTACGGAAAAGCATGACGAAAAGAACATCAGATGGGATGTTTGTGATGGAAGCATTGTGAAGTTTTGGAAGGAAAGCAGGCTGGAGGGAGCGAAAAGGCTGGATCAACATCTTCATCTCTCTATTAGTGCAGCGGAGAGCAAACTCCCGGTGTGTAACTATGTGAAAGGTAGTTGGAACTTCAATGCTCTTAAATCTTTACTTCTAGAGGACATCGACAGTCTCGGAAGATGAAGAAGATGGCAGGCTTAGGGGTTGCATGCCCTCTGTGGTTGTAGGAAGTGTCATGCATGTGGTTGAATGCAGTGCAACCCGATCAACTCGGCAATTTCTACCATTGAAATATGAATTAGTGGCTAATAAACAACCTCCCGAAGCAAATAGCAGACGAGGGGTATTTACCATGACCAACCATTTTTTGGGTAACCGTGTGGCTCGCATGCAATCGGAGAAACAAAACATTGTTTGAAGAGAGCTTTCAAGAGCCTTTTAGCAAGGAAGGTGTCATACGTAAAGTATGTGCAAAGGATCTAGGAAGCTAACAACAGACTGATCCCGGGGAGTCCACGTGGACTATAGAGACTGGCACGCCTTAGGATGAGGTCCAGCTGTTGTGCCATCATCTTACTTCAGGAGAGTTTTATTGCACACACAGAAGAGCATGCACTGCTTACATACATACGCGCACCATGCACACTGTGGACCCTAGTGGGGCTTGTGTGTATTGGGTCCTTGAATCCTGAGTCCTTGTACATATTTGGGTTTTGAGTCTTGTATTGGATCACATCATTATGGGGTGGTTCGATTCATGTACTAATGTAGGTTTGAACCGGATCTGGATCACTAGAATCAGGTTCATTTGGGTTAATCTGGACCGGATTGCGTCCAGTAAATAGTGGGTCGAAAATATCTTGTATAGGTCGCCCTAACAGGTCCGTGCATGGACACGGACTTTGGTTATAAAAGTGCCTCAGGATGTAGTCAGGCAGTCTATCCCTCACTGAGAAACGCGTGATATTACACAGCCGTCTGTCTTTTTCCCTCTTCTCCCTAATCCGAGTACAGTAGAGTGCCATCGAGGATCGAGCTTGAGAGTCCCGGTGATTGCAGCCGAGTGCCATCATTGGGAAGAGCTTGAGAGTCCCGGTGATGTGTGAACAGCGGATGCTCATCAGGCGTCCCTCTGCAGTAGAGAATTAGCTACCCATCTCTGTTCAACCAAAAAAAGAAAGTGCTTTATATTCTCAAATTGTTAGACGTCTACGTATTTCCACTGAAACATGTAAAAAAAATTAGACATCAAACCAGATCCATTTCAAGGCCACGTTACAAACTAATCACAAATACTAATCATTCTCTATGGCATGTGATTCCCCTATATAAAACTCACAGAACAAAGTTTTATTTGACTAATCTAGGCTCCCAGATGCATTTAGAACAATCAACGTAGTAGGGAAGGCGTTTTGAATCGTGTAGTTTGGATGATACCTACCGTATCATTTGCTTAAGTTAAATGATTGGACCTCTCCACAAACTGACTATATGCCAAAAATAGGCGATCTAAACCATTTTTCTAACTAAAGGAATATCAAATGGCAAATATAAAGCATATCTTAGGTTTAGATTTGCTAGAAACTAGCACATACGGAAAAATTGAATGTTTCTTACTAAAGAGTGTATCAGAGGCTACATCACACTAGGAGCAACAGCTCACCCGGCTAGATGGTCGACTCACAAGCTGAGGGTCCTCAGTTCAATACCCCGCCATGCATTTGGTTTCAGCCCCATCTTACCCAAAAAAAAAGTGACATCCATTTCTCGTGTACCTGCGACCCTCACCAAGAAAATCAAAAGGAACCACCAGTAAAAGAGGTTATGCTTCTGCAGGACTAACAGTGCAATGATAGAAGGGCCACAACAAAGCATATATTTCACAACCAAAACAATCTAATTGCCATTACTGTCAATTTACATGCTAAGATGGTGAAATGTTGATTGTTTAAATACCAAAAAACATATAATGGCATATTGCGGAAAAGGCAAAACAACGTCAGAGAGGTGTCATCGTGCACGTTCACAGCCTGTAGCTGCTATATTCAGACGATCCGTATGCACCACCAATTGAGTGAGAAGACAAGGATGGAGGGTAAGGTATACCACTACTATATTGAGAATAAGGCCTCAAACCAGAATCAAGATTACTAAAGCTGCCAACCGCTGGTTCTCTGTGCCCAGCCATGAATTCCTGCATTTAGTTTAAAAACGAAAAGCAATAATATTATTACAAAGATTATGAACAACTGAAAGAAAAGAAAGAACTCGAGACAACCTGAGACAAACAAATGTATCAGTTCCAGAGTAGGCTGCCCTAATGCATTATTTAAAGTTTTTCTTACCATCTATGTCTCCAATATGAACTTTCTAACATACATATTTTAGCAAGAACTCATTTTCATAAATGTGCATAAGAACATGTACGTCACTAAGGCAATCTATTATTTAAGCATGAAAATCAGAACTTTTCACGCCCATTAATATGCCCTCACTTTCCCGTAAAAATTGAATCCGAGAGAGAGAGAGATCCATTCCTAACGCTTTCATATAAGAAAGGGATCATTCTGTGAGAAGACATTCCACACAAAGGTCACAAAGTGAAGTTAGCATCAGAGTTTCTCTATGTTACATGGACAGAAGACGAAGAGTTTCTCCATGTTACATGGACAGAAGACGGCATGTGGGTGCAACATTTTCCAAAATATGAGTATGATTTATATATTATTATACAATTGATAATACTACATAAACTATTGATAACAATCAAATCAGAAAATAGTGAAATCAATCCAGATTGTTAGTTTCACAGGTTAATCCACTAATAAGGTAACAAAATTGATTGTCAGACTTGGGAGAAGCGTAGGTGTCAAATGTCAGTGTATCCAACACAGGTGCTAAACCTTGGTGCTAATTTTTATGTGACAGGAATTTGGCATTCTCAAGTATGGTTGACGGAAGGGATGGATTCCTACCAAAATCCGTCACTAAAGAATTGTGAATATCATTACTTGCTACCGTGAAGGCCCTGACATTATATAAAACTTCAAAAAGCATAACAGGAGAGTTTTTGTTTTATACCTGAATTAGAGTCTGAGCTGCTTGAACTTGAGAAGCACTACCTTTGATCTCAACGGTTATCTCATCAGGCATGCCTCTGCTTTCTTGAACAGTAAGGATTGCACCACTTGTCCGGCGTATATATGCAATATTTGCACCTCCTGCCCCAATAATATCCTCTGAATAAGACAAAGGAATTTGCATTGTTTGCGTCACCTGATAGGGAAATAAGCATCAGCACTGGTTGCAAATACGAGAATTAACATGTTTGAAATACAGCATAGTTTGCTAAGAGTTATATACAAGTTTGAATACTGCATATTGAAGATTCATAACGTCACCACTCAATAAACCAAAGCTACCTATCATAGAACTATAATTTCTAAAAGCTATTCTAAACAACTTCAGTTGGGTTTTCCGACCAGCCAAGGGAGATGAATTGTCACAAACCCAATACCACCAACTGCCCACTCCTTAAGATCAAAGGGATTCAATATAGATAAATTGACTGAGATGCCATAACCATAGAAGTTTGAAACTACATTTGGAGGGTCAAATACGCTTCCAATCTACTTCAAACCCCGTACCCCATTGAAAGAAGGTACAAATTTAAATAAGGTGACAGCGAGCGTAAAACTTTGTTGGACTTATCTATCATGGAATCTACAAATTATGATATGGCTATGTAAAAAACCAGTGTTATTCGTATCACACTTTATCGTGTGATACGGTATGATACGTATCATATACGATACTACAATCAGTATTGCAATCACCAAAGTATTGTGTCGTACCGTGCGATACGGTATCGCCCGTATCGTATAATACGGGAGATATGGCAAAGAACCCCACAAAAATGAGGGTTTCTAGCTTCTATTCAAGGCTTCATGTCGCAGCTGCTCCCCTCCTCGGTGTTCAAGGCTTCAAAAAAAAGTGCTCCATAACATCCGTGCAAGGCTCCCAACCCAGGTTGTGGTATATCTTTTGCGTTTTTCAGAATTTTTTTCTTTGTATTTGTTATTTTTTTTATGTTATTTGCATTTTTTCTTTTTTTGAATGACAAAATATGAAGTTATGAAATGTGTGGATATGATTTTTATTGTATTCGTGAGATGGGAGACACTCTATTTAAGTGTTATGTGAAGATTAGGGATTTACAAATTGCTTTTATTTTTATATTTTTTATTGGATTGAAGTATTCAATTGAGATGGCAGGAAGGGATGTTAGGGACTCCCAATCTCGGTCCGATGATCTGGCATGGCAATGGGGTATAACAATTGAGAAAAACAGATTAAAGATAAAATGTTTGTTTTGTGAGAAAGTGGTTAGTGGCAATGATAGGGCTATGTGGAAACAAAGAATCCATGTAGTTGATCCCGTCTAATATGGAAAAAAGCTTAGTTGTTGTTGTTTGTTATTATGAGAAGGTGGTTAGTGGTGAAATTTCACGATTGAAACATCACCTAGTAGGGACTAAGAAAGAAGTTGCTCTTTGCACGGAAACAACAACAACAACAACAACAACTAAGCCTTTTCCCATACTAGACGGGGTCGGCTACATGGATTCTTTGTTTCCACAGATCTCTATTGTGTGTCATGTTAGCAGTTAACTCCCAATAAGCTAGATCATTCTTTATTGTTTCTTTCCAACACTTTTGTGGTCGTCCTCTACCTCTTTTAATACTTTCCAAATTTAGTTTTTCTAACCTTCTTACAGGTTCTTCTTTTGATCTTCTTTCTATATGTCCAAACCATCTTAAACGATGTTCTCTCATTTTATCCTCTATTGGTGCCACTCCTAATTTGTTTCTAATAACCTCATTATGTATACGGTCTTTTCTTGTATGACCACTCATCCATCTCAACATCTTCATTTCTGTCACAGACATCTTTTGTACATGTTGATGATTAACTGCCCAACACTCAGAACCATAAAACATGGCAGGCCTAACTGCTGCTCTATAATATTTACCTTTTAATTTTAATGGTATCTTCTTATCACAAAGAATACCTGATGCTCCTCTCCATTTTAACCAACCAGCATTAATTCTATGTGTAACATCTCCATCAACTCTTCCATCACTTTGAAAAATTGACCCTAGGTATTTAAAACTTTCCTTTTGGGGAATGCAATGTGTGCCAATTTTAATTTCTATGTCCTCTGAAGTAGCCAAATGATCAAACTTACATTCCATATATTCTGTCTTTGTTCTACTAAGTCGGAGGCCTTTGTTTTCTAATGTTTCTCTCCATAGTTCCAATTTTCTATTAACTTTTTCCTTAGACTCCTCCACTAATACAATGTCATCTGCAAATAACATACACCAAGGTACTTCATCTTGAATATGTTTTGTTAACTCATCCATCACCATTATAAATAAGTATGGACTTAAAGTTGATCCTTGATGTAACCCAATATTAACTTCAAAGAAGTCTATCGTTCCTTCATGAGTCCTCACACATGTTTTTGCACCATCATACATGTCTCTTATAAGGTTAATATATGTCAACGGGATACCTCTTTTTTCCAAAGTTCTCCAAAGAACCTCCCTCGGTACCCTATCATAAGCTTTTTCTAGATCAATAAATATCATGTGAAGGTCTTTCTTTTTTGCTCTAAAATGTTCCATAAGACGTCTCAAAAGGTGGATCGCTTCAATAGTAGATCTACCTGGCATAAATCCAAATTGGTTCTCTGTTGTACTTGATACTTGTCTTAACCTACGTTCGATAATTCTTTCCCATAATTTCATAGTATGACTTATTAACTTGATACCTCGAATTCGAACAATTTTGAATGTCTCCCTTGTTCTTATATACGAGTATAAGTGTACTTGTTCTCCATTCCTCGGGCATCTTTTGGTTTTTCCATATTTCATTAAATAGTCTTGTGAGCCAAGTGATTCCTATTTCTCCTAGTATTTTCCAAACTTCTATAGGAATATTATCTGGTCCTACCGATTTACCACTCTTCATATGTTTAAGAGCCTCTTTGACTTCATTCTTTTGAATACGTCGGTAGAAATTGTGGTTTATATACTTTTCTGACTTGGCTAAATCTCCTAAACTAATACTAACATCCTTATTTTCATTAAAAAGATTATAAAAATAGTTTTTCCATCTATTTCTTATATCATCATTTGCCACTAGAATTTTTTCATCCTCGTCTTTTATGCATCTAACATAATTAAGATCTTTAGTTTTCTTATCTCTAGCCCTAGCTATCCTAAAAATATCTCTTTCACCCTCTTTTGAGTTGAGTTTTTTATATAAGTCCTCCCAAATCTTAGCTTTTGCTTCACTAACGGCCTTTTTTGCTTCCTTCTTTGCTTTCTTATAAGCTTCTAAAGTTTCACTAGTTTTCTTAGCATAATGTAATTTGTAACATGCCCTCTTTGCCTTGATTTTATTTTGTACTACTTCACTCCACCACCAAGCTTCTTTTTGTGCCGGTACACCTCCCTTAGATACCCCTAACACATCTTTCGCCACTTTCCTAATATGTATAGCCATATTGTTCCACATATCAGAGGGTGTGCCAACATAATTCCAAACATCTCCTTGAAGGACTTTCTGTTTAAATATATCTTCTTTCTCGCTTTTGAGGTTCCACCAATTAGTCCGAATAGCTCGATGCACTCTTTTCTTCTTTGTCTATTTTTTTATTTGTAAATCCATAACTAAAAGTCGATGTTGGGTGGTTAAGCTTTCTCCTGGAATTACCTTACAATCTTTACAACACGCTCTATCTTTTTTTCTACAAATAAAGTAATCAATTTGTGTTTGTGATAAGCCACTCTTATAAGTAATTAAATGTTCATCTCGTTTTTTGAAGATTGTATTGACTATAAAGAGATCAAATGACATAACAAAATTTAAAATCTCCCTACCTTCCTCGTTTATATCCCCATAACCAAAGTTTCCATGAATCCCTTGATATCCTAATGCCTCTTTACCGACATGTCCATTTAAATCTCCTCCTAAACAAATCATCTCCCTTTGTGGAATCTTTTGAAACACCTTATCTAACTCTTCCCAAAAAACTGTCTTTATACTATCTTCTAGTCCTACTTGGGGTGCGTAAGCACAAACTATATTCAAAACCTCTACTCCTAACACTAATTTCAATGTCATGATTCGGTCACCATATCGTTGTATGTCTACTACACTCTCCTTTAAATCTTTATTTATGATAATACCAACTCCGTTTTGGGCCTTTTCTTTACCCGAGTACCATAATTTAAAACCTTTATCCTCTATCTCCTTTGCTTTTTCTCCAACCCATTTTGTCTCTTGTAAACATAGAATATGAATCTTTCTCCGAATCATAGTATCTACCACCTCCATTAGCTTACCCGATAATGTTCCGATATTCCAAGAACCAATACGAATCTTATTATCTAGGACTAGCTTCCTTACCCCCCGCATCCGTCCATAATCAAAATGCGAAGACCCTCTCTGAAAATTTTTCACTACATTCGGGCGGCAATGTAGCGGGACTAACTTCTTTACCCACACCCGTCCATGATGTGGGAACCCTCTCTGCAATTGATTCACTACATTCGGGCGAAAATGTAGTGGCCCTTGCTTACTTCTTACTGCATTCGGGCTCTGCAGTACGTCGCTAGGCGGGGACGCCCCAAAGCAATGCTCATAATTTTTGTAATCCATGTTGTAGAAATCCGACGAAGTTTTACGCTGGCTGTCGGAAGCCTAACACAACCCTCCTCCTTTATCCGGGCTTGGGACCGGCAATGCAAGGGTGATCCCTTACATGGGCGGAGTTTCGAGATGTTTGAGCATGTCTACAGATGCTAGGCGGGAACGCCCCAAAGCAATGCTCTTTGCACGAAAAGATTTAGGAAATTGTCACATTCATTAAATGACAATGTCTACAGATGATTGAGAGCATACATGAGAGAAAACAATAAAATGATGATTTAGAGATGTTTGAAGGAGAGGATGATAATGCTTTTAGATTGTGTGATAGTATTCCTTCTAATGGTAGGACAGAGATTAATAGTGGTAGTTATCGACCACCAACCAGAGAAAAGAGGGTTGTTGAAGATGTTGCAATTGGAAGTGGTAGAAGATGAAGGAGTAGAGAAAGAGTTTCATCTAACATACAATCATTTTTCCCTCCTAGCACTACAGATGGTACTCAACCTAGAATTCGTGCTACTATGACTTCAAAACAACTACATGAGCAAGCAGATCTTACAGTGGACTGATGGTTTTATGATGCTTGCATTCCATTTAATGCAGCAAACAGTTTTCATTTTCAAGCAATGGCAGATGCAATTGCTAACATTGGTCAAGGTATAAGATGTCATCTTATAAAAAGTTCAAAAGAAATCTATTAGATTAGATTGTCCTTGAAGTGTAAGAATATTGTTCGACATTAAAAGAGTCATGAAAGAACACAAGATGCACTATCATAGCAGACGGATGGACAGAGCCGAGGAAGGACTTTGTTAAACTTTCTTATCTCTTGTCCTAAAGGACTTATGTTTTTGACATCTCTAGACATGTTAGAGGAGAGACATACTATGAGGTCCTAAAGCAAGAGTTTGATAAGTTGATATATGAGGTTGGGCGATAATGTAGTCCAATTTATTACAGATAATGAGTTGAGAAAGAGTTAGCAGATACTTATGAGACTTTCTATCGAACACCATGTGCAGCCCATTGTTTAGATCTCATCCTTGAGGATATTGATGAGATGGATGAGATAAAGGCAGAAACTAAGCGTTGTCAAGATATCGCTAAATTTATCTATAATCATGCTTTTGTATTATGTATGATAAGGAGATACACAGATAGTGTAGAGCTCTTTCGAACAGTTGCAACTCAGTTTGCAACTAAGTTCTTATTTGTTCAGGGCATTGTGAAACAAAAGCAAGCCTTGAAGAAAATGTTCTATTCAGATGAGTGACAGCAATTTGCAAAGTTGCCTTAAAATAGAAGAAAAAGAAAGTTAAACGAAATTTAAGAAACAGTCTTCTGGAGTACATTTTGAAATGCATGTGTTAGACTATTGAAGATTACATGTCCTTTAGTGAAAGTTTTGAGATTGGCTAATAGCAATGAAAAACCATCTATGGGCTATCTTTATGAAGCCATCGATAGGGCAAAAGAAACCATTAGAAGTAACTTCAATAAAAGAAAGAGGGATTATGTGCCCATGTGGAACATTATAGATAATAAATGGAACAAACAATTGCATCGGTCTATTCATGCAGCAGCTTATTACCTAAACCCAACATTCATGTACTCAACAAGCTTTACAATGGACGGTGAAGTAAATCGAGGTATCATTGATTATATAAACAGATTAGTCTCTGATGAGAGTAGAGCATATATTATCCATCGAGAGATAGAAATCTATGATAAGGATCTTCACTTGATGGGTTTGTCAGTAGCAATTCGCAACCGCACTAATATACACCCAGGTAAACTGTTTATCTTTAGTGTTATCCGTATCGTACTGTACGATACGATAACCTGTATCATACGATACAGGTTATCGTGTCGTATCATACCATATCGTGCGATACGCCAAAAAAAAATCTTTTTTTTTTTGCAGGTTTCTGTCCTCTCCTCACTTCTCTCCAAAGCATCCTCCGGTATGCTTGTTTGGGAACAAAATCATTTCCTTTTTTGTTGCCAACTTTTAGGTATATTTCTGCTACCAGTTTCTAATTTCATGAAATCACAAACAATGAAAAACAATTTGGTTGTCTCAGTTCATTGAGTGGGCATTTCACAACTTCATTATTTTAGGGTTCACCTTACGTGGCTTCCATTGAGTTGAACATGATTAGCGTGTGTGAGGCTTAACTCAGTTTGTGAAGTGAGATTAGAAGTAATGAGATGACCTGATTTTAACCCGCAACATCCATCTATCATCCTTCAGTTTCAAACCACTTCAAGCATTAATTAAAAAGCTAGTCTCCACTAAGAGAAAAAGAGGATATCATCAAGTAACAATATCACATCACTAGGGTGTCATAGACTCAATAATCAAAGAAATGGAGCTCATCGTTTTACTCACATATGAAAATTAGCAAATGTGTCAACTACATGTACAAAGATAGTTAATGATCCTTATTACAAATTTACAATATGTAAATGTATTTCATTTTTTTCTTCAAAATATGTAAATTTTTTCAATTATTCAATGGTGAATGATCAATATGTACTAAACTTTGCATTATATGAGTTCTTTGCAATTACCAGATTTTTCCTATTTTTTCACATTTTTTCTCATTTCTTTTTGAATTTTTAATAATTTTTCTTGATTTTTTTTTATATTTTTCCTATTTTTTTAATATTAAAGTACAATATGATACGATGTGATACGCTACGATACGCCCGTATCATGGAGCAAAACAATATATGATATGATACGCATTGAACAACACTATTTATCTTTATATTTAAGTTTTTTAAATCTTATATTTATTATGGATTAAGTCCGTGATGTTTGTTTTTTTTTATTAGATGTTTGGTGGAATAAGTTTGGAAGTGATTGCTAAAACCTTAGATTTTTGCAGTAAGAGTTATGAGTCAAACCTATAGTGCAACAGGTTGGAGCATAAGCGACTCAATGACTTAGTTTTCATCTGTTGTAACATGCGGCTCCGAAAGAGGTAATCTTCTATTAGTTACTACTTAAAGATTCAATTTAATATTTTGTTTGACTTCAGTTGTTAATGTTATTTACTAATTACTTATCTTTCTTTCTTATAAGCAATTTAAAAAGTTAAATAAATAGAGAAGAAAACCAAATTGATGCAATAAGTTTGGATGATTTTGATATATTAGAGGAGTGGATTATGAAAGATAATGAAGCAAATGCACTCCTAACTGAAGAAGACAGCATGGATTAATTTTGAAGGAGCACAACAACATCATAGAGGATTTTGATTTTGAAGCAGAAGTTGCTGAAGATCTTCATCAAGGAGAAGATGAAGATTACTTAGTTGATGATGTTGATTAAAATGTGTAAATGTATTTTTTTAATTATGAAAATTATACTTTTTCTAAGGATTTTGCTTCAAAATATGTAGTTCTTTTTCAATTATTGAATGGTGAATCATGAATATATACTAAACTTTTGCATTATATGAATTCTTTGCAATTATCAAATTTTTTCATATTTTTTGAGATTTTTACTAATTTTTTAGTATTAAATTATAATACAAAATGATACGCTACGTATCGTATCGTGGACCAAACAATACACGATACGATACATGTCGAACAACACTAGTAGAAACAATGAATCTATGTAGTCGACCCCATCTATTATGAGAAAAGGCTTAGTTGTTATACACCTTTATAGAGCATTTGTCGTACATAAACAAAGAGAAATTCATCTTTGCATCGCTGGTCCCAAGCCCATATAAAGGAGAATTGCGTTAGGCTTCCGATGTCTAACGTAAAACTTGTTGGATTTATCTATCATGGATTCTAAACATTATGTGCATTACATTGAGGCGTATCCTCTTAACAATACACTGTAGAGCTCCAATGCAGTAAAAAGTAAGCAAAGACTTTTACATTTTCGCCTAAATATAGTCAATCAATCACCTAGACATAGGATTGAAGTTGATAAATACTATTATTAGGAGAAAGGTTCATACTCTATGTATACAAGAGACAAAATGGGTTAGAGAAAAGCAAATGAGATTAAAAGGATAGTATACGATACTCATGAAAAAAAACTTTAAATGGAATTGGTATTATTCTAAATAATGATTTAAAGATAGTGCATTATATATCCAACAATAACGATCCGGTGGATATCGTGACTGAATTATGATGGTGAAATCAATATTAGAATTAGAGGTTTTAAATATATTTTATGCTTATGCACCTCAAGTAGAACTAAAAGATAGCATAACAAACAAAAAAGTATTTTGGGAGGAGTTAGATAAGATAATTCAAAAGATTTCACAAAGAGAAATGATTTGTTTAGGAAGAGATCCAAATGGATATGTCGGTAAAAAGGCATTAATATATCAAGGCATTCATGGCAACCATGGGTTTTGATATTTAAATAAAGAAAAAAAATTAAATTTTGTTGACATATGATCTCTTTTTAGCCAATACAATTTTAAGAAAATGTGATCAACATTTAATTACTTATAAGAGTGGTTTGTTACAAATACAAATTGATTATTTTACTTGTAGAGAAAAAATGATACATTGTGTTGTAAGGATTACAAAGTAATTCCACGAGAAAGACATTGACATTTTGTTATGGATTTGTAAGTAAAAACAAAGAGTACATAGAGTTACTCGAACTAAATGGTGGAATCTGAAAATTAAGAAAGATATATTTAAATTAAAAGTTCTTCAAAAGAGATACTTGGAATTATGATCTCCTTGGAATTATATAGATAAACCTTATGATACGTAGAACAATATGATTAAGCATATTTGAAAGGTAGCAAAAAATGGGTTAGGTTAATCTAAGGGAGGTGTACCAGTATAAAAGAAAGCTTGGTGGTTGAGTGAAGTGATACAAAATAAGATCAAGACGAAGAGGGTGTTACAAATTGCATAATGCTAACAAAACTAATGAAACTTGAGAGACTTATAAGAAAATAAAGAAAGAAGAATGCAAGGTCATTGGACAAGAAAAGCTAAAATTTGAGAGGATTTATGTAAAAGCTCAACCCCAAAGAAGGTGAAGAGATTTTTAGAATACCTAAGGCGAAAGATAAGAAAAGTAAGGATCTTACTTTTATCAAATGCATCAAAGATGAGAATGAAAAGATTCTAGGGGCAAATGATGATAGAAAAAATGTGTTCATCAACTTTTTAATGAAAATATACGTGTTAATATTAACTTAAAAGAGTTAACCAAATCAAAATAGTATATAAACCCATAATTTCTACCGATGTGTTCAAAAGAATGAAGTCAAAGAGGCTCTTAAACTTATAAGGTTCGATAAAATTATAGGATCAAACAACATTCCTATAGAAGTATGAAAAATCCTAAGAGAGATAGGTATTATTTGGTTTATAAGATTATTTAATAAAATATAGAAAAACAAAAGATGTTTGAGAAACGAAGAGTAAAATTATACCCATATACAAGAACAAGAGAGAAATTCAAAATTTTGCAAATTATCGAGGTACCAAGTTGATGAGCTATACTATGAAATTGTGAGAAAAAATTCTTGAACGTAGGTTGAGACAAATATCAAGTAAAACATAGGACTAATTTTTATTTATGTCTGAAAAATCTATTATAGAGGCTATTCATCCATTGAGTGTCTTATAGAACATTTTAGAGCAAAAACGAAGAACATTCATATGGTATCAAGAGAGATTCTTTGGAGAACTTTAGAAAAAAAAGGTATCTCATTGCCTTACATCAATCTTGTAAGAGACATGTATGATAGCATAGACATATTTGAGGACCCATGAAAGAATGATAGATTTCTTTGAGGTTAATATTGGATTACATCAACGATCGGCTTTAAGTTTATTTTTATTTATATTGGTCATTGATGGGCTAACAAAACATATTTAAGATGAAGTTTCTTGGTGTACGTTATTTGCAGGTGGCATTGTATTAGCATATGAGTCTAAGGAAAAAGTTAATAGAAAATTAGAACAATGGAGAGAAATATTAGAAAGTAAAGGCTTTTGACTTAGTATAACAATGACGAAATATATAGAATGCAAGTTTGATCAGTTGGTTACTTCAAATGATACAAAAATTAAGATTGGCACATTTTATATCCCTTGTAAGGAAAGTTTTAAATACCTAGGGTCAGATTTTTAAACTCATAAATAAATTGTTGGCGATGTTCCAATTAGAATTAATGCAGGTTGGTCAAAATAGAGAAGTGCATTAAGTATTTTGTCATAAGAAGATACCATTAAAGTTGAAAGCTAAATATTATAGAACACCTATGCTTTATGGTTATGAGTGTTGAGTAGTTAATTATCAAGTTATACAAAAGATATCCGTGGCAAAAATGAAGATGGTAAGATGGATGAGTGATCACCCAAGGAAAGACAGTGGATGAGTGGTCACATAAGGAAAGACCGTATACATAATGAGGTTATTATAAGCAAATTAGGTGCAACACCAATAGATGACAAAATCAGGAAAAATCATTTAAAATGGTTTGGACACGTAGGAAGATGACCGAAACTAAATTGTGAAAATGGTAAAAGACGAAGAAAAAGGCCACAAAAGTGTTGAAAGGAAACAACAAAGAATGATTTAGCTTAGGTTGAGTTAACTGTTAGAATGACACATGACCGAGCTCTATGGAAACATGCCGACCCCATCTAGTATGGGAAAGACTTAGTTATTGTTGTTGCAGTATATTTGTATTTTTTCCTCCCAAAATATGATATATTATTGGTATTTAGAAAAAGTATACAAATGATTCTTATATGTGATTTAAAAAAATTAAACGAAACAATAATTTAAGAATCATAACAAAGTTATTCCAAACTTGAATTTTCAACAGTCGTGAAGAGTATTTTAAGAATCACAACATATTGAATGCAAAACTTTATGGTGAAGATAGAGTAAGAACTCTAATAAAAATATTCAGGATATCACTCTTCAATAGTGCCAAAAAGATATTCCTCCAGTACTGATATGAGAATTCCAGTCACAAACGTTCAGCAGCTAAAGAGTACAAGAAGAACAAGCACGGAGGAGATACATATTTTCAGTGTATGTGACAATTAATTGTATGAGGTTAGTAGCGGGTTAGGGTAGGGTTCTGCTTTGCGTCAAATAAGCTACTTCACAAGAATATAGGATGACAGTTAAGGTAAGCTTCCGAGATCCCTTACTGTAAGGTGTTAAAATGTAATAGGGAGTGGGCCACCGGGGCCTGTTCATCTTGGCAGGTGAACATTGGCTCCAACTAGCCGTTGGGGGCCAGCTGTTGGCTATCCATTGGGGGAGCCCCAACTGTTCTTATCTCTCTTTTTCCTTCTTAGTTGCCGCTGTTTGCTCTATAAATAGAACCTTAACACATGTTAATAAATATCCTTGATTTGAGACATCACCTTGGTTATTTGTTTGATTCACTGATTCTTCGTTTGACTTGACTTGTACGTTTAAACACCAAGTGATTGGTGTATTGATTGTTTGGCGATCCTTGAACTGTGATATTGTCAGTGGCGTATGTAGATGTGAATTCTGTTCCAAAGTCTATGTAGAGACTTGAAACTCAATTCGCAAACAACAAATGAGCGAGCGTGCCAACTAGTTTACTCAAACTAGCAAAGATAATTTTCTGACTTCTTTGGCGATTGTGGACAATTGAGTTCTTTTTGACGTAGACCTTCTTGAACCGATCTCAGGGTTAGCCTAGACGCTTGAAAAATTGTCATAGGACCCAGTATGTTTTCGAAACAAGTTTTCAATTGAAAAGTCTTTCCAAAATCATGTGATCTTTCCCTCGATAAAATTTCAAGTTCAAATCTGAAAAACAAAAATAGTTCTTTTTCCAACAACAGATGTTCCTAATTTTTTTATATTTTGCATATCTCTAAAAAACCTGAAAATTTTACCTGAGATAGGAACTGGAGTGGTGTTTATTGGTATATTTTTGTTTTGGTTCTAAGGAGGAACAGAATTGGCCCTATGACAGAAATACAAAGGCTTAAAGAAACGCATGTATCTCTGCACCTAGGTGTTGAAATTTTATGAAACTAGAAAAGTTGGAAAGCTATGGAAATTAGCTTTTTAATAAGACCCTTTTCAGAGTTTTTGGATCGCTACAGACATAGTTAAGGGACTTTTACCCAAGCTTTGTTGCAGGATGTGCTATGTAGATAGGTTTTGTCTCGGTTTTTGTTCGATTTTCGCATTTTTATTCACGACCTTAACCACGTCTATAATTCTTGCAAATTTTATGAAGTATTGTCCTGTGTGTGATTGATGTGTAGACCGATTTTTAGAATTTCACGTTTACAGATTCAGGCTGAAAAAGTCAATTAATAGACAGATGTAGAATGTTGAAAACAGAGTTTTCTGTTTTAACAATCTAATGAATGCATTCGATTCATCTTTAATGGTTGATATGATCATTGAAAGAAATTTTTGTTTGAGGACTTTATTTTATAAGAGAGAAAGTGCAAGGAAAATTATCATATAGCTTCAGCATAGAAGAGATGAGAGATTATAAGTTTATAATGTATATTGAGATTGAAGCAACCACAAATCAAATAAATGGTAGGCGATTTTACCTTTGCTCTTAGATAAAATTTTGCAGCACCTCCCCTCAAATATTACAATGATTTAGAGACAAATGCTCCTTAATTATAAATTGAACTGAATGGAATTGAAGAAGGGTAAGAGAAGAAAGAAAAACCGACCTTGATTGAAGACCTTGAAATGGCTTGGAGACCTCTCTTCTTCTCTCTCTCTTTGTTAGGATTTTCTCCATTAATTATCCTTTAGGTTAACCCTTAGGTTTTCTTAGGTTTTCCTTACTTTGCCTCCTCTTGATCAGCCTCCCAAGGGGTCTATTTATAGATTTCAAGAGGAGTCTCTAGGCTTTTCCATGGGTTGGGTATGGAGCTTGATATTTGGCACAATTTTGATCCAATCCATTTTGAAAATGTGTTGGTTACATGACTCAGATGGGAGCACGTGAATGATCACCATTTTGGTCAAGAATGAACATTGGTGCAGCCCTAGGCTAGGTGCAATGTAGCCTACCCCCTTGCTTGGCTCGATTTGGTGCGGTCTTGTTTGTAAGTCGTGGTTAGGTGCAACCCGCCACTTTGATGCATGAGTAGAACTTTGATTTAGCCACTCAACCCTTGCTTTTGCCTTGACTTTGACCCTTCTTGGCTTGATATAGCCCATGTCTTGTGTCTTGATCGTCTTGTCCTTGGTGTCACTTTTGACTCGACCTTAATCTTGATATGTCTTGGTCGGTTTGGTGCACCCTTTGACTTGATTGAATTTGAATTTGACTTGGGCTTCTTGACATGGCCCTTTCTTGGTTTGAGCTCGTCTTCAGCTTGGGCTTATACCCATTTTGACTTAGATTTGATTCCGGGCTTGTGGCATGTTTCCGTTTGATTTGGTTTTGGGCTTGATCACGAGCCCAATTTAACTTAGTTTTGGGCAAGATCATGAGCCCATCTTTGATTTGGTTTTTAGGTTTGATCATGAGCCCAATTTGACTTGGTTTTAGGTATGGGTTAGTTCCATGTGTCGCCCAATTTGACTTGATTTGATTTGATTTGATCGCCTGTAGGTGTTGGAGTTACGCTTCTTCAAACTCCATTCTTCTAGGTGATCATCTACTTTCATCCTAACCTTCTGGAATTCTGTTTTGCTTGATTCTCTTTTCAGTTAAAATTTATGGTTTCAAATATTTTATTTTTATAATTTAAAATCATTTCATTTGAGATATATTTGAAAACATCGAGTTTTAACGAAATCTTCAAATATTATTTTTCGAAAACAATTGAATCTCATTCCTAATGTTTGTTTGCATAGGTGACCAGCTTTCGCTCCGTGAGTTAGTCTTTACTATTTCAACTACTTTAACCCTTTTGATGAGTGTAGGGTCATGGAGTAAAACTATCCTCGATTGGGCGAGTTTTTAAGGTCTGGTTTGGATTTGGTTTGTTTTAGAATTTCAAAGTTTTGTAATTTTGTAAATTTATCAATTTGTAAACATTTTTGGGTTTGGTTCCCAATGTCTCATTTTCATTTGTTTCTTTAAGAAAAATTGTTTGAAATGAAGGCAATCATTTGAAATAGCAAAATCCTGTCAATTTGGCCTTCAGGGCAGAGTGGTCATTTTTTTTAACTTTTGTCAAAATTGGATTTTTTTGAGAGGGGTGCAATATATCTTTATTTTGAGACTGCTACAAAATTTTGGCACGAAAATGAGTTTGTTTAATATATCTTTATTTGAAAACCCTTAAAAGACCCAAAACCATAAAGACAATTTCTAAAAGATCAAATCTTTTTTTAAAACTTTTGGGTGTTCGTAAACTCTTCGTGTCAATTGAAGAGTTATTTCTTACATGTTATCAGAATTACTTGGAAGCAAATCATCGAACACGGCTACATTGGGAAACATTCCCGACTTAAAGCAAGTTTGGAAAAATTGGGCCTTCTCGTTTTATCATTTCAAGATTATGGTAACTCCTAAAAACTCTTTTTTTTTAAGAATGGAAAGAAAAAATGAAGTGTTTCTATGTTTGCTTTATCCAAATTGTTATCAAAGTTAGGCACATATGATAAAAAGTATTTTTATCCAAAGATTATTAGAGATTATGTCGATGGTTTTATTCAAAAACCTAATTTGCTTCTTGATGAGGATAAAATCATCAAGGCCCAAGAAAAATACAAACAAGATTTAAAAATATTAAAAAAAATGAAACGCAAAGATCACTTTGATCATTTGCCAAAATGTTATGGTGTCATTCAAAAAAGCGATCCTTCTTTCTTTATTTTTACTTCGGAAAAGTCCACACCATATCTATAGATACTATGAATCAATCAGCGGATTCGGCGTTTCAAAAACATCATGAAAAATAAAGGAATGTAGTAAAGTAATTTGTGGGGACGAATCAAATGATCCATTTTTTCATTTAGTCCAAAAACTTAGAAATATAATCAACATCTTTGAAAATGCTTTTGAAACTTAGAATATTTGAAGAAAAATTTCACAAGATAATGTTTTTCAAATTAATTTAATGGAAAAATGATAATGCTCGTGGAAGGCAACTTGAGTAATAAAGATTACCACAATGAATTTTTCGAGTTATACAATCAACTTCGAAGTTTTGATAAATTTAGAAAACTATAAAAAATCGATGAATTTCAAGAATATCTAGATATTTCTTCTTTAAACGGGGTCTTAAAGAGAAATTTGAAAATATTAGATACATTTTAATACATAAAAAACCAATACCCAAGGGGATGGATTTCTTATCGATCTAGTTATGCAACAAACTAGATTGAATGCCCTAAATACTTTCAAAGATATCGTTCTTGCCACTTTTAGACCGAAAGCAAACCTAAAGTCATACAAGTTGCCACATGTCAAAAATATTGAAGGACAAGCCAAAAACTACATGAGACCCACGGCCCCTTGGCCCAACAAAAATACCATGTCACTTTTACAAAGAAGTGGGCACATCAAAATTAATTGCCCAATCTTTATGAAGAAAAACAACGATGTGGCCATCTTGGAGGATAAAGAGGGAGAAAAACTACCATCTAACATCAAGGCATACATAGAAGAGATACTCAAAGAGAAGGCTAACAACGTGCTATCAACAATTGTTCAAGGTATGTTTGGTTTCTATACTCAAGTGCATCCTTTTACATTACACACAAAAGAGATTTTTTGAAAAACACTTACCAAAAGAATTCTAATAAGCATATTTTTACAGCCAATGGTATGATATTTCAAGTAGAGGAAATTGGATGTTTTAAAAATAAGGATTTCAAATTACTCATTGTCTGTTTCGTACCAAAACTCAATCTTAATGTACTTTTTATTGTTCAAATTTGTGACAACATTCAAAAATTGTGTAATACAGGATCACTAATCAAACAAGGTGATTGGACAACAATTGTTCAAGGTATGCTTTGGTTTCTAGACTCGAGTGCGTCCTTTTACATTACACACAAAAGAGATTTTTTGAAAAACACTTACCAAAAGAATTCTAATAAGCATGTTTTTACAGCCAATGATACAATATTTCAAGTAGAGGAAATTGGATGTTTTAAAAATAAGGATTTCAAATTACTCATTGGGCGTTTTGTACCAAAACTCAATCTTAATATACTTTTTATTGTTCAAACTTGTGACAACGGTTGTAGTAATTTTCTCATTCAAAAATTATGTAATACATGATCACTGATCAAACGAGGTGATTGGACAAGGACATACAAAAAATGGTTTGTCCAAAATGAAAAATTTGGTTGTACCAAATTTTGAAAATTATGGTGTGGTTTATAACTCTTTGGGACAAAAGATTTGGTCACTTAATACAAACAAATTGTGTAACCATCCTTTATTGAATAATAATAAAATTCAAAAGTTTTAATTGCAAAGAATGTATTCTTGAAAGGTTGCATCGTTTACCCTTTCGTGAAAAAAAATTTATTGCAAGTAAGCCTTTTGAGTTGGTGCATTTTTATGATCGGAGATCGGTTCCTATTGTATCTAAAGGAGGAGTGAGATACTACATAACTTTCATATATGATTTTAGTAGATATACTTGGATTTATCTTTTGAAACATAAATCTGAAGTCTTTAGGAACTTTTAAATATTTCACAACATGATTAGAAATCAATTCAAACTACTCTTAAGATTTTGAGATCGGATTCCGATGGTTAGTATATGATGAAAGAATTTTAAAATTATTTTAAAACACATGAAATTTATACCAAAAAACTCTACAATAAAATGGTTTGCATGAACGAAAACATAAACACATTTAAAAACCACTAGAACTCTTTTGACTTATGGTGGAAGCTACTCAAACCGCCATAAATATGATGTCTTCTTCTCAACTTAGTAATACCTCTTCTTTTGAAAATTTGTTTGGACTTGACCCAAATTATCAACATGTACAAAAGATGTTTGTAACATAAATGAAGATGTTGAGATGGATGAGTGGTCATACAAGAAAAGACCGTATACATAATCAGGTTATTAGAAATAAATTATGTGTGGCACAAATAGAAGATAAAATGAGAAAATATCGTTTAAGGTGGTTTGGACATATAGAAAGAAGATCAAAAGAAGAGCATGTAAGAAGATACGAAGAACTAGATTTTGAAAGTATTAAAAGAGGTAGAGGATGACGACAAAAGTGTTGGAAAGAAACAATAAAGAATGATCTAGCTTATTGTGAGTTAACTACTAACAAGGCACATGATAGGGCTCTCTGGAAACAAAGAATCCATGTAGTTGACCCCGTCTAGTATGGGAAAAGGCTTAGTTGTTATTGTTGTTGACCCGAATTATCAAAAATAAAAGAGTTTTTAGATGTAGATATTTTATCTATACGGATAAGAACAATAAGTTATCACCTAAAGCTATAGAACATGTATTTCTAGGTTATGGAGTTGACAAAAAGAGTTATATGGGTTTTGATCCATAAGAAGATAAACTATATGTGTCGAGAGATGTGAAATTTATAGAAAACACTACTATTATGACTCTAACCATGAACATAAAGAAAAATACACCTTTCTTAATGATGTTATAAATCTAAAAGATGATGGTGATGATGAAGATAGTAAAAATGAAGAAACCATATATCCTAAACAACAAGATGAGTACACCAATTTAGAAATAGGAGAAAACCAAGAGCCTAGAGACTCTATAAAGTCTTTTTCGTTATTCTACACTAGAAGAACCAAAAGACAAGAAAATATAATCATACCCTCTACAACCTAAAAACCCCACACAAAAATTTGTGTCCTATGAAACCTTTGAACCTTAAAGAAGAAATGAACTAAATGCTTATAATCAAACCAAGGGTATATATGAGAGTGGGAAAACACTACTAATGCTCACATGAGTGTGGTTATGAGAATCATGAGATACATTAAGCGGATAAGGGGTGTTTCTAACTTCTTCATCTCGACTTCATTGTATATACTAATAGTGATTGGGATGGAGAAGTCAACAAGCAACACCCCACCATCATTTTTTATGTATTCTTATGTGTCTTTCATCTTTTTGAGATGCAAGAAGCAAACAAAAGGTGTCTCACTATTCCACAACAACAGAATATCATACAATGACAATAGTTGTCGTTGAGACTTCATGGATTGCGGAGGTGCTAAGAGACATTAAAGTCATTCTCGACCAACCCTTCATTATGTTTTGTGATAACTGGTGTCATGTATACAGTGTCTAACAACACCTTTCATGAAAGAACCAAGCACATCGAGATGGATTGTCATTTTGTTCGAGAAGAATCTTTGAAGAAGAAGCTTACCCAGTGATATATGCCTTCGAAACTTTAACTTGCAGATTTCTTTACCAAATCATTCTCAACTCCTAGGTTTAATTTTCTATGGAACAAACTTTTAATATACACACCGTAAGTTTGAGGGGGGTCTTAAAATGTAATAGGGAGCGGGCTATTAGGTTTTGTTCATCTTGGTTCACCTGATCCGAGCGACCAGGGCCAATGCTAGGTGAACGTTAGCCCCAACTAGCCATTGGGGCCCAACTTCTCTCTCTCTTCCCTTCTTAGTTGTTGTAAATTCCATTGCTTGCTCTATAAATAGAGCCCCCAACGGCTCTTCTCTCTCTTTTCTCTTCTTAGTTGCTGTAAATTCCATTGCTTGCTTTATAAATAGAGCTTCAACACATAAATAAATATCCTTGATTTGTGACATCTGCTTTGTTATTTATTTGATTCATTGGTTCTTCTTTTGAACTCCACCCATGTAAGGGATCACCCTTGCATTGCCGGTCCCAAGCCAGATAAAGGAGGAGGGTTGTGTTAGGCTTCCGACATCCAGCGTAAAACTTCGTCGGACTTTTATAACATGGATTACAAAAATTATGAGAATTGCTTTGTAGCGTCCCCGCCTAGCGACTTGCTTCAAAGCCCGAATGCAGTAAGAAGTAAGCAAGGGCCACTATATTTTCGTCCGAATGTAGTGAATCAATTGCAGAGAGGGTTTCTACATCATGGACGAGTATGGGTAAAGAAGTTAGTCCCGGTACAATGCCGCCCGAATGTAGTGAAAAATTTTCAAAGAGGGTCTCCACATTTTGATTATGGACGGATGCGGGGGGTAAGGAAGCTAGTCCTAGATAATAAGATTCGTATTGGTTCTTAGAATATCGGAATATTATCCGATAAGCTAATGGAGGTGGTAGATACTATGATTCGGAGAAATATTCATATTTTATGTTTACAAGAGACAAAATGGGTTCGAGAAAAAGCAAAGAAGATAGAGGATACTTGTTTTAAATTATGGTACTCACGTAAAGAAAAGGCTCGAAACGGAGTTGGTATTATCATAAATAAAGATTTAAAGGAGAGTGTAGTAGACATACAACGATATGGTGACCGAATCATGACGTTAAAATTAGTGTTAGGAGTAGAGGTTTTGAATATAGTTTGTGCTTACGCACCCCAAGTAGGACTAGAAGATAGTATAAAGGCAATTTTTTGGGAAGAGTTAGATAAGGTGTTTCAAAAGATTTCACAAAGGGAGATGATTTGTTTAGGAGGAGATTTAAATGGACATGTCGGTAAAGAGGCATTAGGATATCAAGGGATTCATGGAAACTTTGGTTTTGGGGATATAAACGAGGAAGGTAGGGAGATTTTAAATTTTGCTATGGCATTTGATCTCTTTATAAACTTCGCCCATGTAAGGGATCACCCTTGCATTGCTGGTCCCAAGCCCGGATAAAGTAGGAGGGTTGTGTTAGGCTTCCGACAGCCAGCGTAAAACTTCGTCGGATTTCTACAACATGGATTACAAAAATTATGAGCATTGCTTTGGGGCATCCCCGCCTAGCGACGTGCTGCAGAGCCCGAATGCAGTAAGAAGTAAGCAAGGGCCACTACATTTTCGCCCGAATGTAGTGAATCAATTGCAGAGAGGGTTCCCACATCATGGACGGGTGTGGGTAAAGAAGTTAGTCCCGCTATATTGTCGCCCGAATGTAGTGAAAAATTTTCAGAGAGGGTCTCCGCATTTTGATTATGGACGGATGCGGGGGGTAAGGAAGCTAGTCCTAGAAAATAAGATTCGTATTGGTTCTTGGAATATCGGAACATTATCGGGTAAGCTAATGGAGGTGGTAGATACTATGATTCGGAGAAAGATTCATATTCTATGTTTACAAGAGACAAAATGGGTTGGAGAAAAAGAAAAGGAGATAGAGGATACAGGTTTTAAATTATGGTACTCAGGTAAAGAAAAGGCCCGAAACGGAGTTGGTATTATCATAAATAAAGATTTAAAGGAGAGTGTAGTAGACATACAACGATATGGTGACCGAATTATGACATTAAAATTAGTGTTAGGAGTAGAGGTTTTGAATATAGTTTGTGCTTACGCACCCCAAGTAGGACTAGAAGATAGTATAAAGACAGTTTTTTGGGAAGAGTTAGATAAGGTGTTTCAAAAGATTCCATAAAGGGAGATGATTTGTTTAGGAGGAGATTTAAATGGACATGTCGGTAAAGAGGCATTAGGATATCAAGGGATTCATGGAAACTTTGGTTATGGGGATATAAACGAGGAAGGTAGGGAGATTTTAAATTTTGCTATGTCATTTGATCTCTTTATAGTCAATACAATCTTCAAAAAACGAGATGAACATTTAATTACTTATAAGAGTGGCTTATCACAAACACAAATTGATTACTTTATTTGTAGAAAAAAGATAGAGCGTGTTGTAAAGATTGTAAGGTAATTCCAGGAGAAAGCTTAACCACCCAACATCGACTTTTAGTTATGGATTTACAAATAAAAAAATGGACAAAGAAGAAAAGAGTGCATCGAGCTATACGGACTAAATGGTGGAACCTCAAAAGTGAGAAAGAAGATATATTTAAACAAAAAGTCCTTCAAGGAGATGTTTGGAATTATGTTGGCACACCCTCTGATATGTGGAACAATATGGCTATACATATTAGGAAAGTGGCGAAAGATGTGTTAGGGGTATCTAAGGGAGGTGTACCGGCACAAAAAGAAGCTTGGTGGTGGAGTGAAGTAGTACAAAACAAAATCAAGGCAAAGAGGGCATGTTACAAATTACATTATGCTAAGAAAACTAGTGAAACTTTAGAAGCTTATAAGAAAGCAAAGAAGGAAGCAAAAAAGGCCGTTAGTGAAGCAAAAGCTAAGATTTGGGAGGACTTATATAAAAACTCAACTCAAAAGAGGGTGAAAGAGATATTTTTAGGATAGCTAGGGCTAGAGATAAGAAAACTAAATATCTTAATTATGTTAGATGCATAAAAGATAAAAGACGAGGATGAAAAAATTCTAGTCGCAAATGATGATATAAGAAATAGATGGAAAAACTACTTTTATAATCTTTTTAATGAAAATAAAGATGTTAGTATTAGTTTAGGAGATATAGCCAAGTCATAAAAGTATATAAACTACAATTTCTACCGACGTATTCAAAAGATTGAAGTCAAAGAGGCTCTTAAACATATGAAGGGTGGTAAATCGGTAGGACCAGATAATATTCCTATAGAAGTTTGGAAAATACTAAGAGAAATAGGAATCACTTGGCTCACAAGACTATTTAATGAAATATGGAAAAACCAAAAGATGCCCGAGCAATGGAGAGCAAGTACACTTATACCCATATATAAGAACAAGGGAGACATTTAAAATTGTGCGAATTATCAAAGTATCAAGTTAATGAGTCATACTATGAAATTATGGGAAAGAATTATCGAACATAGGTTAAGACAAGTATCAAGTACAACAGAGAACCAATTTGGATTTATGCCAGGTAGATCTACTATTGAAGTGATTCACCTTTTGAGACGTCTTATGGAACATTTTAGGGCAAAAAAGAAAGACCTTCACATGATATTTATTGATCTAGAAAAAGCTTATGATAGGGTACCGAGGGAGGTTCTTTGGAGAACTTTGGAAAAAAGAGGTATCCCATTGACATATATTAACCTTATAAGAGACATGTATGATGGTGCAAAAACATGTGTGAGGACTCATGAAGGAACGACAGACTTCTTTGAAGTTAATATTGGGTTACATCAAGGATCAACTTTAAGTCCATACTTATTTATAATGGTGATGGATGGGTTAACAAAACATATTCAAGATGAAGTACCTTGGTGTATGTTATTTGTAGATGACATTGTATTAGTGGAGGAGTCTAAGAAAAAAGTTAATAGAAAATTGGAACTATGGAGAGAAACATTAGAAAACAAAGGCCTCCGACTTAGTAGAACAAAGACAGAATATATGGAATGTAAGTTTGATCATTTGGCTATTTCAGAGGACATAGAAATTAAAATTGGCACACATTGCATTCCCCAAAAGGAAAGTTTTAAATACCTAGGGTCAATTTTTCAAAGTGATGGAAGAATTGATGGAGATGTTACACATAGAATTAATGCTGGTTGGTTAAAATGGAGAGGAGCATCAGGTATTCTTTGTGATAAGAAGATACCATTAAAATTAAAAGGTAAATATTATAGAGCAGCAGTTAGGCCTGCCATGTTTTATGGTTCTCAGTGTTGGGCAGTTAATCATCAACATGTACAAAAGATGTCTGTGACAGAAATGAAGATATTGAGATGGATGAGTGGTCATACAAGAAAAGACCGTATACATAATGAGGTTATTAGAAACAAATTAGGAGTGGCACCAATAGAGGATAAAATGAGAGAACATCGTTTAAGATGGTTTGGACATATAGAAAGAAGATCAAAAGAAGAACCTGTAAGAAGGTTAGAAAACCTAAATTTGGAAAGTATTAAAAGAGGTAGAGGACGACCACAAAAGTGTTGGAAAGAAACAATAAAGAATGATCTAGCTTATTGGGAGTTAACTGCTAACATGGCACACGATAGAGATCTGTGGAAACAAAGAATCCATGTAGCCGACCCCGTCTAGTATGGGAAAAGGCTTAGTTGTTGTTGTTGTTGTTGTTGTATTTGATCTCTTTATAGTCAATACAATCTTCAAAAAACGAGATGAACATTTAATTACTTATAAGAGTGGCTTATCACAACCACAAATTGATTACTTTATTTGTAGAAAAAAAGATAGAGCATGTTGTAAAGATTGTAAGGTAATTCCAGGAGAAAGCTTAACCACCCAACATCGACTTTTAGTTATGGATTTACAAAAAAAAAATAGACAAAGAAGAAAAGAGTGCATCGAGCTATTCGGACTAAATGGTGGAACCTCAAAAGCGAGAAAGAAGATATATTTAAACAGAAAGTCCTTAAGGAGATGTTTGGGGTATCTAAGGGAGGTGTACCGGCACAAAAAGAAGCATGGTGGTGGAGTGAAGTAGTACAAAATAAAATGCAGGCAAAGAGGGCATAAGAAAACTAGCGAAACTTTAGAAGCTTATAAGAAAGCAAAGAAGGAAGCGAAAAAGGCCATTAGTGAAGCAAAAGCTAAGATTTGGGAGGACTTATATAAAAAAACTCAACTCAAAAGAGGGTGAAAGAGATATTTTTAGGATAGCTAGGACTAGAGATAAGAAAACTAAATATCTTAATTATGTTAGATGCATAAAAGATAAAAGACGAGGATGAAAAAATTCTAGTCGCAAATGATGATATAAGAAATAGATGGAAAAACTACTTTTATAATCTTTTTAATGAAAATAAAGATGTTAGTATTAGTTTAGGAGATATAGCCAAGTCATAAAAGTATATAAACTACAATTTCTACCGACGTATTCAAAAGATTGAAGTCAAAGAGGCTCTTAAACATATGAAGGGTGGTAAATCGGTAGGACCAGATAATATTCCTATAGAAGTTTGGAAAATACTAAGAGAAATAGGAATCACTTGGCTCACAAGACTATTTAATGAAATATGGAAAAACCAAAAGATGCCCGAGCAATGGAGAGCAAGTACACTTATACCCATATATAAGAACAAGGGAGACATTCAAAATTGTGCGAATTATCAAAGTATCAAGTTAATGAGTCATACTATGAAATTATGGGAAAGAATTATCGAACGTAGGTTAAGACAAGTATCATGTATAACATAGAACCAATTTGGATTCATGCCAGGCAGATCTACTATTGAAGTGATTCACCTTTTGAGACGTGAACATTTTAGAGCAAAAAAGAAAGACCTTCACATGATATTTATTAATCTAGAAAAAGATTATGATAGGGTACCGAGGGAGGTTCTTTAGAGAACTTTGGAAAAAAGAGGTATCCCATTGACATATATTAACCTTATAAGAGACATGTATGATGGTGCAAAAACATGTGTGAGGACTCATGAAGGAACGACAGACTTCTTTGAAGTTAATATTGGGTTACATCAAGGATCACTTTAAGTCCATACTTATTTATAATGGTGATGGATGAGTTAACAAAACATATTCAAGATGAAATACCTTGGTGTATGTTATTCATAGATGACATTGTATTAGTGGAGGAGTCTAAGGAAAAAGTTAATAGAAAATTGGAACTATGGAGAGAAACATTAGAAAGCAAAGGCCTCCGACTTCGTAGAACAAAGACAGAATATATGGAATGTAAGTTTGATCATTTGGTTACTTTAGAGGACATAGAAATTAAAATTGGCACACATTGCATTCCCCAAAAGGAAAGTTTTAAATATCTAGGGTCAATTTTGCATAGTGATGGAAGAATTGATGGAGATGTTACACATAGAATTAATGATGGTTGGTTAAAATGGAGAGGAGCATCCGGTATTCTTTGTGATAAGAATATACCATTAAAATTAAAAGGTAAATATTATAGAGCAGCAATTAGGCCTGCCATGTTTTATGGTTCTGAGTGTTGGGCAGTTAATCATCAACATGTACAAAAGATATCTGTGACAAAAATGAAGATGTTGAGATGGATGAGTGGTCATACAAGAAAAGACCGTATACATAATGAGGTTATTAGAAACAAATTAGGAGTGGCACCAATAGAGGATAAAATGAGAGAACATCGTTTAAGATGGTTTGGACATATAGAAAGAAGATCAAAAGAAGAACCTATAAGAAGGTTAGAAAAACTAAATTTGGAAAGTATTAAAAGAGGTAGAGGATGACACAAAAGTGTTGGAAAGAAACAATAAAGAATGATCTAGCTTATTGGGAGTTAACTGCTAACATGGCACACGATAGGGATTTGTGGAAACAAAGAATCCATGTAGCCGACCCCGTCTAGTATGGGAAAAGGCTTAGTTGTTGTTGTTGTATTGGTTCTTCTTTTGACTTGACTTGTGTGTTTGAACACCAAATGTTTGGTGTATGGATTGTCTGACGATTCTTGGATTGTGATATTGTCATTTAGCGTAAACTCTTCAAATCAATTGAAGAGTTATTTCTTACATAAGGTTGGTTGCAAGTCTTTGCTTCATTGAGTGCTTTAATGGATCCTATGCTCATGAATAGCAACTATAGGATGCGAGTCCCTAAACTTAAGTGCAGGCAGTGGTTAGGGTAAGGTAGTCTAGAACACTAAAAGTGGTAAGGGCATCTTATATTCGAATAAGCTACAAGTTCGCTTAAAAGTATCAATTCACACACCTCTGCAACCAATCAACCATGTAGTTGATTGGTAGGTCAAGAAAGTTGTGTCAGGTCTTTGCCACTAAACTATGGTACAAGGTACAAACAGAAAAGAGGAAGACACTATGAAGATGCCTAGGACATGTAAACATAATCATCAAGCACTGAATTAGAGAGAATCTTCATACATATGCAACCATGATGGAGAAAAGGAAGACAGCGACATCATATTAATGATCGTGGAGTACCAGTGATATAGTTCTAGTCTTCTAAACTGAAAGAAACAGAGAAGCAATATCCAGAAAGAAATTAGTGTGCCAAGAAATGGCATGATTACAATCACAATCGGTCATCAAGAAGCAGATTTTAAAAATCTCAGCCAGTGCCTTCAAATAACAGTAGAGAACGGATTCTCTACAGTTGGCCATTAGCCACAAAGTTGTAGTGGATTATAGTCTCTAGAGAAATAGTAAGTATATCGAAGAACTAAGAAATGCACTAGACCAACACATGTTCGGTTGGTTTCAATAGTATGATTGAACTCAGAAGCTCGCTAGGAAAATATACTAGTTTTCCGACACAAAATAAGCTATGAAAAAGAATCAGCTAGTAGATTTCAAGCAGTAACTTCCAGTGTTCCCACCATAATGATAAAAGATGAAATTACTTCACACAGTTTCGGTAGAGGCTAGATGGACAATAACCTTTACCCATATATTATATGAAACAGGGAGGCAGAGGAAAGCCTCAAAAGTGTTGGAAGGAATGATAGAACATGATCATATAGCAGTCCTAGTACGGGAAAAACCTTGGTCTCGGTGCTGGTTAAGAAACCAACACTAGTTAGACACTGACAGATACAGTGCTGACGTTACAGCCACTTCCTCTTTCCTTATGGGCATTCCTGCTTCGACTCACTAGTAAAGGTAAACTATGCCTGTCGTCAGGTTGCCATCGCAAGGAAAAGTGGAGGCCTACAGCTTCGTGGTGGTGGTGGAAAGGAGTAGGGCAACAGCTATCTGACGTAGAAATGAGAAACTACAGTCTTGTTGTGAATTATAATGGAAACATCACAACTGAAAGATTAGGTGCAAAGACCAATCGTCTTAAACTTCAAAAAATACAGAGGTGGACCAGTAATACCAACAAATGAGCATACCTGTGTAACTAGTGCAGCCGCTGCACGCCCTAATGTTGAAGAACGCAGTCCACCAAGTGAAGACTCTTGCCCATATGCTGACAACCCAGGAAGCTGTGAAACGATAGGTGTTTCACGATCAATATATAAAGGATCTCTCTTCAGATAATCTGACCCAAATCCAACTTGTGACCCACCATGCTGAATGCCGTGAGATTTCTCAGCCCAGGTGTCTGCCAGACGATCTTGAGGAACTGATGCATTATACTTCCAGATTCATCATACAAAGTATTAGTACATCTCTTCACTGACAGATTGATAAATATAATGATGCAAAACACTTACACTTTTCTCAAACAAGGGAATAACACTATGATCAACCAAAAATTTGCGTAGATGACCAACAGATGATTCCAAGGCTTTATACACCTGCAGGGTTTCTCCTTGTATGTCGAGAACTCTCTCATCTGGTGTAGCATAAGATGGAGTCTCCTCTGTAACAAGATGTACCAAAGAGTAAGCATCCAATTCATGACTAGATTTTCCAAAGTAACCTAGAGTACTATCTAATGTTTCTAACTACAATTTTACGTCAAAGAGAAAAAACATGTTTGCTCTGTACTTAACTGACAGAGATATTCTTAAAGCTTAAGAAGGTGAAGTACTTCCTATTTGTTTCAACAATTCTTTAATCCTCCAGTGAAGAAACACTCTGTTTATTAGTGAAGCCATATTCAGAATCGTTTAGCACGTCATCAAGCGACAAAATTGATTAAGGAGAACGGATTTGCCGCTCCCACCTTAGCACTCCGCCATGGACCACCAAAGCAGCACGCAAGTTTGAAGGAGATACATTTACAACATGAGGCTACAATGATACAACTAAAAGCAACCAACATCTCAAGATGACAAAAACACATGTCCAAGCACTGAACTTCATCCGGTTTTGTACTTCTCAAAGCACAAAATAGAGAGAAGGATCATGGATGAACAAAGAATATAGCAAAACCCCTTTTATATCATTTTACAAGATAGCTGGAAACATGTAAGATGACGTGCAATAGTCTACCTGCAGACAATACACGCATATGGGTACCACTGCTCTCTTGGATGGACTTTATTAGCGAGCCCTGCTTTCCGATCAAACTAATAGCTTGTGACGATGCAATCAACATACGAACTGAACAAGGGGAAGATGCTACTGAAATCCCACCATCACCTTCACCCTCTGCGAATCCAGATATACGCTTGAAGACACGTAAAGCTGCATTCATGGCAGGAGACACCTTTGGGTCCGGTTCCTCCCTTCCATATATCAAAACCTGATCACAAAAGCAGACCGTCAATTCTTTCTGGCATTGGACAATTAACTGACTGTGGGAAATGTCACAGAACCATAAGACCACGCTGCTGTTTTAAGTAACCGCTGTGCACAAGAATGTTGGTCTGACAAGGTAACAGTTGCCATTTCGCAAAATCGTAACGAGCGAAAGCGACATGCAATGCCTTGCCCGTTAAACAATAAGCAACATTTACTGCAGAGTTTCTCTGGTACCCTGAAAAGCACATATAGGTCCGAATATGGGGGCCTTGAGTTATTTGAGCTATTAGAATTGCAACATATTTCCTGTTTGGTAAGCAGCAACCTATTCGAAAAGACAATGTGTCGGACAAAAATACCATGTGCTATACAAGACAAATGTATCCGTCGTAACACGAGATTAACTTTTGCAAAACTTGATACCAGGATGCAGGATACTCTTCACTGGCTGTGACATGATTCAAAAGCATGGAAAAGTCCTCTTTTCGCCTACACTATGATGAATCTCATAAACGACACCAAAAACCAAATTATCCAAGAAGAGAACAGAAAACCAGAAGTTCTGAGTACGGTATTATTCTCAATCATAATGATTCAAAAACATGCAAGAAGTTCTCTTTTCCCTAACTTTGTAATAAATCCGATCATGAATGCTAGTCTAAACACTTCCAGAAGTCATTAGCTCGGATTCAATCAAAAGGTATGGATAGAATCAAATTGTTCATGAATTCAACAAGGTGAAACAACAGAGTATGAGCCGAATTGAACAGAAGAATCTCTCAAAAGGCGTTGAACGAAATTAATCTTCAGAAAAAGCGAGACCGGCAAAAAAAAAGGCATTTCTTCACAAAAGGACCCCGGAAGAGACGCACAAGAACGGGAAGAAAGACAACGAAAAACGAACGCAGAAATGAGCCAAAGTATTAGAAAGAGAGAAGGGGGGAAGCAGCACGGACGATGCGATCAGTGGAGCCGAGGGGTCCTTCGAGTATGCGAATCCGAGCCCTAGTTTCCTCGCACATCTTCTTAATGAGCTCTCCTTTTCGCCCGATGATGCTTCCGACCTTCGTCACGGGAACGATTAGTCGGAAGACGCTAAATCCAGGCCAAGTCGGCCACCGCTTGTCTCCCCCAGCCGCCGCCGCCGCCGCCGCCGCCGCCGAGGCTGCTGCGGCCTCAGCCGGCACCTCCTCCTCGGCTCCGTCGCCCGAATCCCGCACGTCCGAAGGAGAGACTTCAGCCAGACCCAGATCCTCTTCGGCAGTAGATTCCGCCGCTGCTGCTGTCTCGTTGCCGGAGTCTGCCATGGCACAGAGAGAGAGAGAGACGCCTGCAGGCTGCAGCTGATCCACTCCGCGACTCGGGGACTCGGCTATTTCTAAACGAGATTCGGATCACGACTATCGCAATCATTTTCTTAGACGCCGTTCATCCGTGATTATAGACGGCTTAAGACTAACGACCCTTTTGCATCCCCACTAACGACCTTTTGTCGAATGTTGCTTATTGTTTTATTAAGGGCACACCTAATTTCCGTTTTACTCGTTATTCTGAATCCTTTCTCACTTTACCATGAAATTTTTCAATCTTTCACCTTCTCCTCATCCGTCGAGCAGTCCATCTCTCACAAGTGTTTCTGGACTTCATATGTCCTCTGTTCTCCTTCTCTTCTCGTTCTTACCAGTTTTTATGTTTACGATTTATTGTCACACGTTTCTTGCGACTTTCTTTTAAAAGAGACGCACACATATAAAGAGAGACGCTTTATACCTTTCTCTTTACATTTCATACATTTTTCCTTATAAAGAGACGCAGACATGATGTGTCTCTCTCTCTCTCTCTTCATAAGGAGATATGTATTTCATGTAGAATGTTTTATCTTTTTCTATTATTTTATCTTAATACAGGATGCAGTATCATATAGTGTATGACCACTAGGACAACGTAATGCAATATCATAAGAAGACCACTAAGACGCTAAAGAGGGAAAGAAGAAGAGATTAGATAGATACCAACCAGGAACTTCATATGCAACATGATGTTGAAGTCAAGCCTTTAAATTAGCGAGAAGAGTTTCATGTAAACAACGATACGGTATGAAGCGTTGGTGATGCAAATAGTGATGAAAATGATTGACGTTCCTAAGTTGCTTCCTAGTTTTGTTTGCCACATTGCTTACAAAATATGGCACGATAATTTAATTTGGTAAAGCTAAACATTAGCTTAGATATTTTGTTTGATTATTTCTTTTTCATTCTATGTGCAACCCGATGATTGGTATGATGTACAGTAGGTTATTAGAGCAAGGAACATTGCTATATGTGATATAGATCATTCATTGATAAGTGCATTTATATAATATTGGCAACCAGATACCAATAGCTTTCATATATCTTAGAGTGAGATGACTATCATGCTTCACGATGTGTATGAGATTCTAGGTCTTTCAATAGGTGAAAAGCTTATCTCCTTGATGACAGAGATGATGGAGCGAAGCAAGAAAGATACAAAGATAACAACTAAGCCTTTTTCCATACTAGACGGGGTCGGCTACCTGCATTCTGTGTTTCCACAGATCCTTATCGTGTGTCATGTTAGCAGTTAACTCACAATAAGCTAGATCATTCTTTATTGTTTTTTTACAACACTTTTGTGGTCGTCCTCTAGCTCTTTTAATACTTTACAAATTTAGTTTTTCATACCTTCTTACAGGTTTTCTTTTGATCTTCTTTCTATATGTCCAAACCATCTTAAACGATATTCTCTCATTTTATCCTCTATTGGTGCTACTCCTAATTTGTTTCTAATAACCTCATTATGTATATATGTCTATTCTTGTATGACCACTCATCCATCTAACATCTTCATTTCTGTCACAAACATCTTTTGTACATGTTGATGATTACCAACACTCAGAACCATAAAACATGGTAGGCCTAATTGTTGCTTTATAATATTTACCTTTTAACTTTAATGGTATCTTCTTATCACAAAGAATACCTGATGCTCCTCTCCATTTTAACCAACCAGCATTAATTCTATGCGTAACAACTCCATCAATTCTTCCATCACTCTTAAAAATTGATCCTAGGTATTTAAAACTTTCCTTTTGGGGGATACAATGTGTATCAATTTTAATTTGTATGTCCTCTGAGGTAACCAAATGATCAAACTTACATTCCATATATTTTGACTTTGTTCTACTAAGTCGAAGGCCTTTGTTTTCTAATGTTTTTCTCCATAGTTCCAATTTTCTATTAACTTTTTCCTTAGACTTCTCCACTAATACAATGTCATCTGCAAATAACATACACCAAAGTACTTCATCTTGAATATGTTTTGTTAACTCATCAATCACCATTATAAATAAGTATGGACTTAAAGTTGATCCTTGATGTAATCCAATATTAACTTCAAAGAAGTCTATCATTCCTTCCTGAGTCAAATTTTTATAACATGGATTACGAAGCAAGAAAGATATTTTATCTAATTGTCTCGAGTTATCTATTGTTAATGTAATGCAGGAGATTAAGTTTGCATGCAATAAATGTAGTCTAATTCAAGATCAAAAACTTCATAAGTGATTGTCACCAGAAAAAATGACCATATTATTTTTATTGTATTAAATCAAGTAATATCATATATCAAGACAAATCAAGAGATAGAGTAGAAGTTACTATTAGCTCACGATGTTTTGAGGATTGGTATATACGCTTGGGATGCTACAACATTAACTTATCTATATGGAGAGTTGGTTAAAGCATCCAGCAATGAGGCATAATAGCTCCGTAGTCATACTAAATTTATAAGTTATTGTTTATTTGTTTTTGACAAATAACATATTGATAAAATATTTTATTTGTTGTACTTATATGTGTGGATTTATTAATATTTTACACCATTTAGAGTAAGCATGCAATCCAAATGGGTTGATGAATAAGTATGAGCAAGGAAATAGATGGAAAATACTAGTAATAGACGTTCTCCGATTGAATGGCTTGTTTCTTACCATCAGTATTTAGATTTGATGATTGTGGATCTGGTATATAATCATCAAACTCATATATTACAATATCAATTACTAATTTGATATAGTACATTTATAATTATCATTTATACAAAAATATTTATTTCATGATTTATGCAATGCATATTGAGTGGCAGCCATATGCTCATCGTAACTACTTCAACGACAACATAATAAAGCTCTCATGATATTACAATTGTATTTGGCTCTTGGATATTGAGTCATATGTACCTAATCACATAATTCGACAATGCGACCACCAACATATGATCCCTTCTATGCTAATTAAGCCCACATTTGCACACAAACCTGAGAATTTGCATGCTTATATACTATGATCCTCGAGATACTATATGGGAGAGATAAAGCTCATGCTACTTGAACATATCAGTTTTTAGTTAGAGTCAAGCCATCATTACAACTAGGTTTTTCCTCCTACAGATAGGCACAAGAAGTATTGATCTTAATGCATGTATTCTTAGTAATAATTTATACTTTATTTGTATAATAATTATGATTAAATGAGCTATGTAACCTTATTATTCTAAGACTATGGGTGGTATTGAGAATAAATGATTTGAGCTTCTTGTCTTGTTAATCCATATTGTACGTAATTACTTTTGAAATTGATCTATTTAAAATAGTGGTTTTCATGATATGTATTTCATTTTGATTTTATAATCGATGTGTCCTATCAATTGAAGATGTTACAATCGATACTTTAAACCATTGAATAAAACTTTCAAGATAACAACAATAACACATATTATTATACATGGACTAATAATACAAATATAATCAAGATTATAAACAATATCATCACTAGGTCCTCTCAACTGCAAGTAGACATAAATGTGTGTACGAAATGGTAAATCCCAATTGGCAATATTTTCATCATGATGTTGTGCCCAAGAAGGAAAAATTAGTGGTATTAGAGCTCTATCAACCATATACAACTACATAACAAATAAAATATAAAAATAAATGATAATATATATGAACAAAAAATAATAAGAATAAAAATAAAAGATTATGAATGTCTATCGACATTTGATACTAATGGTAAAAAAATAGTTGATCCAACCCTAGAAAGCAACACAAATGCTACGTTCAAATGGATTGGAATAACAAATCCCATCTCTCGCATGGACATCCAAAAAAAATAGGTATACACACACCAATGTCCCAATGTGTAATATGTCATAAAATGACATCAATGTTACTCTCTCCAATGGAAACTCAAGAATAAATATCACGATATTCTTGGACCTATAGAAAACATTCTCTATGAAATATTGGCTAACATGCCTCTCCTTACTTAGAAGCTCTCCAATCACTTTATATCCATAGTTCTCATCTTACATATGAAATAATAAATTAGGATAGATCAGCTTCAAAAGATGCTTGTAATAAGTCCAATCTTTGTAATGGTTATAGAGGTAATGGAGAATCTTAATATTGATGTATCCTGTTAGCATTAGAAATGAAATTAATACTACTTCACGAGGAAGAAATTCCACATGCAAGAGTATCCCATGTTTACGACCATGGCCAGCACCCTATTTGGGCTTATCCAGAGCAATACTCGTCTTTGCATGCTCTCATGATATTAAATCACTCTTTGTAAACTTTTTAATTGGTCGATCTTTGGGACAATGAGTTGGTGGCTCATGTAGGAACTCAGATGTAAGCAATCATACAATACTTCATTTGCATACCTTCATCATTCTAAAACTAAATGATCTTCTAATTGTTGAACAAATTCATGAAATTGACTTGTATTACTTATTTTAGTCTCATCAACCTTGATTATATCAACTAGCTCTAATTCTATGTCTAGCTTTTCCAAAATAGATCGATAATAACCATATCAATTGCCTAGTTTTGATGAGTGCATTTAGTTGATTAGCATATGACAATCCATGTGATCAACCCAACATACAAAGTTGATAGATCATAAATGACTATTTCTTTAAATTTTGTTTCTTTCCTTATTACATCAAGTGCATGGAACTTAGTAATTTGGGGTGTGTCTTTATTAACACCCTTAAATTATGGATAAACTTCAATGATGGAGATGACTTCTGAAGGATCCATCGTATCAAGCTCTTGATCATAACAGGCGAGTATATTTAAAAATATTTATATTTAAGTGATAAATATTTGAAAATAATTTAAATAAGAAGGGGTGATAAATTAGATGATAAAAAATTTTAAAATTGAGTCGATCAATAAATTGGCAAGAGTTTTGAGAGATGTGAGCACCTTTGCTAGTGTTTACACCAAAGAGTACCCTTATGCGCACTCAAGCATTGGCTCACTTGGTCATACTACTTGATGTGGTGAAGAGTAGGGATGTTAATGAGGTGGGGTGGGGATAAAGATTCCCGGCTTTGGTCTCTTTAGAAATCCACACTCCATCCCCTAGATGGGGATCAAAACTCCTCCATCTCCCATAGGTCCCTCCGGGGCCCCATCTCTGGAAACCACATGAATTCTCGTGATCTGAGAATCCCTCCCATTAGTGTTCATATCTAAAACTGTGAATTTTCTTTATACTATCATAATATATGTAAAGAGTATATATAAAAAACAAAACTATTGACAACAAACCTAAAGAACATCTTCATAATCATCGTTACTATAGATGTTCCAATGTTGCTTGACCCCACTCTAGAAAAGAAACCCTACAAACTTCTCTTTTCTCTCTTCCTCTCCGTCTCTTTCCACATCACATCTCTCCACAGCTATTAAGGGCAAGGGAATGAAAAACATTACCTCTTAGTTAGCATCCCTGATGAATCACGATTAATATTAGTGGGTTCATGGGATAGGGACATGTTGTCCCCACTCTCACATCTCCATCTCAAACCCCTGAATGTACTGCCAAATCTGTCCCGTTTGAGATGGGGCCTGCAGAGAGTGGGATCCAACCCCATGAACATCCCTAGTTAAGAGTAGATAACTAGTTCAAAGTGATCATATACATAAATATAAGCACTCTTGCAAGCAAAATGCATGCTTTGATATAGACATATTCGGGTTGCCTGGAACTTGAAACTAAAACCGAATCGATTTGAGACTGATTCTGGTTTTGATTTTGGATCTGCTTTGAAATTGTTTAATTTTTTTTGGAAAAACAAGAATAAATGTGGCCTCTAGTTGTCAAACTCCCAACTAATCATAACAATAGGGAGCACCTTACCGTTGACCTATCAATCAATTTGTGATGATAATAGGTGTTGAAAAAGCATATAAATCTTTGTTAGTGGTGGTTCGGTACTACAAAGTTTTGGTTCCGACTCTAGGTCAGTTTCCTAATACTAACTAAATCGAAGGTCTCCGTTTCCAATTACAGCTCCAAAATTAGTTTGGTCGGTTCTGGTTACTGGCGATTCCACTAGCAGTGCGGTTTCGGTTTGAACCCCAACTGTTCATGTCTATCTTATTTATTGAGCAATTAGAGCATTAGCTCACTTGGTAGGACTATCCACTCTACCAAATATTGAGTGTGAGCTCAATTGTGAGGGTGTGCACACCTGGCTTAGGCCTCCCCATTGCAAGAACAAAAAGAAAATGACACCTTGATGCACTTTCTGGCCTTGATCGATCATTACCAACGATCACAATTCAACTTTCTTTTTTCTGTTACAATGTGAGGGTGAAGCCTAACATACACACGTGCACCACTAGGGAATCGAATTCGCCGTGTGCTAGTAAGCTAACCCTCTTGGTGCAATCACAACTAAACTGTTCAGTGATGCATGAATACAGCAATTTCTCAATTGATGAAGCTTGTTGATCAACATCTTTTTAAACCTTTTTTATTTGGCAAAGAATTTTAATTTTTGTACCTAACTATACCTAAGCGTAATCATATTATACTATTTCAGGTAAATGGTCATTTCTCTTTTAATAGTTTCAAAAAAGAAAACTTTAGCACCAGACATGTCTTGTTCAACTTGGACTGGCATGTACAATCGAAACCAAATCAGGCTATTAAACCACCCACTCCTCCTCTCTTTTCTTACGAGAGTCGACTGTCAGCCTATACTTATATTTAATATATTATAATATTAATGTCAGTTGGTCAACCTATCTAACTAACGTGGAATGACTGATCAAACCGTTCATTTCACTCTTTTATCTATAATATAGTTGTATATGTTATATATCACATATATATATATAATAATGATATTTTAATATAAAATAAACTTTAATATAATAATAATATATCACAATAATAACAATTTTTTTGATAAATAAAACTTGAAACTGAACCGATGGTTCCTAAAATGAAACCAAAACCAGCTCATGACTGGTTGAGTTCTAGTTCCAGTTTATGGGGGTAACTAGAACTCACTGTTTGAAACTGGTTGGTCTAGTTACCCTAGAACGGTACATGTCTATTTAGGACTGTAAAAAAATAATAATAATATTACTATTTACACACTCTTTTTGCTATGCACATACCCCTAATTTAAAAAATAATGAAACTACTCATGCATCAATTTATCTTTCCTCTCCTCTCCACACCTAATTCCACTATTCCTTTTTTTTTACTATGACAACCGATATTTTGTCTATTTGGAGCGATTGCTGTTTTTTCATAGCCTAAGAATACATGATTATTATCTTAAGAACCTCACTAAAGAAAGAAGACAAAAGAAAGAGACAATTGATCTAACCGATTTTCGAATTTTTCAAGATTTTGAGAAGATAGTTCTTAGAAATATTTTCATATTTTTGTAGCTTTGTGTTTTTTTGTTTTAGTTGATGTTTTGCGGTTTGGGGTCAAAGGATTGACTTGTCGTAGAAATGCAAAAGACGTGGCATAACAATGTCTCTCCTTAAATGAGAGATGTGGTTGAGCCACGTGTTTTCTAAGGAGAGATGCGCTTGGGTCACGTTTCCATCAAATGAGAGAGACGTTTGGGCAATGTTTTTCATGTTATATGTTTATTTATGCTTTAAACCTTATATCCCTTTATGTATTGCAAAATGACAAATAACTCCAATGAAAACACCTATGATTGAATAGATTTTGAAAAAACAATGACCGATCAAAATAGTTATCATACCCAGAATAAGGAGACTCAAAGTGATTTAGTACAAAAGATGATTTATTCTTTTATTAGTTGACTGATGAAGTAAATTAACATTTGTTGACTATGAAGAGATGAACTTAACTATTTACTTGTGTTTACGATAGATGATGTGTTTAGCAGTGATAATGAGTTTATTGAATATGTAAGAAATATTAGAAGGAAGCATACTATTGTTATTCAGTGTTCTTTTGAGAAAAATATTTTGAAGTGGCTAAACTTTGAAAATTGTGGGTATCAAATCATTAACACACTTTTTGGATAGAGGCAGGATTGATCATGTCCTAGTGATTATTCTATGTTCATACTAGACATGAGTTCGGTCATTACTACTCGATGACATGTAGTATTGGTACTCTTCTCTACGAGATGGTTGATACCATTTCTGCATGAGATTTTCTAATGGTAATCACAGATTATATTATTTATACATTTTACTTACAATTTATCTTCTCTTATACTCCTATTTTTTCTAGATACATATGGCGAATGGTTTTCCGATATTCCTTATCTTTCTATCTTGGTAATAATACTAACATGAAAGTATCAAGAATTGAAATCGATCATTTCATGAATGTATTGAGATGTATATCTAAATGAAAGGACTAAGAGATGATATTGCACATGACATTGATGACGATGATTAGATATTATTTGTATTTTGTAAATATAATTATTTTTTCAATTTAAATGAAGATATTATTTTAAACATCATTTATATAAATAGTCAATCAATGTACTTATTTGCAGTAGTACTATTTGTATATCTCTAACAACTCTACCAAGGCAGGATCACCCAAGGACGACCGTTTCATGCATGTTGAATGTACTAAAGCTTGTGCTAATGTGTCATATATTGTGGTAAGATGCTATTATAAAAAAGTAAATACAAAAAAATAGTGCTATAATAAAATTAAAGAGCATGCTAATATAGACAATTATTTATTTATCTGTATGAAGAATATTATATGTTGTTGCCTGGTTAGAGGAGGGTGAGTTGGACTCTGTCTAATAGAATCTCTCAAGATAAACCATTGCATCGAAGGAATATATCACTTCATGTATAATTCATCACACTCAGGCGAATATGTTGCAGCAACACTAAAGCGCTTATGCTTAAAATAGTGTGAGAGTTGTGCATCCTAAGTAGTGTCATGTGGTTCATATTGGACCTTATACGTATGGGGCTTTACAAGTCTATTTGCAATAGAAGGCCTTATTAGTGCAATTGAGATGTCTTAATGGTGGCCGAATTATCGAACTACATGAGTTGGCATATATGGCTCCACAATATCTAAACATTAAATGCATCAGTAGTATCTCAACAACTTATATGCATTAGAATTGAAGTACTTTGTAGAACTATATGCTACTAGTCAAT
Source organism: Brasenia schreberi (assembly GCA_036023115.1). Lineage (NCBI taxonomy): Eukaryota > Viridiplantae > Streptophyta > Magnoliopsida > Nymphaeales > Cabombaceae > Brasenia > Brasenia schreberi. Next base: position 9,980,217 of record JAYKKT010000085.1, on the reverse strand, counting down.
CTGTATTGCATAAAATAAAAATATTGTAGCAAACAATAATAGTAAAAATTCTTACCTATAATATAGAAGTATGTCTACTAAGTTATTGTGTCTCTATCCATAATACTTTTCCTAGCCGCCTATAAAAGTATGCTAATATTGCTACATGAGAAGCATAATTGTTAGTCTTTCAAACATCATGTGTCAATAGATGTATGATCATTATTAACATTCTATCTCTAGACTTATCTTTATATAATTCATAGCCTAGTACAACAACAACTACAACAACAACTAAGCCTTTTCCCATACTAGACGGGGTCGGCTACATGGATTCTTTGTTTCCACAGATCTCTATCGTGTGCCATGTTAGCAGTTAACTCCCAATAAGCTAGATCATTCTTTATTGTTTCTTTCCAACACTTTTGTGGTCGTCCTCTACCTCTTTTAATACTTTCCAAATTTAGGTTTTCTAACCTTCTTACAGGTTCTTCTTTTGATCTTCTTTCTATATGTCCAAACCATCTTAAACGATGTTCTCTCATTTTATCCTCTATTGGTGCCACTCCTAATTTGTTTCTAATAACCTCATTATGTATACGGTCTTTTCTTGTATGACCACTCATCCATCTCAACATCTTCATTTCTGTCACAGACATCTTTTGTACATGTTGATGATTAACTGCCCAACACTCAGAACCATAAAACATGGCAGGCCTAACTGCTGCTCTATAATATTTACCTTTTAATTTTAATGGTATCTTCTTGTCACAAAGAATACCTGATGCTCCTCTCCATTTTAACCAACCAGCATTAATTCTATGTGTAACATCTCCATCAATTCTTCCATCACTTTGAAAAATTGACCCTAGGTATTTAAAACTTTCCTTTTGGGGAATGCAATGTGTGCCAATTTTAATTTCTATGTCCTCTGAAGTAGCCACATGATCAAACTTACATTCCATATATTCTGTCTTTGTTCTACTAAGTCGGAGGCCTAGGTACAAAAAAATTATATCTACAAAAATCTCATCATTTTCTCCTCATTGTCATCTATAGGATCACTTTATGTATGATATGATGTTTATGTATCTTAAATGAAGCAGTGGTGTTACGTATTTCTACTCATGGCCTATGAGATATATCTTCATATAAAAAAAAATCAATTACTAAAATAGGAGATAACACAAAATAGAAGATACGTGGGTCAATTGCATTCCCTACCAAGTGAGAGATGCGCTTAGGTTGTATCTCCCATCAAGAGAGACACGCGGACCAGCCACGTCTCCTTTGTAGAGGAAACACGCATGTGCCGTGTTTCGAAGCAAAAACCCGATGGTTTTTTTCTGGTGATAATCTAGACATAAAACAATGAAAATAAAAAAGACAAAAACTAAACCAAATCAATGCCATACCTCAAAAGATCACTGAATCTCTTTTCAAATCAACCTCATTCACATCTTCCAACTTTCTTCTCTCTATATAACGTTTTAACCGCATAATGTTTTTTGGTACATAATCTTACACAAACATTTTCACTGTAGATTTTTGAGATCGTATATAAAGATTTGAATTACTTTACATTTAGTACACATGATACATTAAACACAAAGTAGGCACAATAGTAGATTTGATATAAATTTCCATCGTCGATCTCAAAAATAATATTATATGAATCTCAGTTGGCTGACAAAAACTAAAATCTGAACCTAATTTGACTAGGTTTAGGAAAAACAAAAATGAACTAAAGAAATATGGGTCAGGTCATGGTCGACCCACTAATGACACGACCTGTGGACACGATTTGCCACACCGAAGCTGTCCAAAAATCTTGTCACCGCCGTATCGCCGGCAGCAAGCAAATGGAGGACAAAAAAATTAAAATGAGCACCTTACCGTCAAATCCATAAATTACAGGACTGTACTTTAAAACTTCATTTTCTCAATCAATTTCTTTCCCAGTCGGTGAAGACGGTCAAGGCCCGAACCGAGGGTCACCGCTCTATTCTAGTGTCAGAGAGAGAGAGAGGAGAAATCCGTGTCCTGAGAGTCCGGAGAGACGGAGGGGAGAGCCATCGTTCTGAAAAATCATCTCCTTCGTAGCTCGCCGTTCATTTCCACCGTTCTTTCTTCCGTCAGCCAAAAAGCCAAGTAGGTAATTGAATCTTCAAATTTTTGTCTTTCTGTTTCCATCTTATTGTCTCCTGATGCGTGCACCCGATTCTTTGTTTCCATAGTTTTTATGGGTTCAAGCAATTGTTGCTATGAAATCCTATTCGAATTCATTAGGCCTTTAAGCGTGTTGCAATTTCTGTGCAACATTTTTTTGGTGGTACCGATTGATACAAACTGGCGAGTATAGAGTCTTAAACAATTGATGCCTTTTGATGCACTCTTAAAACGAGCTTTTACACGTGTTAAACTGATAAGTGAGAGAAAACATACTTATGAGCTTTGACTTGGAGATGTTGTTTGAAGAACCAAACCATTCATTCCGTTGTTTGTAAAGTTAGACCTTCACCTCTGAAATCGAGGTTTAAACAATTTATTGCTCAAAAGTTATGTTTTTCGTGTATTAATAGGATTCCTCTTTGTGCTTATATCGGCTCTTGAATTGAATTTCGTGCAGAAATATTCGAATCTTGGAGTGGTGGATGAATTGACTCGGTAGGTTTCTTGGTTAGAAAGATAATGCTACGAAAAGGTTCCTGCTTTAAATTCACATGATCAAACTTATCATAGCACTATATCTCTTGGCCGTGTGACATGAGAATTGGTTGAGGCACCCGTCATGTCAAGGGGGAAAATGCTCAAAATTGCCATCAAAACGAAATGACAACCAAAGCCAAGCTTAGTGGGTTCCACCATATTGCTATTATCTGCCAATGCATCTACCACTGAGTAGGCCCCATACACCTATGTCACACGGGTGCGGACATGGGTGCGGGTGCGGGATATGGTAAATTTCAAAAATTTTGGGTACGGTGATACGGCTTGGGTATATAATATTATATATTATATATAATATTCAAGCTGGAACAAGTGAGACATCAATTAAAATAAGTATATGACAATAGCAAGTACACAACTTTACACAAATCAATCTTCACGGATCCGATCCATTTATCCAAAAAGACCCGAACTTTAAAGTCGGTGCCAGATTTGGAAGCGTTGAATATCCACACAAAAGGAAGTGAAGAAGGTCTGCTTTGAGATATTTTCCTATGTTCATCGGCGGAGTTTCATAGGAGATGCCGGAAGACAAGCTAAAGGAGCATTTTGGAAACTATGGTGAGGTAACTCGGGTGGTCATCATGGGAGATAAGGTCACGAGTCGACTAAGAGGCTTCGGTTTTGTCGTCTTCGCATATCACTCCCTCTTCGATCGGGTTCTCAAGGATAAATATACCATAGACCGCAGAACTGTGAGTTACCTTAATTTTTTTTCTATTTTTTTTTAAAAGTTAACTCACGGTTCTGCCGTCTATGGCGTATTTATCCTGGAGAACCCGATTGAGGAGGGAGTGATCTGCGAAGACTACGAAACTGAAGCCTCTTAAAAAAAAATGCATTTTTTTTCTGCATTTTTTTTGCCATGCCGCACCCATGTCGGGGTCGATACCCCACCTCTTAGAGGTGTGTGTGTGACTTAGCCATACACTAACTGTACTAGTTATACCGTATCTTTTGCTTCAATTTTTGTTCTTATGGGACAATCATAAATCCCTTTTTGATCATAGATCTACTTACGGGAATTTAATTTCCAACCTTAGCATTCAATATGTATTCCTGAATAATCTAATTTTTCCATTATTCAACCATTTTATTTTACCAAGTTCAACATTAAACAGATTAGTCGACATTTCTATGTTTCGATGCAAAAAAAGATCTTATTTATGGCAAGTAGTTTTTTTGGCTGGTTAATTGGTCACAAATAAGATCTTATTTGCCATTCTAATCTTATTCATATTTATATTTTAAAAAGATACTTCTTGTCGTTCTAATCTTATTCACATTTACATTTTGAAAAGATACAGTTATGTTTTATCATTTCCTTCCTAATGCTTTTAGGCTTTTACAGCCTCTTTTATGGTGCTCAACATCTAAATTCTTAAGCCTTCCCTTTGCAAAGTTCTACTTCGGAAGGGTTTTTCCTGTGGGAGAAATGGCTTAACACCACTTTCTTTGGGATCTTTTCTGTTCTGATAACTAACATGAATAATCACCAAGCCATTGCTCTAATGTGTTTGAGATGGTACTGGATTCTGGCCACTTCTCCCTTTTTTCACCTTCCTCCCCTCTCTCTATTGTTTCCTTTCTTATTGTAACAATAATGAATTTTATTACTAGGAGATGAGTTACTTATTTGTTGGGAAGTGGGGCTCGCTTTCCATGTTGATAAACAACAACAACAACAACTAAGCCTTTTCCCATACTAGACGGGGTCGGGTACATGGATTCTTTGTTTCCACATAGTCCTATCATGTGCCATGTTTGCAGTTAACTCACAATAAGCTAGATCATTCTTTATTATTTCTTTCCAACACTTTTGTGGTCGTCCTCTACCTCTTTTAATACTTTCAAAATCTAGTTTTTCATACCTTCTTATAGGTTCTTCTTTTGATCTTCTTTCTATATGTCCAAACCACCTTAAACGATATTCTCTCATTTTATCCTCTATTGGTGCCACATATAATTTATTTCTAATAACCTCATTATGTATACGGTCTTTTCTTGTGTAACCACTCATCCTTCTCAACGTCTTCATTCCTGTCACATACATCTTTTGTACATGTTGATGATTAACTGCCCACAAAGAATACTTGATGCTCCTCTCCATTTTAACCAACCAACATTAATTCTATGTGTCACATCTCCATCAATTCTTCCGTCACTCTGAAAAATTGACCCTAGGTATTTAAAACTTTTCTTTTGGGGGATGCAATGTGTGCCAATTTTAATTTCTATGTCCTCTGAAGTAACCAAATGATCAAACTTACATTCCATATATTCTGTCTTTATTCTACTAAGTCGGAAGCCTTTACTTTCTAATGTTTCTCTCCATAGTTCCAATTTTCTATTAACTTTTTCTTTAGACTCCTCTACTAACACAATGTCATCTCCAAATAACATACACCAAGGTACTTCTTCTTGAATATGTTTTGTTAACTCATCAATCACCATGATAAATAAGTATGGATTTATAGTTGATCCTTGATGTAACCCAATATTAACTTCAAAGAAGTATGTCATTCATTCATGACTCGTCACACATGTTTTTGCACCATCGTACATGTCTCTTATAAGGTTTATTATATATGTCAATGGGATACTTCTTTTTTCCAAGGTTCTCCAAAGAATCTCCCTCGATACCCTATTGTAAGCTTTTTCTAGATCATAAATATCACGTGAAAATCTTTCTTTTTTATCTAAAATGTTCCATAAGGCGTCTCAAAAGGTGAATCGCTTCAACAGTAGATTTGCCTGGCATGAATCCAAATTAGTTCTTTGTTGTACTCGATACTTGTCTTAACCTACGATTGATAATTCTTTCCCATAATTTCATAGTATGACTCATTAACTTGATACCCAGATAATTCACACAATTCTGAATGTCTCCCTTATTCTTATATATGTGTATAAGTGTACTCGTTCTCTATTCTTCGGGTATCTTTTGGTTTCTCCATATTTCATTAAATAGTCTTGTGAGCCAAGTGATTCCTATTTATCCTAGGATTTTCCAAACTTCTATAGGAATATTGTCTGGTCCTACCGATTTACCACCTTTCATATATTTAAGAGCCTCTTTGACTTCATTCTTTTGAATACGTCGATAGAAATTGTGGTTTATATTCTTTTCTGATTTGGCTAACTCTCCTAAGCTAATACTAACATCTTCATTTTCATTAAAAAACTTATAAAAATAGTTTTTCCATCTATTTCTTATATCTTCATTTGCCACTATAGTTTTTCCATGTTGACATGTTTAGATTTTTAGGTTCAACTGGTCAGTGAAGGAACACAGCTGGTGGAAATTTTGACCACTAAAATCTGAAACTGATTTTTGGTAGTATACTTACTAGGCCTGTTAAACTGATTCCCAACTATGGCCCTCACAGATCATCCTATTGCCTTCTACCTGGTTCTTTGTTTAGTTGTCTTGATGTTATCATTCTATTACTTTCTGCCTGGTTATTTGTTATCGTCTTGATGTTACCATTACTGTATTCTTAAATAACGGTATATCCTCAATTCAATGCAGGGTTGAACTTCCATCAGCACTAGCGAGCGATTCTATTTGGTTGTTTCTGTCAATGGAAACACAAAGTCGCCTTGGCTGAGTGAGTTCGAAGCTTTGGGTGCAAAATCGTTCTACTAATGGTTTCCGCTTTATCTTATTGATGACTATCCATAATCAAACACGTACTATGAAGTTTATGCACATAGCCCTACAAACTTTATTCTCTTTACGTCTTCATTTTGATATGACTTATATAAAAGGTACTTTTGTAATTGAAGTAAAAGAATAATGAAATATCATGGTTCACATGATTTAATGGCATAACCAATTGATGAACTTTAAAAGTGGTAATGTAGGCCAGAAATACCTCAGGAAGTAACTCATCAGGTAAACAACGATGTATGAGAGCAGGATCAACGAATGGCTTACTATTTGCACTTCCAAAAGGAGGCACTGGTCGTACCTTGATACCATAAAGGCCTGAGCAACCAAGAATTAACTTTTTAAACTTAGCAGCTTATAAACACCTCCCACCAAACCAAGTACAGTTTGCTGACTTTCTGAATTCACATCAAAACTATACGAACAAGAACGTATGACACTGATTAGTCTAAATGGCTATCTCAAGAAGTTCACGTCTGAAATTGTTGCATTTTAGAAATACCAGCATGGATGCTGAAGGCTACATTATTTTAGGATGGATACATAAATAGCAGTACTTATCCAACAATGTCAAATGGAAAAAGATTAAATCAAAAGAATTTATAATTCGTTTGAAGCATTTTTTTCATGTTCTTCTTCTTAGAGAACCTTCATGGATGGAGAAGCTATCTTCCTTCTTTGTTTCTATGAACCGGTTGGAACTGGAAGGGGGAACCATAACTAAGCCAGAGGTTCCTTGGATCGTTTCTGGTTGCAGCTTTCCAAAACCCGGACCTGGTGGTTCCAACCTACTGGTTCCAACTTTTTCTAAGGTTTTAAAATTTTATTTGGTAAATATTTCAGATGCCATATGTAGCATTAATTGTCCTAGGCACTTGAAAGGGGCAACATGATAACTAATTACTGTTAAAATGTAATAGGGTTGTGCCAACAAGGCCTATAAGGCACAACCCTATAAGTTTGTGTTTGAAATCAGGTTCTGACTGACCTAGTCCACCCGAGCTACTAGGGGGCTCAACGGCTACTAAAATAGTCATTGAGACTTCAACAACTAGCAACACAACTGTTAACTTTCATTTTTCTGTCTATAAATACTCTTTGTGTATTCAATAACCTGACACTCTTTCTGTCTGCGTTGTATATAAATTTGTGCGTTAAATAAAATGGATTCAGGAACGTACTAGTTTCTTTTCATGGTATCAAAGCTAGCATGATCGCTGGGAGCAGATGTGGGTTGTGGCAGACTCACTGGAACACTATGCTTCAATCTGTGCTAAAGCTTGTGGCTTGTTGCTGAATCTGCTATGTTATAGAGAGCAACACCAGATCGTGTGTCTTTTATATGTTGCTAAAAACCTGAATTCCAAGTGCGTACCCGTTAGAGTGAGAGGTGGGTGTCTGCGAAAATGAGGTTCTCGAAGAGGAAATTGTGTTTTACTTAGCAAGAAACGTTGAGATTCATCGAAGATAGCGTGCAAAAGAACACATCTTTTATGAACGACATCATCATAAATAGCTCGAGGCATGGGCATTTGAGGCCGAGGAGAGTGAGACACCCGAGTGGATGCAAAAGGAGGAGCAACGCCACGACAAAGCCGAGGTGACACTCTCTAATTTCCCTTCGGTCTCTGCTGCTGCTATCGCGAAGCCTACCCTGAAGAAAAAGGTGAAACCTTTCTTCTAGTTTGAGTTCACCACCAGAAAGGGGACCGTGACCCATGGTGCCACAAAGTCTTTGCGAACAAGCCGCTTGGCCTTATCCCTAACGAGCTCCTGGCGGAGAGGGTATCTGATAGCTAGACAACATAGGAGAGCTAGATGGCCGGAAGGCCGTTATTAGAGCCATTGAAGTTAGCACATAGAAGAAAGGTGCGACGATGAAGGCATATAGAGAGAGTTAGGGCAACGAGTGATGGTGGGGGGCGCCAGGGAGCGGCCGGTGGTGGAGATGGCAAGGTCTGGGCGATTTCATGATGAACTGGCAGCAAGGCAGTGGGCGTATGGTGGAAGCGGCTGATGGTCGAGTGACGAGATGAGGTTGGAGTCAAGGTTTGGTTGCCTATCGGTGGGTGAGTTGGGTGCTTCCCATGGTAGTTGAAGTCAAGATGAGAAATGGGAAGAGATGGGTGGTGATGAGGCGAAGCCACTGGCGGTAGGAGTGGTGATGGACTTCTATGGGAATCAAGTGACAATGGTGAGGGTTGGTTATGGATGGTGGTCAAGGCATGGCGGCCATAATCCTTTAGTTCTTTGGGGGGCTTTTTTATCTTTTGCATCCTCAGTCAGCCATTTGCCATGGCATTCATGATCTTGGCTAAAACCTAATTCTGCATAAGGCTATCTCCTCTCCTCTTCCTTCCTACCACCACATCTGAGTGGCTTTGAGAGAAAAAACTCGCTCGCCAAGCACCACGGGCGAGTCTTTATTGTAGAGAGAGAGAGAACACGTGAAATAGAATGGCGTGAGAAGAAGAAAGAGAGAAATGGGGCACCTATATACAGTTGAGTCGTGGATCCGAGTTTGGATCCAGACTTGTTCTATACCCATTTTGTGTTCAATATAGGCCTTTTTTGGTTTTGGATCTAGACCCGGGGTTATGTCTGGATCCAATTTGACCTTTCTTGGTATTCAGATTCAAGTCCATCCAGGTGTGTTCTTTTCAACTTGTCTATTTTTAACATTTGTTGGATCAATTGTTTGGTGTATCATTTAGAAGAAAATTTGTTTGTTGTTTGTTAGACAATAAGTTGCATCTCTTTGTATGATTAAGATCTCCGTGTTGTGGCTATATCTCACATTTATTGGCCTTTTGTTGAAGACCTTTGTGATTAGGGTACTTCCATTTGTTGGCTATTGGTTTAAGATGAGTCAATGTTAAAAATACACTTATTGTTATCTTGATAATCTTGAAGTATTTGAAAATAATGCATAAAAAGAGTCTTGCCTTGAGTATTGACTATTCATTTGCTATATTTTGAGCATGTTGTACTAACGATAAAAATTGCATTTCTTTTTTGAGAAAAACATTTTATGTTAGAAAAGATTTTTCTAAGTTGATTATAAATCTTTAAAATCTTTTGATCATATTGGTGGATTATCTTATTCGTAGAATCATAGAATCACATTTTAAATTGTGAGTATTTAAGGGCCTTGGCATTTGTTTGAAATTGATTGTTTGAGCTTAGCACTAGCTTGTTTGATTTGGATGGTTGGAGTTGAGACTTAAAACTTTGTTTGATTTGAATGGTTTGAGCTTAGCCTTGAAGCTTGTTTGATTTGGATGGTTTGAGTTTTTAGGCTTTAAGCTTATTTGGGTTGGAGTTTAATCCTTATAACTCGGGTTTGAGCTTAGCCTTAAAGCTTGTTACAGGTATACCAATGCCTTTTTATAATATCACAAGTTTATGGTGATTTATGAACTTATTTGTTATATTGAACGATCCTACTTAGACGATCAATGTTTTTCATTGAAGTAACTTCTTTGAAAAACTTAGGTTTTAAGTTATTATTATTTTAGTTATGGGATTTTAATATTTTCATTGAAGTTTATTTCTATTGCAAGTATTAAAATAAAGATACGGAGGTATTGATGCGGAAATGGTGAACATGATGTGAACAAGTAAAGCTATGGATCAAAGATGGTTTTATAAAGTTGACACTCTAAGATTCACGTTTTTTTGTTGTTACACAAACTTTCGGTATACACCATAAGTTTGAGGGGATGTTAAAATGTAATAGAGTTGTTTTAACAAGGCTTATAAATTCGTGTTTGAAATTAGGTCCCAATGGACCCAGGCCACTCGGGCGAGGGTCACGTGGGCCATTAGGGGGCCCAATGGATAGTAAAATAGCCATTGAGACTTCAACAACCAACCGCACAACTGCAGAGCCCGAATGCAGTAAGAAGTAAGCAAGGGCCACTACATTTTCGCCCGAATGTAGTGAATCAATTGCAGAGAGGGTTCCCACATCATGGACGGGTGTGGGTAAAGAAGTTAGTCCCGCTACATTGCCGCCCCAATGTAGTGAAAAATTTTCAGAGAGGGTCTCCGCATTTTGATTATGGACGGATGCGGGGGGTAAGGAAGCTAGTCCTAGATAATAAGATTCGTATTGGTTCTTGGAATATCGGAACATTATCGGGTAAGCTAATGGAGGTGGTAGATACTATGATTCGGAGAAAGATTCATATTCTATGTTTACAAGAGACAAAATGGGTTGGAGAAAAAGCAAAGGAGATAGAGGATACAGGTTTTAAATTATGGTACTCAGGTAAAGAAAAGGCCCAAAACGGAGTTGGTATTATCATAAATAAAGATTTAAAGGAGAGTGTAGTAGACATACAACGATATGGTGACCGAATCATGACATTGAAATTAGTGTTAGGAGTAGAGGTTTTGAATATAGTTTGTGCTTACGCACCCCAAGTAGGACTAGAAGATAGTATAAAGACAGTTTTTTGGGAAGAGTTAGATAAGGTGTTTCAAAAGATTCCACAAAGGGAGATGATTTGTTTAGGAGGAGATTTAAATGGACATGTCGGTAAAGAGGCATTAGGATATCAAGGGATTCATGGAAACTTTGGTTATGGGGATATAAACGAGGAAGGTAGGGAGATTTTAAATTTTGCTATGTCATTTGATCTCTTTATAGTCAATACAATCTTCAAAAAACGAGATGAACATTTAATTACTTATAAGAGTGGCTTATCACAAACACAAATTGATTACTTTATTTGTAGAAAAAAAGATAGAGCGTGTTGTAAAGATTGTAAGGTAATTCCAGGAGAAAGCTTAACCACCCAACATCGACTTTTAGTTATGGATTTACAAATAAAAAAATGGACAAAGAAGAAAAGAGTGCATCGAGCTATTCAGACTAAATGGTGGAACCTCAAAAGTGAGAAAGAAGATATATTTAAACAAAAAGTCCTTCAAGGAGATGTTTGGAATTATGTTGGCACACCCTCTGATATGTGGAACAATATTGCTATACATATTAGGAAAGTGGCGAAGATGTGTTAGGGGTATCTAAGGGAGGTGTACCGGCACAAAAAGAAGCTTGGTGGTGGAGTGAAGTAGTACAAAACAAAATCAAGGCAAAGAGGGCATGTTACAAATTACATTATGCTAAGAAAACTAGTGAAACTTTAGAAGCTTATAAGAAAGCAAAGAAGGAAGCAAAAAAGGCCGTTAGTGAAGCAAAAGCTAAGATTTGGGAGGACTTATATAAAAAACTCAACTCAAAAGAGGGTGAAAGAGACATTTTTAGGATAGCTAGGGCTAGAGATAAGAAAACTAAAGATCTTAATTATGTTAGATGCATAAAAGACGAGGATGAAAAAATTCTAGTGGCAAATGATGATATAAGAAATAGATGGAAAAACTATTTTTATAATCTTTTTAATGAAAATAAAGATTTTAGTATTAGTTTAGGAGATTTAGCCAAGTCAGAAAAGTATATAAACCACAATTTCTACCGACGTATTCAAAAGAATGAAGTCAAAGAGGCTCTTAAACATATGAAGAGCGGTAAATCGGTAGGACCAGATAATATTCCTATAGAAGTTTGGAAAATACTAGGAGAAATAGGAATCACTTGGCTCACAAGACTATTTAATGAAATATGGAAAAACCAAAAGATGCCCGAGGAATGGAGAGCAAGTACACTTATACCCATATATAAAAATAAGGGAGACATTCAAAATTGTGCGAATTATCGAGGTATCAAGTTAATGAGTCATACTATGAAATTATGGGAAAGAATTATTGAACGTAGGTTAAGACAAGTATCAAGTACAACAGAGAACCAATTTGGATTTATGCCTGGTAGATCTACTATTGAAGCGATTCACCTTTTGAGACGTCTAATGGAACATTTTAGAGCAAAAAAGAAAGACCTTCACATGATATTTATTGATCTAGAAAAAGCTTATGATAGGGTACCGAGGGAGGTTCTTTAGAGAACTTTGGAAAAAAGAGGTATCCCATTGACATATATTAACCTTATAAGAGACATGTATGATGGTGCAAAAACATGTGTGAGGACTCATGAAGGAACGACAGACTTCTTTGAAGTTAATATTGGGTTACATCAAGGATCAACTTTAAGTCCATACTTATTTATAATGGTGATGGATGAGTTAACAAAACATATTCAAGATGAAGTACCTTGGTGTATGTTATTTGCAGATGACATTGTATTAGTGGAGGAGTCTAAGGAAAAAGTTAATAGAAAATTGGAACTATGGAGAGAAACATTAGAAAACAAAGGCCTTCGACTTAGTAGAACAAAGACAGAATATATGGAATGTAAGTTTGATCATTTGGCTACTTCAGAGGACATAGAAATTAAAATTGGCACACATTGCATTCTCCAAAAGGAAAGTTTTAAATACCTAGGGTCAATTTTTCAAAGTGATGGAAGAATTGATGGAGATGTTACACATAGAATTAATGCTGGTTGGTTAAAATGGAGAGGAGCATCAGGTATTCTTTGTGACAAGAAGATACCATTAAAATTAAAAGGTAAATATTATAGAGCAGCAGTTAGGCCTGCCATGTTTTATGGTTCTGAGTGTTGGGCAGTTAATCATCAACATGTACAAAAGATGTCTGTGACAGAAATGAAGATGTTGAGATGGATGAGTGGTCATACAAGAAAAGACCGTATACATAATGAGGTTATTAGAAACAAATTAGGAGTGGCACCAATAGAGGATAAAATGAGAGAACATCGTTTAAGATGGTTTGGACATATAGAAAGAAGATCAAAAGAAGAACCTGTAAGAAGGTTAGAAAACCTAAATTTGGAAAGTATTAAAAGAGGTAGAGAACGACCACAAAAGTGTTGGAAAGAAACAATAAAGAATGATCTAGCTTATTGGGAGTTAACTGCTAACATGGCACACGATAGAGATCTGTGGAAACAAAGAATCCATGTAGCCGACCCCGTCTAGTATGGGAAAAGGCTTAGTTGTTGTTGTTGTTGTTTGTTGTTGTATATTCAATAACTTGGAGCCCTTTGTGGCTGCTTTGTATATAGATTTGTTCGTTCAATAAAATGGATTTAGGAACATACATGTTTCTTTACAATGACAACGTGACAATTAATGAGAGAGAGGGGGGTGGGTGAGAGATGGGGCCTGTGCCTATGATGGTTGTTAGTGGCCTGTGTTTTCATTTTCCACAAGGAACCTGTGTCTTATCCATATACTGCTTTTAATCAGATTTTTGCAAGGATGACACCATACATCTTGGGCAGGGAAACAAGCGTTCGCAGAAAATGGCGTTACACTATTCGCAATCCTCTCTTTTGGTGAACTGCCTGTCTAAAATCATGGCAGGTATTCCTGGATCTCATGGCATTGTCAGTTTTATGTGTTTTGCACATTTTGCATGATATGAGATCTGAACCAGTTGAGTTGTTCCTGAAGTTGTGTGGAGCAGTAGAAAATTACAAGATTGTGCAATCCCTTTATGAAGGCTCGTGGAGGAAGATGTGGCTCTTAAGGCCCAGAATCCGCACTGATGGTATGCTTTTAAGTTTTTTCATTGTGTAACCTTAAAAAGCTGAAACCTGATTTATATGTGACTAGCATTATCTCATCGATCAATGAAGTGTGCTACTTTTTTTTGGCTTCAGTTACTTAAGGAATGTCCCACGGAATTACTTATGTGATGTAACCATCCTATGTATCAACTACCCTAGTCCTCATTTACCTTGACATCCTTGCAACATGATTTTTCCTTTGGATATCCTGTGCACAACTGAAAAAAGATGCTGTAAAACTGGCAAAAATTTGATGTTCCCTTGTGTGGATTTTGATAGCTTCATGTTCAGCTTAAGAGCAAGAGAAATCAACTCCCTTTTAAACCACTTCTAATTTCTTAGTGGAAGCACCACAGCAGAGGGTTTTGAGAACCTGGTGCCAGATCCAAGCAAAATTTTTTCTTGCTGATCACCATTCAGAAGATGTCATTTACATGAATTCAATAAAGAAGCCATTTTGTAATGAATCCTAAAGTTGTAAGGGTGCAAACGTTGTCATTTTGGCTATTAACTGCTTGCATTGATTGAGATGGAAGCAACAACAACAACAACAACAAACCTTTCCCATACTAGACGGGGTCGGCTACATGTTATAAAAATCTGATGAAGTTTTACGCTGGCTGTCGGAAGCCTAACACAACCCTCCTCCTTTATCCGGGCTTGGGACCGGCAATGCAAGGGTGATCCTTACATAGCGGAGTTTTTGATTGAGATGGAAGCAAGTCCCAAAAATGCATTGGACAATTAGGTGTTTAAAATGGGGGTGTCTGACCACATAATAAAAATGAAAAACATTAAAAGGGAAATGGAGGCACTCCCTCCTACTAGTGGAGTTCACTTCTTCCATTAATTTACCAGTTGAGAAGTACTAAGGAGCATCCTCTACCAGCTAAACTCCTCTATCTTGTCTTATGTCAAGCTCAAGTTAATTTCTAAATTTGGTGATCAGTCACATGGTTGCTTGAAATTTGAATCACGTATATGGGCATAAACTATGCTAATGTTTCTCAAAAGCGTCTATTCTCTTCATTCTTATATTAGATTTCAGTCGGAAAGATGATTTCTGCAAACTTTGCTACCCGAGAATTACTTTTTAAAGTTTTTTAGTTTTGAAGATTCACATATGGTTTTCTCTTAACCAGGTCTTTATGTAAGTAGAAACACATACATCCGAGCTGCAGTTGCAGAGTGGAAAGTTACAAATCCTGTGCATTTGGTATGTCAGTAATCTGTGCTACTTATCTTCTTCACCATGTTGGATTCAAGTATATCTTCTCCATGTTTGATAGCCTCAGTTCTTCTTGACCGTCTTCCATATGTTTGTCAAAGACATTTATCGTACAATTACAAAGGTTCACTGGATCATCCTTCCTTTTGTTCAAGAAGGGAAATTTTAAAATAGGAGATAATATGCAAGAAATACAATTAAGGTGGTTTGGACATCAAGGATGCTGGTGCGGGCAGGGGGCATTTATAAAACGCGATCTTATCTTTTAAAGCAAAATGCAAGATATGACCTATGATAGATCACAATGGTGACTAAGAATTCATGACTGGTTCCGCTTTTTGTGCAAAGTGCTGGTTTTGTTCTGATTGGAGTACAACAACAACTAAGCCTTTTCCCATACTGGACGGGGTCGGCTACCTGGATTCTTTGTTTCCATAGAGCCCTATCATGTGCCATGTTAGCAATTAATTCACAATAAGCTAGATCATTCTTTATTGTTTCTTTCCAACACTTTTATGGTCGTCCTCTACCTCTTTTAATACTTTCCAAATTTAGTTTTTCATTCCTTCTTAGAGGTTCTTCTTCACATCTTCTTTCTATATGTTCAAACCATCTTAAACGATATTCTCTCATTTTATCCTCTATTGGTGCCACTCCTAATTTGTTTTTAATAGCCTCATTATGTATACGGTATTTTCTTGTATGATCACTCATCCATCTCAACATCTTCATTTCTGTCACAGACATCTTTTGTACATGTTATGATTAACTACCCAACCCTCAGAACCATAAAACATGACAGGTCTAATTGCTGCTCTATAATATTTACCTTTTACCTTTAATAGTATCTTCTTATCACAAAGAATACCTGATGCTCCTCTCCATTTTAACCAACCAACATTAATTCTATGCATAACATCTCCATCAATTCTTCCGTCACTCTGAAAAATTGACCCTAGGTATTTAAAACTTTCCTTTTGGGGGATGCAATGTGTGCCGATTTTAATTTCTATGTCCTCCGAAGTAACCAAATGATCAAACTTACATTCCATATATTCTGTCTTTGTTCTACTAAGTCGGAAGCCTTTACTTTCTAATGTTTCTCTCCATAGTTCCAATTTTCTATTAACTTTTTCCTTAGACTCCTCTACTAACACAATGTCATGTGCAAATAACATATACCAAGGTACTTCATCTTGAATATGTTTTGTTAACTCATCAATTATCATTATATATAAATATGGACTTAAAATTGATCCTTGATGTAACCCAATATTAACTTCAAAGAAGTCCGTCATTCCTTCATGAGTCCTCACACATGTTTTTGCACCATCGTACATGTCTCTTATAAGGTTAATGTATGTCAATGGGATACCTCTTTTTTCCAAGGTTCTCCAAAGAACCTCCCTCGGTACCCTATCGTAAGTTTTTTCTAGATTAATAAATATCATGTGAAGGTCTTTCTTTTTTGTTCTAAAATGTTCCATAAGATGTCTCAAAAGGTGAACTGTTTCAACAGTAGATCTACCTGACATGAATCCAAATTGGTTCTCTGTTGTACTTGATACTTGTCTTAACCTACGTTCGATAATTCTTTTCCACAATTTCATAGTATGGCTCATTAACTTGATACCTTGATAATTTATAAATTCTGAATGTCTTCCTTGTTCTTATATATGGGTATAAGTGTACTCACTCTCCATTCCTCGGGTATCTTTTGGTTTCTCCATATTTCATTAAATAATATTTTGAGCCAAGTGATTCCTATTTCTCCTAGTATTTTTCAAACTTCTATAGGAATATTATCTGGTCCTACCGATTTACCACCCTTCATATGTTTAAGGGCCTCTTTGACTTTATTCTTTTGAATACATTGGTAGAAATTGTGGTTTATATATTTTTCTGATTTGGCCAACTCTCCTAAGATAATACTAACATCTTTATTTTCATTAAAAAGCTTATAAAAATAGTTTTTCCATCTATTTCTTATATCATCATTTGCCACTGGAATTTTTTCATCTTCGTCTTTGATGCATCTAACAGAATTAACATCTTTAGTTTTCTTATTTTTAGCCCTAGCTATCCTAAAAATATCTCTTTCACCCTCTTTTAAGTTGAGTTTTTTTTTATATAAATCCTTCCAAATTTTAGCTTTTGCTTCACTGACGGTCTTTTTCACTTCCTTCTTTGCTTTCTTATAAGCCTCTAAAGTTTCACTAGTTTTCTTAGCATAATGTAATTTGTAACATGCCCTCTTTGCCTTGATTTTATTTTGTACTACTTCACTCCACCACTAAGCTTCTTTTTGTGCCGGTACACCTCCCTTAGATTCACCTAACACATCTTTTGCCACTTTCCTAATATGTATAGCCATATTGTTCCACATATCACAAGGTGTACCAACATAATTCCAAGCATCTCCTTGAAGGACTTTCTATTTAAATATATCTTCTTTCACACTTTTGAGGTTCCACCATTTAATCCGAATAAGCTCAATGCACTCTTTTCTTCTTTGTCTATTTTTTTACTTGTAAATCCATAACTAAAAGTCGATGATGGGTGATTAAGCTTTCTTCTAGAATAACTTTGAAATCTTTACAACATGCTCTATCTTTTTTTCTATAAATAAAGTAATCAATTTGTGTTTGTGATAAGCCACTCTTATAAGTAATTAAATGTTCATCTCATTTTTTGAAGATTGTATTGATTATAAAGAGATCAAATGCCATAGCAAAATTTAAAAACTCCCCACCTTCCTCATTTATATCCCCAAAACCAAAGTTTCCATGAATACCTTGATATCCTAATGCCTCTTTACCGACATGTCCATTTAAGTCTCTTCCTAAACAAATCATCTCCCTTTGTGGAATCTTTTGAATCTAACTCTTCCCAAAAAGTTGTCTTTATACTATCTTCTAGTACTACTTGGGGTGCGTTAGCACAAACTATATTCAAAACCTTTGCTCCTAACACTAATTTCAATATCATGTTCGGTCACCATATCGTTGTATGTCTACTACACTATCCTTTAAATCTTTATTTATGATAATACCAACTCCGTTTCGAGCCTTTTCTTTACCTGAGTACCTTAATTTAAAACCTATATCCTCTATCTCCTTTGCTTTTTCTCCAACCCATTTTGTCTCTTGTAAACATAGAATATGAATCTTTCTCCGAATCATAGTATCTACCACCTCCATTAGCTTACGGGATAATGTTCCGATATTCCAAGAACAAATACGAATCTTATTATCTAAGACTAGCTTCCTTACCCCCCGCATCCGTCCATAACCAAAATGCGGAGACCCTCTCTGCAAATTATTCACTACATTCGGGCGACAATGTAGCGGGACTAACTTCTTTACCCACACCTGTCTATAATGTAGGAACCCTCTGTGCAATTGATTCACTATATTCGGGCTAAAATATAGTGACCCTTGCTTACTTATCATTGCATTTGGTCTTTGCAGTGCGTCGCTAGGCAGGGACGCTCCAAAGCAATGCTCATAATTTGTGTAAATGATGGTATAAAAATGCGACAAAGTTTTACGTTGGCTGTCGGAAGCCTAACACAATCCTCCTCCTTTGCCCGGGCTTGGGATTGGCAATGCAAGGGTGATCCCTTACATGAGCGGAGTTTGTTTTGATTGGAGTACAACGGAATTTGTATAGCAATATCAAATGTCTTGCCCTCTATCAAGTTGTACAATCAGGTGACGGGTAGTGGCTCATGTGTGCACTTTTACAGGAATCACACATTAGATGGAATAGATACAAGGTCCCTATCAACTGCAATAGGTAATATTGTTGTAGTACATAATTTGAAAAAATATTATTGTGTTTCTAAAATATAGATGAGTTGGTTATTTACCATATGTTCTATCTTAAGAGCATATGTAACTTTCATTATCCAATTATGTATGCCTGTTTTGGTTTGTGGTGACGTAAGTGTGCTACTATCGCTACATAAGGTTCTTCCCTACAGGAAAGTTCCTTTACAAGGTTAGCTTTCTGAGATTGCATCTATTTATGCTGGTCGGAAGTTACACTGTTCTTAAATTTTTGCTATTTTTGTCTACCAGAATTCTTCTCAACGTGTTAAAGAAGTTGCAAAAGTTGCAAAGGTTATGAACTTCCGTGGATCAAAGGCTGACTGTGTTTTCCGAGGACATTACACTTTGACAAATGACCAGGTATGAAGTTACTATACGGTATAATTCATGAGCTAAAACCTTTTAGCAGTAGCATTTGTTTCCTTTTCTTTATGTTGGTTTTCTTTTTGTTTCATAGACTAATGAGGAAAAAAATCAGGAAGACCACATACTATCTACCATTGTTATCAAAGAAATAACACTTCTCAAACCTAAATTCTTTTGAAGAGCTTTACTCTGTGTTTGTGTTGAATGACTGTGTGCTTGTATCACATCATATCTGCATTGAAAAACTTGAACTTTTTTGTTCCATTCTCCGAAAAGAAATGAATCTTTGTCAACAGAGGGCCAAATGCATTTTTCATGCTTGGGCATTGAATTGCTTTAACATGGAAAAAATAATTGTAAGGCAAGTCAACCTTTTTATTACTATTACTATGAAGTAGCTGACAAGATGGGCCATCATTTTGTAAGCTACTTAAACACGAACTTGTTTCCATAAGGTAGTTCCAGAACTTCTATCTGGGGGACTTTCTATTTCGGTCATACATGCCTGTCCTGTCCTGTAACTTCCACCTAACACTTTCCTCTTGATTCATATATGTTGGTTTGAACCATACTTTTATGATGAATTTAACATTGCATCTATGCTTGTGAACCTCTTGCAGATTGAGGCTGCTATTCTATATCCAGGCTTGCGCCCTACAGTTCTTTGCATTCGCCTAAGGTTTGATGCTACATATTTCAAGTGTTCTCTTGACATGTTTGCGTCTTTGACTATACTGGGTCATTTGCTAACATCAAATCAACACTTACAGGCTGAGAGGCACCACTGCAGGAGCAAACAATAGGCTGGATCTTTTCTCTCTACTTACTAGCGGAGTCAGTCATAATGAACTTGATGAAGGTGAGGATATGCTTGGTGCAGTTGAACAATGGCAAGATGATGAGACTCACAACCCTGATGTACCTGCTGTCTCTCACCGCAGGGGTTTAGCACCTTTTGTGTTTGTCCCATTTGAAGAGGTCCTTTCCCCCTCACGTTATCTGCTTCTATCTTCTCTCTCCTTCCCGTATCTTCTGTTGTTTGTGGCCAGATTTTTATGATGCTATCGTTGTGATTACAGGTTGAAACTTCCGTTCTAAATCTTCCTGTGGACAAGATGGATTATTTTGTACCGGGTTGACAATTTATGGTCATATGAACACATTCAATTGTGTAATTATCTGGTTGTTGCACTTTTTTTGCTTATGATTGTATTCATTGTATGTGGTACGTAAATAACGAACACATGCAGTCTGTTTACAGTGATGGTTGAAGGTGTGTATTGATTGGCACAAATATGGAGAGAGAACTTTGTCAAGTGCCAACTGAACTAGTGACACTTGTAAGATATAAAGGTTTCTTTGTTCATGAACAAAGTCTCCACACTATTGAACTGGCAAAGCTTATTTTTTAAACTTCAGCAGTCATTTCAGGCTCGTCTCTTTGTAAAAGTTCTAACTGAACCCCATACCAAAACCAAGCCTTTTTCAGTAGGATCAGCTACATGAATTCTTAGTTGCTCAATCTTGTGTCCGATTAGCATTTATCTCTCCTTGATTTTAAACTTTACACTTGTAGTTTGGGTTATTTTCGTTTTGGTTCCCATTGTTTGAGAAGTTCCCTGGGTTACCTTATGGTTTTTTCCGTTAATCAAATTGGTATGACAAATGCAATCAAATTGGTATGACGTATTAATAAATATTAATAGATATTAAATATTAGTTGGTACATTTTAATTTCATATTTAATAATGATATGGTTGTTAAGTCAATAATCACATCACGTTGATCACGTGAAATCTCCTATCACGTGATCTGGATCTTCAGGTGACATTCTTAGCGGGTTTGAACCAACTTAATAAATGAAAGGAAAGGATATCAGAGTCAACAACAACAAAAACAACTAAGCCTTTTTTCATACTAGACGGGGTCAGTTACGTGTTTTCACATAGTTGTATCATGTGCCATGTTAGTAGTTAACTCCTAATAAGCTAGATCATTCTTTATTGTTTCTTTTCAACACTTTTGTGGTCGTCCTCTAACTCTTTTAATACTTTTATATTTAGTTTTTCATACCTTCTTATAGTTTCTTCTTCTCATCTTCTTTCTATATGTCCAAATCATTTTAAACGATATTCTCTCATTTTATCCTCTATTGGTGCCATTCCTAATTTGTTTCTAATAATCTCATTATGTATACGGTCTTTTCTTATATGACCACTCATCCATCTCTCAACATCTTCATTTCTTTCATAGACATCTTTTGTACGTTGATGATTAGACTCAACACTCAAAACCATAAAACATGGCTGGTCTAATTGATGCTCTATAATATTTACCTTTTAACTTTAATGGTATCTTCTTATCATAAAGAATACTTGATGCTCCTCTCCATTTTAACCAATCAGCATTAATTCTATGTGTAACATATCTATCAATTCTTCCACCACTATGAAAAATTTACCCTATGTATTTAAAATTTTTCTTTTGGGGGATACAATGTGCGCCGATTTTAATTTCTATGTTCTCCGAAGTAACCAAATGATCAAACTTACATTCAATATATTCTGTCTTTGTTCTACTAAGTGGGAAGTGCAAATAACATATACCAAGGTACTTCATCTTGAATATGTTTTGTTAACTCATCAATTACCATTATATAAGTATGGACTTAAAGTTGATCCTTGATGTAATCCAATATTAACTTCAAAGAAGTCCGTCATTCCTTCATGAGTCCTCACACATGTTTTTGCACCATCGTACATGTCTCTTATAAGGTTTATGTACGTCAATGAGATACCTCTTTTTTCGAAGATTCTTCAAAGAAGTAAAGCAAGGTAGGTAGACTAATAAGGAGGTGGACTGGCTTTTTGAAACTAAATGGATACCTCACACCGATCGTTGCACAAACTCTAGGGAGTTGGCGAAGTTATTCCTTTTATAAAGGCAGCAGCAAAACATGGAGAGTATCGATTTATGGTTCCAATGCGCGCATGAGAGACCAATTTTTGACATTTTACTAGCAGCCACGATAGACTGGGCATCGGCTGTCCAAACGTTCTCAACATCAGGGAACGCATCCTCCATTAATCCGGGTCATCCAAGTAGGAAGAGATGGATTTATGCTAATAGATGGTATGTATATAAAACGACAACCATATTAGACTTTTCACATACAAACAAGAGCACACACCCACATGCATGCACATATATATATATATATATGAAAATCAAATCATATTATGTTCATCCATTGCTTTCTAGTGACATGAGTATAATTTTAAAGTTTAAAAGTTTTTAAAAAAATAAATAAAATAATAGTTATTAAACTTATGCTCCTAAAAAGTAATAGTAAGCATGAGTAAATAATGTCTATGGTGGACATGATCCAATCTCTCTCTCTATATATATAGAGAGAAACAACCAACACACAAAGGGAACTAAGAGTAACGATGATGGGCTAGCAGACATGTCTGGTTCCTAGAAAACTAGAACATGGAACTGCTGATTCCAATTTGAGTCTAGAATTGGTAATTTTATTAAAAATTAAATTTTATAAGAAAATTTTAAAAAATCCAGAACCGACATTTTGGAACTGCTGGTTCTGGTTTTGTGAAAGGTGAAACCGAAACCAGACCAGGTGAGCCCCAATTCTAAGCTTGATTTCGGTTTCACCAGTTCTGGATCCAACTGGTTCTTGGTGTGATTGGGTTCCGGTTAGAACCGACAGCACGGTTAGAAATTGGCCATGTCTAGAAAGTCTAATATCTCAAGTTATTGAATCCTCATGCAGCGACATCATTGGCTGCAGTGTCAAGGATTATGTGCCAAGCAGGCTATTTAAAGGTAGAAGACACAAGTCTATTGATATTTCGGAAGTCTGGAAGAATTTAAATCAGTATATACCAAAGGAAATGAATTACATGCAGCTAATGTTAGCTTAATTGGGTACCTAGGAAGTAACTTTTGTTTGAAGGAAAAACCACCAGAGTGGATTCCTTCACGCTGAATTCATTATTTAACCTGTAATATGGTAGGCTCTGCATAAACCCCATACTACAAATGGTCTGACAAAAAGAAATTCAGTTCGTCACATAATACATAATATTACGTATTAGGTTTTAAAAAAGCTGCTTTGAGAATGTCTTCCTTCGACCTCATTGCAGTGGAGAGAGAGAGAGAGAGAGAGAGAGAGAGAGAGAGAGAGAGAGAGAGAGAGAGAGAGAGAGAGAGAGAGAGAGAGCATTTCACTCTATCCAGTTGATATCTAGATTCTTAAGTGTCATGAGCCACTTTTGTGTATCCTGAGAAACATATGCTTTACATGACATTTTTCCCAAGCCATGGGAAACCTGGTCACTTGTGGAGTCGTTCCTTTTCTGTTTTGAGGCGTTTGAAACCTTTTGATGCCTCAGCTTCAATGACAAGAGTCGAGAGACTTCCTGAAGGCCACCCCATTTCTCCAAAGCGCGGGCAAGATCGTAGCGCCCTGGAAAACAGCCATTTCAGATTAAGGAAATCAGGCCTCTATAGAAACGTTTGCAGCACTTCGACTACCACGAGCAAGCAAGCAAACAAGGGGCAAAAAGAGAGACAAGATAAACACATGTTCTCAACTGGAGGGAAGATTTGAAGAGAAAACAATTAAATCTAACAACTTCTGAATTGGTAGTGAATCAAGACTTATCTCAAGGGCCACAACTAGGTGTTCTAAACTTGAATGACAGTTTATTGCACAATCAAACCCCAACACCTCGTTTTATGGTCTCTTGTATCTGTGCACGGACAGCCTAATTGAGAAAAGTGTCTTGAAGTTCAGGAATGCTTGAATGCTTGCAAGAAGAAAAGGGCAAAGAAAAGCTGCAGCATGGTAGAAAGAAAACAGGATAACAGAACATTCGGAGACATCTAAAAAAATTAGTACAGGTCAGAATTGATTCCTTGTACAATTAGGAACCCAAAAATTCAAAGTAAACAGGGACGAAAGATTCCTGCTTAAGTTACCACCACAAAGAAATCATTTGCACAAATACCTAGAAGTAAGAGGTGATTGCTCTATGGGAGGTTTGCGTAGCAGAAAGGCCCGCTGCTGCTAGCCAGGTAGGCAGGGTCTGACTAGCATGGGCACCACCTCCATGCACAACCCTATGAAGAGCATAGGTGCTGGTGCTCAATTATCCCAGCCTGGGAGTTTTATACTCAGTTGCCAAGGGATACAGGAGATAGGCAGTAAGGGAACCAAAAAAAGAGAGTAGCAAAATCCTGTAGTTATCAGATTTTGAGACATTAGCTTTTTCCAGAACAAGAAAATAGAGTGGCCACTGCCCAGAACATTAGTCAGCGACCCCAGAAACCTTATTAGAAGATATGCACTCAATCGTCACATGAAACTGTATGGTGTAAGCTCAACAGTACCTTTGAATAGACCAGTTAACAAGCCGACTGTCACAGGATCCTAACCCAAACAAAATACAACAACCATGATTCACTAATTATCAGTTCTACATGACAGCTCCAATCGCAATCTATGTGGATTATATTCAGGTTTAGGACGCATGCAAGAACTCAGGTTCAACCACAAGTGTGACAGCAGCGTAGGATAACAATCAATCATGATCAACACGTGAATAATTGCACGACCATCAAAGGTATGCTGAAAATATAATACCAAAAGAAGATAATTCAAAATCAACTTGTGAAAAACACCAGCATAGCCTACATTAGAACATAAACTTCTCAGTTCTTAGTACCTGCCCTCTCAAAGGACTTCTTACTAGGCATAAAACTGGGATCCATTCCCCAACTCCTCTGGAAACGGGATATCTGTGAAACAGGAGATAATTAAATAGGCACGTGAAACATCAAATATTAAAAATTAAACCAGAAAATTTATAAGCATCAATTTCTTGGAAAACTGATCAGGCAACAAAATCATTACGTAATCTACATGGACCTGTATACTTCCTGATTAGCATTTACCTCTTCATGCAAATTATCCAAGCTATCCCAATAGCCTTTTGGTTTGCGGTGTTTGTATGCAAGTGAAAGATTCATAAGTGAAGCAACATGTCTAAATCCACCTGCACGTGTGATTGCTTTCTCAAGATCTATTCTTCCATCTAAACGCAGTTGTTTTCTCATTGGCATGAACCCTTCTTGCCCATGTTCTGCAATATACTTTTGAAGTTCAGATTTCAATATCTCGAAGTCCCTTTGCAGTCCAGGAACTTTTGGCCTATGACTTCTACCATTTTGTTTGTTATTGTCGATGACCTGAACATCCTTTCTTAATTTTGATTGTGGCGTGTTTTCCTCTGGATTGGTCGAAACTTCGCGATATGTATTATGACCATCCGTGGCAGGCACTGGCCGATTCTTGTCACTTTCTTCAATACCATCTCTGATAGCACATAAATTAGATGGAAGATCTTCATAAATGACCTAGAAAATGAAAAAGAAGTCACTTTTAAAAAGAGATTGATATTGTAAATCACAAAGCACAAAGGTCAGTTTGTTATGAATCCTTAATATAAAGATTTCCATATTCATGCTATAGCATCATAGAGTCAGCATCCCAATACTTCCTAAAGCTAATAAATATTGTAAAAGTTTCATAGAGTATTGTTTTTCCATTTAATGCATGTCATGCATATCCTTTTCATTTTTGCACAGAACGATATAGACACTAACAACCATGTCACTGCATGGACTAGGTTAATAGTATGCTTCAACCTCCATCTCTGCTTTCATGAATTCGGTCTTTATATGCTTACTCCTTTCTATGACGTTTTTTTAGTGGATGAGTCCAAAGAAAGAGTTAATAAAAAATTAGAACTATGGAGAGAAATATTAGAAAATAAAAGCTTTTGACTTAGTAGAACAAAGACAAGCTATATGAAATGCACATTTGATTATTTGGTTAGTAATAGATTGTGAAATTAGCACTACGTTGTAGCCGATAATACCCACAAAGCCAAATACTAATGATCACAAAGATCTACAAATCAAATCACGAAACACTTTGCACAAGCCAAACCAAATAGACACAATACCAAAAGTCAAGTGAGCACACCAAAAGCATATTTATTTCATGCTCAACATCCTCTATTTATAGAGGATTTATTACAATGAATGAGAGAGTACTGGGAAGCACTGCTCCCAACAACCATATTACCAGCCATTGGGATGTCCCAACCATTGGAAGCACCTGCCCTTGAGGGTCAGTCCTAAAGGGCCCTTAAGGTGGTACTGTTGGGTCCTAAAGACCCAACAAGCCTATTACATGTTAACAACCCTCCCTCAAACTTACAGTATGTATACCGAAAAAGTTTGTCCAACAAAAACATAAATTTAGGAGCTGACAAAGAATTTATGAAGAAATCTGCGGGTTGTAACTCTGAAGGAACATAACATAAATTCAACTTTTTCTTCAAACACTCCTCCTAAATATAGTGACAGTCCATGTTAATGTATTTGGTTGTTCATGTAATGTATTGTTCGAAGCAATATACATTGCGCTTTTGTTGTCACAAAGTAATTCTTTAGGTTTTTCTAGATCAAGCTCAATGTCTCCTAGTAGTTCGGTGATCCATGATAGTGGTCATGGCTCTATATTCTGTCTCCGTAGATAATAGGGACACTTTATGATGCTTCTTATATCTCTAAGAGATTAGAGAGTCACCTAAAAACACACAAAACCGTGAAATATCTAGCATTGGCATCCCCACTCCTCCCCAATCACCATCCGTATGCAGTTAAATTAAGAGAAGATGAGGAGGATAGAATGATCTCCCTTTCATATGTGTCCTTTATGTAACTCATAATTCACATAACACCACTTATATGTATATTGGTGAGAGCTTGTTGAAATTGACTTGCTACATTGACTGCATATACTATGTTTGGTCGAGTGATGGTAAGATACGTCAAAGCTTCTATCATTTGTCTATAATGAGTGGGGGATCTTCTAACTTTTCTCCATTTTTAGTTTTTAGTTTGGTCCCTATCACCTCTAGCATGCTCACCTTCTTGTCATTTGTAAATCCTAACCTCTTAACAACATCACTAGCAAATTTTGTT
Source organism: Brasenia schreberi (assembly GCA_036023115.1). Lineage (NCBI taxonomy): Eukaryota > Viridiplantae > Streptophyta > Magnoliopsida > Nymphaeales > Cabombaceae > Brasenia > Brasenia schreberi. Next base: position 9,952,780 of record JAYKKT010000085.1, on the reverse strand, counting down.
TGTGACATAAAATAACCTTTATTATTACGTGTTCCTTCTATTCCGAAAAAGTAACTAAGTACACCCAGATCCTTCATTTCAAATTCTTCGTGAAGATCTCTTTCGATTTTTAAGATCCCATTCTTATCACTTCCAATGATAATCATATCATCTACTTATAGAAGTAGGATCACGATACCTACACTTTTGTGGTTGTCCCGTAGCTCTTTTAATACTTTCTAAATTTAGTTTTTCATACCTTCTTAAAGGTTCTTCTTTTGATCATCTTTCTATATGTCCAAACCATCTTAAACGATATTCTCTCATTTTATCCTCTATTGGTGCCACTCCTAATTTGTTTCTAATAACCTCATTTATGTATACGGTCTTTTCTTATATGACCACTCATCCATCTCAACATCTTCATTTTTGTCACAGACATCTTTTGTACATGTTGATGATTAACTACCCAACACTCAGAACCATAAAACATGGCAGGCCTAATTGTTGCTCTATAATATTCACTTTTTAACTTTAATGATATCTTCTTATCACAAAGAATACCTGATGCTCCTCTCCATTTTAACCAACCAACATTAATTCTATGTATAACATCTCCATCAATTCTTCCATCCCTCTGAAAAATTGACCCTAGGTATTTAAAACTTTCCTTTTGGGGGATGCAATGTGTGCCAATTTTAATTTCTATGTCCTCCGAAGTAACCAAATGATCAAACTTACATTCCATATATTCTGTCTTTGTTCTACTAAGTCGGAGGCCTTTGCTTTCTAATGTTTCTCTCCATACCTTAGACTCCTCTACTAACACAATGTCATCTGCAAATAACATATACCAAGGTACTTCATCTTGAATATGTTTTGTTAACTCATCAATTACCATTATATATAAATATGGACTTAAAATTGATCCTTGATGTAACCCAATATTAACTTCAAAGAAGTCCGTCGTTCTTTCATGAGTCCTCACACATGTTTTTGCACCATTGTACATGTCTCTTATAAGGTTAATGTATGTCAATGGGATACCTCTTTTTTTCAAGGTTCTCCAAAGAACCTCCCTCGGTACCCTATCGTAAGTTTTTTCTAGATTAATAAATATCATTTGAAGATCTTTTTTGCTCCAAAAATGTTCTATAAGACGTCTCAAAAGGCGAATCTCTTCATCGGTAGATCTGCCTGGCATGAATCCAAATTGGTTCTCTGTTGTACTTGATACTTGTCTTAACCTACGTTCGATAATTATTTCTCACAATTTCATAGTATGGCTCATTAACTTGATACCTCGATAATTCGCACAATTTTGAATGTCTCCCTTGTTCTTATATATGGGTATAAGTGTACTTGCTCTCCATTCCTCGGGCATCTTTTGGTTTTTCCATATTTCATTAAATAGTCTTGTGAGCTAAGTGATTCCTATTTCTCCTAGTATTTTCCAAACTTCTATAGGAATATTATCTGGTCCTACCAATTTACCACCCTTCATATGTTTAAGAGCCTCTTTGACTTCATTCTTTTGAATACGTCGGTAGAAATTGTGGTTTATATACTTTTCTGATTTGGCTAACTCTTCTAAGCTAATACTAACATCTTTATTTCTTATAAAAATAAAGAAATAATTAAGATAAAAATAGTGGCTAACTCTTCTGATTGTGGCTTATAAAAATAGTTTTTCCATCTATTTCTTATATCATCATTTGCCACTAGAATTTTTCATCCTCGTCCTTGATGAATCTAACAAAATTAAGATCTTTAGTTTTCTTATCTCTAGCCCTAACTATCCTAAAAATATCTCTTTCACCCTCTTTTGAGTTGAGTTTTTTATATAAATCCTCCAAAATTTTAACTTTTGCTTCACTCACGGCCTTTTTCACTTCCTTTGCTTTCTTATAAGCCTCTAAAGTTTCACTAGTTTTCTTAGCATAATGTAATTTGTAACATGCCCTCTTTGCCTTGATTTTATTTTGCACTACTTCACTCCACCACCAAGCTTCTTTTTGTGCCGGTACACCTCCCTTAGATACACCTAACACATCTTTTGCCACTTTCCTAATATGTATAGCCATATTGTTCCACATATCACAGGGTGTACCAACATAATTCGAAACATCTACTTGAAAGACTTTCTGTTTAAATATATCTTCTTTCTCGCTTTTGAGGTTCCACCATTTAGTCCGAATAGCTCGATGTACTCTTTTCTTCTTTGTCCATTTTTTTATTTGTAAATCCATAACTAAAAGTCGATGTTGGGTTGTTAAGCTTTCTCATGCAATTACCTTGAAATCTTTACAACATGCTCTATCTTTTTTCTACAAATAAAGTAATCAATTTGTGTTTGTGATAAGCCACTCTTATAAGTAATTAAATGTTCATCTCGTTTTTTGAAGATTGTATTGATTATAAAGAGATCAAATGCCATAGCAAAATTTAAAATCTCCCCACCTTCCTCATTTATATCCCCAAAACCAAAGTTTCCATGAATACCTTGAAATCCTAATGCCTCTTTACCGACATGTCCATTTAAGTCTCTTCCTAAACAAATCATCTCCCTTTGTGGAATCTTTTGAATCTAACTCTTCCCAAAAAGTTGTCTTTATACTATCTTCTAGTACTACATAGGGTGCGTAACCACAAACTATATTCAAAACCTTTGCTCCTAACACTAATTTCAATGTCATGATTCGGTCACCATATCGTTATGTCTACTACACTATCCTTTAAATCTTTATTTATGATAATACCAACTCCGTTTCGAGCCTTTTCTTTACCTGAGTACCTTAATTTAAAACCTGTATCCTCTATCTCCTTTGCTTTTCTCCAACCCATTTTGTCTCTTGTAAACATAGAATATGAATCTTTCTCCGAATCATAGTATCTACCACCTCCATTAGCTTACCGGATAATGTTTCGATATTCCAAGAACCAATACGAATCTTATTATCTAAGACTAGCTTCCTTACCCCCTCCGCATCTGTCCATAATCAAAATGCGGAGACCCTCTCTGCAAATTATTCACTACATCCGGGCGACAATATAGCGGGACTAACTTCTTTACCCACACCCGTCTATGATGTGGGAACCCTCTCTGCAATTGATTCACTATATTCGGGCTAAAATGTACTGGCCCTTGCTTACTTATTACTGCATTCGGGATTTGCAGCACGTTGCTGGGCAGAGACGCCCCAAAACAATGCTCATAATTTTTGTAATCCATGTTATAAAATCCGATGAAGTTTTATGCTAGCTGTCGGAAGTCTACCACAACCCTCCTCCTTTATCCGGGCTTGGGACCGACAATGCAAGGGTGATCCCTTACATGGGCAGAGTTCTTATAGACCCACCTACAACCAATAATTCTTTTCTTTGGGTTTAGGCATAATGTCCCAAGTACAATTCTTTTCTAATGCTTCTAGTTGATCATTCATAGCTTTTCTCTGCTTGGTCATAATGTTTTTATTCATTGATATTCAATATGATCGCTACACAGTTTCTATGTTGAGAGTGAAATGTTTCATAAGATACAAATCTTTGAGGAGGTTTTATGATTCTTTTGCTTGGAATGTTGTGATTTTCTCTATTTCTTCTTACATACGTTCAAAAGGTCATATGATTTCTTGTCTAGCTTCTTGATCTCTAAGCTCCCACTCTAGTTGGACCATACTTTCTTCTTATGTTTCCTCGTTGTCATCTAACTTTAAATTTGTGATATCATCCAAAAACATATAACTATCGTGGGTGTTTTTTGACTCAACTTCAATAAATTTGAAGTCTTTAGATACAAAATTTATCTTCTTTTGGGTTGTCATATTTATACCTTGTTTATCAATATCATATCTAAGAAAGACACATTCAATAGCTTTGGGTCTTAACTTTTCGTTCTTATCTGTATAAATATAACACTTACATCCAAATACTTTTAACTGACTATAATTAGGTTCATTTCAATGGGAGAACAATTACCTAGTTTAGATGATGATATCCTATTTATCAAGTATATGGATGTTAAAGTGGATTCGACCCATAAGTATTTAGTAACTTTACTTGCTATGAACAAGGTTCGATTAGTTTGTTTTTGTACAAGGTTTTTATGCTAAATTTCATGTTCTTTAAGATAGTTTTTGAAGTCATTTGAGAGATATTCTCCACTGCAGTTGTTCTTAAAATCTTTATATTAGTTTAAATTAGGTCTTATCATATTGTGAGAGGTCATTTTTAAAAACTTCCGATTTGTGTTTCAAAAAATATCTCCGTGTCGAGTGAAATCATTTACAAAAATAACATAATAGGTCACTCCTCCTTTTGAGGTTATGAGAGCGGGTCTCTAAACATCGGAGTGCACTAATTCGAAAGCCTTTTTTGTGATATGAGTTCTTTCACCAAATGATGCATAATGTGTTTTGCCAAATATACAATCTTTGCAAATAAAATCATTATATTTATTAGTTTTTATCCATGGATAATTATTCATTTTGCTTACATGAAGATGTCTCAATCTTTTGTGCCAAAGACCAAACGCATTGCAATTAATTCCACATGTTTCAAAATTTATCATAACTAAATTATCCATGGCGTAGAGACCACCTTCTCTATGTCTTTGCCCAATCATATTCTTCGATAGATGATTATGCATCACACATTCATTTAGTGAGAAGGTAACAATGTAATCATTATCACAAATTTAGGAAACCGAAAGAAGATTAAGATTTAATTTTAGCATAAAGCGTACATGAGGTATTTTAAAAGAATTATTTTCTAAGTTACGAATTTCTTTTAACATCAAGCTTAGTTTCAACGGCCATAAACACTTGTGCTCTAACTTGTGTGCATTTGCATAACAATTTATATTCATTTGGCATATGAAAAGAAGTACATAAATCTAAAACTATGGCAAACTTTGATTTTTGGAAGAAGTTGATAACGCCTACTCGGAGATGCTTGCATTTTCTTTGAATATTTCTTCAATGGAAGCTTTGATTCTTGAAGGTAGCACTTCTTCCTTGTTATCAATGACAACCACTTGATGAAACCTTCTCAACAAGAGAGGACACAAGGTTTTGATATGTCCACTCTCTTTGTAATAATGACAAATCGTACTCTTGTTTGGCCAAGGCATTACATTACCCTTGAATTGTCAATTTCCTTCACTATTTTTAGCATGTAAAGACTTGTACAACTTCAGATAATTTTTGGGTCTATTTGTGGCAAGAACTGCTTCTTTGTTGTCTCTCATATTTCCAATCTAGTTTCTTTCCTAACTAAATCGGTCAATATCTCATAACTTTTAGGTCTCAGTTTTTTAATGTATCAAATTGGATCTTATGTTCTCAAATTCATCTCGTAATCCCCATATAAACAAGAAATATTGGCTATCAAGATATTCGTGGAATTCATCTATGCTTTGAAGTTTTTTGAATTTGTCAAAACTCCTAAGTTGGTTCCATAGATCGAAAAACTCATTGTAATATTTGTTAGTACTCATGAAACCTTGTTTAAGCATTATCATCTTTTCCTTCAAATTTATTTGAAAAACAAAATCATTTTGAGAATAAGTTTTCCTAAAGTATTCTCAAGTTTCAAAGCTATTATCAAACATGAGAAACTCATCCTCATTAAGCCCTTCTTCTATTCATTTGAGCTCCTTAATCGTACCATCAATATAATCTCAACAGTCTTTAGAGATAAATATTTTTTCATGGTACGTGCCCAACTTTGATACGAATTGAAAACCAACAAACAACGAAATGTTTCACTTCCATTTTCTCAACAATAATAATAAATATGAAGAATACCTTGATTTCTTCAAGATAGCCAAAACACCCTATTTTGAGAATATTCTCACAATCGACATGAATCCCAATGCAACTCTAAATGGACCATTTCGGCTCTGATACCATGTAAAATTAGCACTACATTATAGCCAATAATATCCACAAAGCCAAACACCAATGATCACCGAACACTGGATGCACAAGCCAAACCGAATAGACACTACCAAACAAGTCAAGTGAAAACACCAAAAGCTTATTTATTTCATTCTCAACATCCTCTATTTATAGAAGATTTATTAGAACCATTGGGAGCACCAGGTCCTTGAGGGTTAGTCCCAAAGGGCCCTCAAGGTGGTACTTTTGGGCCCTAAAGGCCCAACAAGCCTATTATATGTTAATATAGATGACATGAAAATTAAGATTGATGCAATTATATTCTCAAAAGAAAAGTTTCAAGTACCTAGCATCAGTTTTTCACAATGATGGAAAAAATGACGGAGATGTCATACATAAAATTAATCGAGGTTGATTAAAATGGAGAGGTGCATGAGATATTTTATGCAACAAGAAGATACTTCTAAACTTGAAAGGTAAATATTATAGAGCAATAATTAGACCTACTATGTTATATGATGTTAGGTATCGGCTAGTTAATCATCCACATGTTCAAAAGATGTCCATGGTAGAAATGAAGGTGTTGAAAACTTGAAATAGATGTATTACACAAGAAAAGTCTCTATTCATAATAAGGTTAGAGATAAATTAAGAGTGGTGCCTACAAATAATAAAAAGAGAAAAAATCATCTAAGATGGTTCGGAGTCTTTGGACGCATGGAAAGGCGACTGGAAAAAGTTCCAACAAGAATGCGTGAGAAACTAGATGGTGAATATGTTAAAAGAGAAAAAGGAAAACCACACAAAAGTGTTGAAAAAATAATAAAGAATGATCTAGTTGTCATTGAGTTAATTGTTAGCATGACATAGGATTGAACTCTGGAAACAAAGAATCCATGTAGCTAATCCCATCTAGTATGAAAAAAGACTTAGTTGTTGTTACTCTTAAAATATATTTCTAATTTCACTCACAAAAATATATAGCTATTATGATCATAATGGCTTAAATTTGTTGCTTCAGATTCACACTGTTAAAATGTCTTCCCATGCTCGGTTCCTTTATAGTTCATGCAGAAACATTTACTCACATTCTATCATAAGGAGAGTAAACACATGATCATTTACCTCTTCGACAATGGCCTCTGACAGAAATGAATTCTTCTGCATTTTTGAATCAACAACATACTTAAGCAATGTATGATGATTTCCAAGTTGCTCAAGAATCCATTTCCCCTGAAACGAGTCAAAATCTCCTTCAACTTGCTTAAAACTAACCTCCTGCTCAAACTGTTCACAAAGGTCTAGAACCACTCGTGCATGAAGCACCATATACAGCAAGCCCTTGCATCCTTCCTAAAGAGCCATCAGATTCGGACAGATTAATGTCAGCAGTATGTGAAATGAATTTCATGCTTGTTAACAAAAACAAGGTAAAAGAGAAGCAGGACAAAACAGAACTGGGAACTTTATGAGATGGACCATGCAATAAAATTAATATCAGACATGAACTAGTAGAACTTGTGTTCTTCCTAAAGAATCCTCACGAAGAAAGAAACTAATATCATGGACTCTGCCAAATGAGTCTGATACTTTAACAACATTACAACGTATATACAAAAAGTAATTTTAGAAATAAGAAAAGAACTGGAGGACTTTAGAAGATGCATCATAATGACCATGCAAAACATTAATATTGTTATAAACATACACTTTATTGAGAAAATTGATGATACTTACAAGTATTGGCAGATTGGAGAAGAACCATCCAATCTGCCCACCCACAGGAGTCGGCCCTCAGTGCCACAACTGGCTGCCATCTCTTGACTCTCTAGAACTGAACCCTAATTACAATATTTATAATATGATTCTCCCTATTATTAATTAAGAACTATAGATGGTACAAAGTATGAATCAAGATCGGCATGAGTCCAATTTGGGACCTGATTTTATTCTCTAACACTCCCCCTCAAGTTGGGTGAAGATATTGATAACACCCAACTTGGATGGTATGTTTTAAGTTGTCTTTTAATGATGGCCTTGGTGAGGAAATCAGCCCTTTGATGTTCTAACCTGACATAATTCAGGTTAAATTCTTGATTGGATATCTTTTTCTTATAAAGTGACAATCTATCTCTATGTCTTTGGTTCTTTCGTGATATAATGGATTAAAAGTCATCTTAATACCTACACTTGTCACAATATAAGGGTATAGGATGTATAGAACTAAATCCCAACTCACATATTAAAGAAGATACCCACTTTCCTTCACACATAACATGAGCTACAACTCTATATTCTGCTTCTGCAGTGGATCAAATAACTACTGATTATTTTTTTGCTTTTCTAAGATATAAAATTACCACCAAGTATTCTAAGATATAACCTGTAGTAGATGTGTGATCATCTATGGAACCAGCTCAGTCTGCATCATAATAAATTTCAATACTGAATTTGCATGATTTTGAATAGAGAAGACCTGTTCCAAGGGTTGATTTAAGGTATATATGAATTCAATACACCACTTTCATATAGTTCTTGTTGGTGAATGCATAAATCTGCTCACAATTCCCACAACATAATATCTGGACGAATAATAGTCAAGTAAATGAGTTTACCAACCAATTTCTGGTATTTGTGAATATCTCTAAACTCTTCACTATCTCTAAGAAATAATTTTTGATTCACTTCCATAAGAATATCACTCTATTTATAATCAATCATATTTGTTTCTTGTAGTAGATCCATAGTATATTTTCTTTGTATTAGGAAGATACCTTGGTTGGAGTATAACACTCCGATTCTCAAGAAGTAGTGGAGCCTGCCCAAGTCTTTCAAGTCAAATAACTTGTTAAGATCCATTTCAATTTTGATATTTCTTAAGTATCATCACATGTTACAATGATATCATCTACATATACCATAAATAATAGGTAACTTTATACCTTTCTTAAAGAATAATGTATGATCATTTATGCTTCTCTGATACTATGAACATACACTTTATTGAGAAAATTGATGATACTTACAGGTATTGGCAGATTGGAGAAGAACCATCCAATCTGCCCACCCACAGGAGTCGGACCTCAGCGCCACAACTGGCTGCCATCTCTTGACTCTATAGAACTGAACCCTAATTACAATATTTATAATCTGATTCTAACTTGAATGACTGAATTGCCCCTATTATTAATTAAGAACTACAGATGGTACAAAGTATAAATCAAGATCTGCATGAGTAAAATTTGGGACCTGATTTTATTCTCTGACAAATATCATCCAAACTCAGCAAAAAGCAGAAACATATGACATACAAGAAATGCCATGTAACTCTTGCTTGTCTAAAAAAAAGTTACAAATGACTATATCACATGAATTCAGATAAACCACCAAAAGTTGATCGCAACAGATAATGCTGGCCGATGGACTGAGTGGCACTTGAACTATACTAAAGTGTTCAATTTGCTCGCATTCAGACAAATAGGTTCAACCTAGAATTGGTCGACAACAACAAATCTTTCCAGGAAAACCTTACAGCTAAATTTGGAAAAATGCAGTAAAAGGACACAAGAGTTGCATACCTGAATAATGCGAACCTTGTTCTTCTCTCGAGATAAAATCTTGCTGATAGCTAAATTTGGAACAAACCTGTGAATGAAGATCTTATGAGAAACAGAACCACTTTAAATGCATAAAGATTGGAAAACATGATCTAGCAACAACACATTGATTTGTCACTTAACTCACCTTGTATTATAAATCATAGGTATATGATATAAGAAAAACACTTGCTTGGATCAGGATACACAACTGCAATTAATGGACTATGCTGCAGAAAATCACTGGATCATATTGAAGTAGAAGATGTTATAAACATGAGATGGGACAAATTGAGAATATGCATGGATTTCAATTGGAGGAACACGAGTATGAGGCTGTTGGTATGCATGTAATACTTCAGTTAGGTCCAAGTATCGTTCCTCAGACAATGCACCAAATCTATGTAAAGTTGCTCATGCAACAATTTGCATTAAAGAAAATAAAGTGAAAGTTATATTCAAGGAAAAGTGACCTCTTGAAGAAAAAAATAAAAGTTATTGGAAATGATGCAACAAAACAACCATATGAATTTTAATGATCAGCTATTTAACTAAAGCAGAAAAACAAACTTTGAATTTGGGTTGCACTTTAGTGACATGAAAGTATTAGGCTCGCATTCACAGGTAGAAGAGAAGAAGGTTATCATCTCTTAAGCCAAACTTGGTATGGATATTCATTGGTTAATGTAAACTTTATTGTGAATAAAATCAATCTTATTGAATGAAAAATAGAAACAACTTACAGAATATCCTCCAATCGGCCCAATATCAAGAGACGCATGGCACAACAGCTGCCGCCTGTTTCACTTTTTCTTCTTATCATCTATCTAAACCCTAATTAGCTATTTATACTTTATTCTAACTTAATTTTCTAATCTACCCCTAATAAGTATTAACTATTTCTAAGATAACATAGGACTCAAAATAACAAAATAACATTAGACAGGACGTTCTTATACATGACTCGACTCTCAATACATAACACAACGACTTCCCTTAACACTCCCCCTCAAGTTGGGTGGAAAATGTTGATGACACCCAACTTGGATAAGGTCTCCTTTAATAGTTTGCTGGTAGTAGCTTTATTTAAAAAATCAGCCCTCTGTTTGATAGAATGAACATACTCTAGCTGGAATTCTTTATTAGATATCTTCTCTCGGATGAAGTGGCAGTCAATTTCTATATGCTTGGTCCTTTCATGATATATTGGATTAGATGCCATTTGAATTGCTACACTGCTGTCACAATATAAAGGTATAGGATGATTAAGTGAATAACCCAATTCAGTTATCAATGAAGATATCCATTTTCCTTCACACATGGCTTGTGCTATGGCTCTATATTCAGCTTCTGCCGTAGATCTTGCAACCACAGTCTTTTTTTGCTTTTCCAAGATATAATATTACCCCCAAGTAAAGTAACATAGCCAGTAATTCACTTTCTGTCATCATAAGAACCTGCCCAATCAACATCAGAATAAAGTTCAATGTCCAAATTTGATGATTTCGAATAATATAAATCCATTCCTGAAGTTGATTTGAGATATCGAAGAATTCTATACACTGCATCCATCTGATTTTTAATTGGTGAGTGCATATATTTACTCACAATCCCAACTGCAAACGCAATGTCTGGTCGAGTAATGGTTAAATATATAAGCTTACCCACTAGCTTCTGATATTTATGGATGTCTTTCATTATAACAGGTAGAACATTTGATATTCGTATAATAAAGTAATTCATCCCAAAGACCTCGGAGATCTGCATAATATTCACTGATAGACCGATTGGCTTGTTTACACTTTCGTATCCTCTCCAAAATTTCATACTCTTTTGCAACATTCTTTTTTCTGGAATAAGCATCTGCTACTGCACACCAAATCTCATGGGCAGATTCAAGAAACAGAAACATTTTTGCAATTGATGGAATCATTGGAGCAACCACGATGATATTAATGCATCTTCTCTTTTTCAGGTGGAATAAAGACTGTCATGAGGCTCTGGAATTGAAGATTGACCCATCAGATGTGTCCATCTCCCCCTTGCTACAATGGCAAGTTCCACAGATCTTGCCCATTCCATGTAGTTTCGACCATCTAATTTAGTCGTGGTGATCTGAAGAGTATTTTTTTTTCAAATAAGCCAGATTGTTCGCCTGGACGAAAGGAACTGGCAATGCCTTTACCTTTGTCAGCCATTAATAATGAAATCAGAACTAAACTCTGAAGCAAGGCTGAATCGTGTAGTGTAGTAAGGCAGGATGATCACGATTTTACAAAAAAAATTATGAACAGTATTTGATGTTGCTCCACAAATTTGATTTCTTGGAAATCTTTTTCAAGAGTCAGATATAATGATGAGTTGCACACTAGGAAGTACACGTCTGCCCCCTTTTTCGTGATTTTTCACCAATAGCTTCAATTCCTTAATCTTGAATAACAGAAAATCTTAGCAAAAAAAAACTGAATAGCGCAAACTGATTCAACGGAAGAGCCAATAGATATCAATCCCACTTTGAGAATATCACAAACTTGTGAATCAAATGAATCACTAAATATCACAGTCTTAAGAATACTATGGCTGATCACGGTGGAATCAAGAATCAAGAATGCCTCACGATATTCAATATGGAATCAGGAACCAGGCAGCAGCTCACGATATTCAAGATTGCTTGCGCTTGGCTCAATCTCTGCGCAGAATCAAGGATCACGATCGAAGGGCAGCACGATCTTAAATCACACCTTGCTTGGGCTTGCTCCTCTTCACACCAATCACAACCAACAAAAAAAAACGCAAATTCAAAGCGGCAAGATTCTGCCTATCCATTTTCACTACTAATCCAAGACTTTTAAATACGATTCCAAAGATTAACAGGCCGTTTAGGATCTGATACCATATTGTGAATAAAATCAATCTTATTGAATGAAAAATAGAAACAACTTACAGAATATCAGGAGACGCATGGCACAACAGCTGCCGCCTGTTTCACTTTTTCTTCTTATCATCTATCTAAACCCTAATTAGCTATTTATACTTTATTCTAACTTAATTTCCTAATCTACCCCTAATAAGTATTAACTATTTCTAAGATAACATAGGACTCAAAATAACAGAATAACATTAGACAGGACGTTCTTATACATGACTCGACTCTCAATACATAACACAACGACTTCCCTTAACAAACTTCACAAGCTGGGATGCAAAGAGCAGCAATTCTATGTATGTAAAGTCAAACTTTAAATTGGGGTTGCTCTTTAGTGACATGAAAGTCTGAGGCTCGCATTCACAGGTAAAATGGTAGAAGGGTACTCTTAAGCCAAAACTTGGATGGGCATTCATTGGTTAATCTAAACTTCACAAGCCGGTGTGTCAAGAACAGCAATTCTATGTATATATAGTCATCCAAAAAAAATCCTTTTTGGAAAAAAGTTACTCAAAGGAAAGACAAAATGGTAGTCAAAGGCAAATTTAGTAGTTACATGTGGATTTCATAAGCCACTAAAGCAAGGAAGATTTGTGATCAAACATGCAAGAATTCATGCAAAAGATAAATTAAACAGCACACTTACTCTGGCAAAGTCTCATAGTCAGTAAGAACATTCCATACTCTGTGCACAGGTGCCTTCACAGTAATACTTGCTGTCACACTTCGGTGAACGCCACCATTTTCCTTTGACACAAAGTTATCGATCATTTTCTGGATCATAAATAAACAAGATAGGGTTCGAACAGTCAAGTCCTTCGATCTAATTTCACTTACTAGCAGGTCATCGCATCTGCGAAGATGAACTTCATCTGCCATGCAGAGCCTGTCCAATCTGCAAACTTTTCCATATACACCCCACTTGCTGTCAGGTTCTTCAGAAGGTGGAGTCAACAAACGTCCAAGGTTGTGCTTAGTGAAACTTCCAATTGAATTACTAGAAGAAGGTTCATCATTTTCCAGCGAAGATAGCTTTTGGACATCATTTGGAACAACACCAGCTTCATAATTGTTCTCCAGGACATTCTCAGTAAGCCCTATTCTCCGACTTATTTCACAGACCTTTTCAGCTCGAGATGCTATGGACTGAAGATTCACTGGCAGATCAGATCTAATGATTCTTTCTATGAATATGGCTGGGTAGTTGAATCTTGGAATCACATTTAGTTCGTATGATAAAATTGTAGTAAAAGGCCTGCAAATATGCTTTAAGAACAAGTTTCAGAGAGAGAAAATTTTAGGCAGAGGGAAATCAACAAACAAGAACTAAAATTATTTACTTCTAAACAGTAACAGTTAAGATATGACTAGAAAAAGAGGCATCAATAAATTTGTAAATCGTAACGGTTGAACAAGAAATAGAAGGCATACACTCAGCCTTATTTACAAGTGTCCGACAGGATGTCAGAAATGCATGAGATCCTATACATATTCACATCCAATTAGCTGTTTCCATAAAAAGATAGTGATCCCTTTGTCAGAAAACCAGAATGTACAAAAAGCATCAACGAAATCCAAGAGTTCAAACAAAATTACCTTAAACCAGCTTTCAGAGACCACTTCCCCTCAAATTTCATGAAGTCGCCATCAACCATACAGAAATGTAGCTCCTTACCTGCTGCCTACACCATAATAAACTAGGTTATATGCAGAGGAGTCTTCAAGCCCAAGTCCCAAATACTGAATGTGTAATTAACAAAATGAGCATGAAACAATTTTAATGTTATAAATATTGTATCGGATTGTATGATACAATACGTGATACAGGTGTATCAGTACCTAAACTAATACGATTCAGGTACATGTATTGCAATAGACATTAATCGCACCCAAATCGCAACGTATCGTACGATACATTGCGATACGGATAATATATCGTATGATACACTGCGATACGGATATTATATCGTATGATACCATGTATTACGATACGGCATGATTTTTTTACGATTTTTTATTTTTAATGATTTTTTATTATTCAATATTTTAAGTAATTGTATCGTATGATACGGTATGATTATCATGTATCAATGCACTATACGATACGGGCACCGATGCGCTAATTACAATATTTTACAACATCTCCAGACAAATATGATAACAATTAAACCAATAAATGAGCTCATCCAGAGGAACTTAGCAAAGAGCGAGTACACTGTTTCATGGTGTATAGTTCTGGATATTTCAGTTATGCATTCTGATATAAATACGAGTATGTTCACAGGCATGTATTTGGACATGCCGTTCAAAAAAAACAATTCTTTTATTTTCATACTATAGTAACAAAAGTTGTAAATAAAATATTTTATACAATAAACAAGAAAAGAAACTAAGAACATATATTGCCTGTTTATTGAATCTTATTAATTTGAAAAGGAGAAAAATATCAACTAAAATGTAAAGCAAATTCATATCCCATAATATTTGCAGAAAACAACCTATGAATATCTAAGTCTGTGCTAAATTGCCATTAGAAAGCACGATTATGGAATTGAACTTCCTAATGGCTTTACGAGGTGAAGCCAATCATACACACACACACACACACACACATATATATATATACATACATACATACATGTGTACATAGAATATCTAAGTCTGCACTAAATTGCATTCAGAAAGCAAGATCGCAGAATTGAACTTCCCAATGGGTTTCCGGCTGCATACATGAAGCCAATATATATATACATATATATATATATACATATACACATACATATACATATATACATACATATACATATATACATACATATGTATATATATATATATGTATATATATATATGTATATATATATATATATGTATATATATATATATACATATATATATATGTATTATATACATATATATATGTATATATATATATATATATATATATATATATACATATATATATATACATATATATATATATATATATATATATATATATATATATAACTTGAGCCACCATCAGCTGCTTTGCCACAATGGCGTTGATTGCAACATTCAAGGTGGACTCTTCCACCAGCAACCTTGGGTTTTAGGTTTGGCATAAGGTTGTTTAATTGTAGTACATGAGCTATAGTAACAAAACAGAAAGAGGACTGCCGCTGCTTCTTTTTACTGATATAATCCTGACCCATTGTATAAGTATACTTTTCAAACTTTTCCCTCTATAAAGGAAAAAAAGATATTGGATGTAAACTAATTAATATAACATTATAAAGTCGCTATGCTAGTAACGTAGGTGACTCTTGTAACGGTGGAAATGGCAGAAGGCAAAGACCGATGGTGATGATAATGATGATGTTCATGACAGTTTCTAGCATTAGCAGTAATAGATGTTAGAACCTACCAAAAGTAGAGAGCTAAAATTTGTGATGGCATCAGCCACTAAAATCATTTAGAGTAGCTTTATAGTCTTACCGGTTTTCTTTATTTTGATCCGGTACATGTAAGCCTATGGCTGAACCAAGTCAATATCTTATATTCTAGTCCTTTTCTCATTTCTACTGTTTTGTAAGACTGTTGCGTTATTTACTTTTTCGCGGAAGATAATGTACTGTACTCTGTAGGTATTAGATAGATTACGCAATAAAAACAAGTTTCAGGCAGATTCAAATACTGAGTAAAGCAAATGGGAAAACATGAATTGCTAAACAATGAGAAATGTCGATAGAAAAATTACAGCATAAGGAAGCTCCTGAAGGTCCAAAACAACCCGGGCTTCGATATGCCAATACAACGCCCTCTGCATTCCCTTCTGCATCAGCCAGATCCGTCCTGGGTGAGGGCACGGGATCCTCTCACTACCGATAAGCTCAAAATCAAATCCAAAATCCAGTTCTCCGAACAAAACAAACATTAAAAAGAGAGTTCCGCCAAATACCAAAAACCGAGCCACACGATCACCTGCAGATCAGATTAGGGACGAAATCCGCGAGCCTTTCGTAGTCTGTGAGAACGTCCCAGACCGTCTGCTCGTCCGTTTCCACAGTAATCGAAGCCCGGATTCTGCGTTCCCTCCACGAAATAACATCCACCTCACACTGCACTACCTTCTCTCCCTCTTCTTCTCCTTCTTCTTCTTCCTCCTCTTCTTCTTCTTCCTCTTCGTCATCGTCGCCGCTGGGTTTCCACATCCCGTCATTGCCATCGTTTCTGAGCAGTGAGCGGAAATTTCTCGGAAGAAGCAAGGGAGGGACGGCTCTGAGAGCGAGTCTGCCGCGGGGAGAGGGAAGAGGGAAGAGAGAATTGGGGTCAGCTTTTTCAGAGAGATGCCGCTCGGATGGGAAGGGGAAGAAGCGGGACTGGGCGACGGTGAGAGTCATCAGCTGCAGAACTGACGATACTGTGGCGGAGCGCGGACGGAAAAACCATGACTTTTGAAACCGGGGTTTCGTTTTGTGGGACCCTCTTTCACACGTGCATGAACGCAACTCCACCAGTTCCAAACGCATCCTCTGCTCTACTTTCGCTCGTGTGATAAGAGAAGGAGCGGCCCCAAGGAGAAGAGAGAGAGAGAGAGAGAGAGAGTGGGCCCCAGCTAGGCTTAGGTCGGGTTCTTTTCGAGTCAAACCTTACGAAATTAATACACATGAATTACAGTCAGTACATGGGTTCTTAGTCACTTATTGTTGTTTGTGTTGTGTTATATCAGATGCATGGATTTTTAGTAGAGCACAAGAAGCACTGCGAGCCAGCGATTTGACTCACAAGTTGAAGGTCATGAGTTCGATACTCATGGCATGTATCTGGTTTCTCTGCGGACCAAAACTTACAGAAAGCTGAACTATGCATGGCTCATACTAGTTATTCACTACATGTGATGTTAATCATCTTGGTTTTGTGTTCCGTCATCGATTTTTAGTTGCTATTGTACTCTATCTTATAGCATCAACAAGCAATAACTCACCTACAAATTGAAGGTTATGAGTTTGATACCTCGAACATGCATCCGACTTCAGCCCTCCCCATTGTACCCCGAAGGGAAAAAGAGCAACAGAGTTGAGAGAGAGAAAGAAGGGTCCACAAACCTTACAAGAGCCGAAACCAAGCCTTAGCACAAACTAATTAGAGTCCAGTAAATGTGTTCTTAGTCATCTGTATTGTTTGTATTCTGTTATATCAGCTGCATAGAATTTTAGTAGCTATTGGTTCTATCATGTATGTCGATAGCTTACCTGGCTAAGGGGTTGACACATAAGTTGGAGGTCATGAGTTCAATACTCGAGTTGGGCATCAGGTTTTGGCCTCCCTATTGTACTAAAAAAACTGGAGCAACTTTTGCTAACCTTAAAATTTATGTGCCGATGCATTTGAATATAATTGTTCCAATTTCAGTACTGGATCCGACCACGAGAATAGAAGCTTGAACTAGAATTCAAATTAGACTCAACCATTGACATTCCTAATACTATATTAAAGCAGAATTCATAGGCGCACGCCCTTTTTAGTATCTACATATATTTTTTACAGTAATTCCAATTTTACACTAGCTTAAATTCACAAATTATCATGATACCCCAATCGTCTAAATCCCCCCCTCTCTATGTAGGTTCTCCTCTTATCGTCAACCATTCCATACCATTTTTTGAGTGACCCACAACTTGAAGTGCATGATATTAAACCATCTACCGTCTCATAGTACTTCAAATATAATCGAAAAAGAAAGAAGAAGAAGAAGAAGAGAAAAAGGAGGAGAAAAATGGAAAAGGGCTGATTTGAAAAGGGTTCAAGTGATTTGGTGAGGTATTTTGTTGATTTGACGTATTTTTTTATCATTGGAGAGACATGTCTCTCCCTCATTGTGGAGATACACTTGTGTCTCATTAAGTCGAGAACTTCACATCGTTTTTTATTTTCTTGCATAGTTGTTGATTTTTTTCTTTTGTTATTGATTCTTATTATTGTGGTTCTTTTTTTCGGTGTTGATTTCATTTTTCTTGTTCCTTTTACCACTTCTTTTTTTCTTTGATGAGAATCGTATATGTGTTTGGTTGTGAAAAAAGCAACAATGTTAAATGAGACGTCGATCTTCGGAATAAACAGATTCGGTGAGACAGACCCTTATTGAAATTAGGTTAGAGAAGAGAGAAAAATATTGGAATTGGGTGTGAAAGGAAAGAGAAAGTGATAAAGGATAATTTTAGCATTTTTGGAAAAAAGGATACTAATCCCTTAAAAGCATCAGGGTGTAGAATTCAAATTTGATTCGAGACAAAGAGTTCACGGGTATCCAACTGCTCATGAAACTCCCACTCATTTGGCATAGGACTCATCAAACTCGCTTTCTCATGAATACATGACTCGTAAAAATCAGTGAGTCGTAATCAAAATCTGAGGAAGACGAGATGAGCCTTAGAATATGGGCCTCGTAGTACCTTTCAGTCGTGGGTCAAGCGGTTCCAATCGCCATCGGCTTCAAAAAATCAGTACTAAGTATCAATGGTTTGTTGAAGTGGTTCGATGCTTGTTCTTTCCTCTTAGGAGTGTGTTTGATTCTTAGTGTCAGGTCTTCGGTACTAGAAGTATAGGCCTAAACCCATTTTTAATCATGGAAGTGGGTTTTGAGCTCCAACCTTGTGAGAGGAGGAGACACTAGCACCGGGAGAGCTTTGCACCAAGAATGGTCGAGGTGGACATCCCCTTATAGCTAATCCCCTTCAAAGTATAGAAGCTTGCAAAATGGGACACTAATCTAAAGCAAGAGAACTTTTATTGATGGTGAACACTACTACAAGCCTTATGAACCCAAGCCAACCCCCAAAGGAACCCCTTGAACATATATGCCTTTGGTCGGCCTGAGCCTATTGCTTGACCGCCAAACTCATGCACTATGTGGTCACCCGTTCAACCTCAACACACGCTGAACCTCTCACTCCCTTCGACTCTTGGAAGGTTTCCTAGGTCTCTTATTTTCCTCCTCAAACCAACCCCTTAGAACCCCTTTTATGGAGGAAGAGGAAAGGGGCGGTTGCACTCTAGTTCCACCGAAAGAGCGTCTAAGAGTTCCGCTTGCACGCCACCTTCCCAAAGGTGGTTACAGGAATTGATCACTTCACTGCCCACTTAACCAGGAAGTGGGTTTGGCCTAACCGCACCCCACTAACTGTTACTGGGTCAAGAAAGGCAGCCCAGTGGCAGGCACTAGCACCGGGGAGATTCGTAGTTGAAGAAGGGATTTCAGACCCAATTCGTGCAATGAGCTTTGGACAGATCTTGGGTAGCATGGGATCCCGTTGTGTGTGAACGACTTGGGTCCAAAGAATAGTGTAGGGTCGAGTCTTGTTTGGTTCATTAGGGTCTGGTTGATGTAAGTGGATCTAGTGTAGGAATATGAGTCCAATAATGGGAGCGGGATCTATATCCCGCCCCATTGAGTACAGTGCTTGTAACCGGTTCTTTTGGTCCATAAAAGGGCCCGGATAGGACTAGCTAGGGGTTCGGTTGTTAGCGTGTTTTGTGAGAGAGACTTGAGAGAGGAGAGCAAGACAAAAGGGCAAGAGCAAGGTGGGAGTCTCCGACTCCCTTGTTAGTTGTCTTCTTTTATCTTTCACCCTTGAAGGATAGAGTCAGGCACTAATTCAATCAACGAATATACAATTGAGGTATGAATAAACCCTTTCAACTTTGTATGAGTACTTTTCATCTTGAAAAATATGAATATAAAATCATTATACATTTGAAGAATAATAGGTGATATAAATGAATTAAAAACTAAATTCATATACCTATTAGTTGTATGAGTACCATAATGAATAACCTTATTTATTCATGCCCCAACAATTCTCTTTTTATATAGGTTCAACCAGTGCTCTTTAACATGACAGAGTAAAGCGAAAATTTTTCTCTACTTTAATTCCATTACCTCTACTACATTTGAGTAAACTACTCTCATCGAATGTGTAGACGATCTTCCTCCAACTTATAGCAAATCCACTCGTCATGTTTTTATTCTTTGTCAACTTTACAATAAAAGCTCAATGTTTTTTGTTATATGTCGTCTACAAAAAAAGTGTTTCGCATATATAAAAATTATTTGAATAGCATTCACCAAAGCCATATCACGGTCACTACAAATAATACGTTACATTTTGTTTAGAATACATAACTCTCTCTTACACACCTCAACATCCAAATATAATTCTTTTTCTTTTCTACACTCAACAACCTCAAGAAAAGACACTTATACCTTCAAAAAATATTACAAATATATAAATATTAATGATAATAATATAAGATAAACATTATTATACAATAATAAAATACTTATATGTTATTTTATATATGTTAGCAAATTCCAATATTCATGAAAATGCATGAAGTACGTGCACGGAATGAGGATGCACAAATATAATGTCATAGGCAATATTTGTATTAGGAACTTTATATGACATGTATGATAATGATTAATGTATAGATCATATAGTAGTTGCTGTAAAACACTTCGAGAACCACAATCTTTCTTCCTGATTTTCATTCTCGCATTATAACTATGCCTTGCTATACTTACATTTTTTACATTCATCTGCTTCAAATGTGTCAGAATATACTTCGATTTATAATGACTTTGTTTGAGTCTTTTATTACACTATACTAAGAGAGACTCAAAATATCAACAAAAGCATGTCATTCGAGATACAACCCTAAAAGGTGATTATGTGTCCCATTAACTGCATGCAACTTCAAATATCTATCCACTCCACCCTCTCCTCTCAATAAGAAAGGGCAACCAACTTTCTTAGTGTTCGTTCACCTAATACTTTCAACATCAACACTACAATTTTTGCATATATTTGACACTCCTTTCTTATACTTGTCATTACTTTCACATGCAAGTCATATCTTGCTTATTATGCATTTGTTCTTTGAACAACTAATAACTGTAACAATGTTATGATTCCTCCAACTAGTGTTACAAATTTAAGTTCATTACGACTCTTAAACATATCATCAGTTGCAAACACAGGGAATAGTCTACCCCATCACTCTCGCAATCAACAAATTTATGATCTACCTCTTTTGCCAATTAGTTAACAAATACATCATTCGGTATACTGAAATCACTATCACAATCCTTAGTCATCATATGATAAGTACGTTGATCAGTCATCGTTTTTTCTAAATCACTTCCATCATAAGTGATTTCGTTCGAGTTGTTTGTTACTTTACAATAAAAACCAAAGATATCAAATATACAACAACAACAACTAAGCCTTTTCCCATACTAACAGGGTCGGCTACATGGATTCTTTGTTTCCACAGATCCCTATCGTGTGCCTTGTTAGCAGTTAACTCACAATAAGCTAGATGAATCTTTATTGTTTCTTTCCAACACTTTTGCGGTCGTCCTCTACCTCTTTTAATATTTTTCAAATTTAGTTTTTCATACCTTATAAGTTCTTCTTTTGATCTTCTTTCTATATGTCCAAACCATCTTAAATGATATTATCTCATTTTATCCTCTATTGGTGCCACTCCTAATTTGTTCCTAATAACCTCATTATGTATACGATCTTTTCTTGTATGACCACTCATCCATCTCAACATCTTCATTTCTGTAACATAATCTTTTGTACATATTGATGATTAATTGCCCAACACTTAGAACTATAAAACATGGCAAGCCTAATTGATGCTCTATAATATTTACCTTTTAACTTTAATGATATCTTCTTATCACAAAGAATACATGATGCTCCTCTCCATTTTAACCAACCAACATTAATTCTATACGTAATATCTCCATCAATTCTTCCATCACTCTGAAAAATTGATCCTAGGTATTTAAAACTTTCCTTTTGGGGGATGCAGTGTGTGCCAATTTTAACTTCTATGTCCTCTGAAGTAACCAAATGATCAAACTTGCATTTCATATATTCTGTCTTTGTTCTACTAAGTCGGAGGTCTTTGCTTTCTAATGTTTCTCTCCATAGTTCTAATTTTCTATTAACTTTTTCCTTAGACTCCACTAATACAATGTCATCTGCAAATAACATACACCAAGGTACTTCATCTTGAATATGTTTTGTTAACTCATCAATCACCATTATAAATAAGAAGACGTGCCTTGACCACATCTTGAATAGATACCAAATATACAACAACAACTAAGCCTTTTCCCATACTAGACGGGGTCGGCTAAAATAGATACCAAATATGAAGGAAAAAATTATTCGGTTGGAACCACAACTTCCTCCTTAAAGAAGATATGCCTTGACCGCATCTCCCTTAAGGAGACATGCCTTGACCACAATATACCTTGTGTGTTCTTCTCCTCAAATAACCAGATCTATTTGGTCCCCGGGTTTGGATCAACTAATTCTGTAATATCCACAATATACCTTGTGTGTTCTTCTCAACTTCTGTGACTTTGTTTCAAATATTTACCATTTTCACACTGGCACAACGGCTGCATCTGGCAAGAATCCACATAACTTTGAAAGATGTAGTGGTAGACGTATGTGCCACAAGAAGAAGATGACCACAAGAACAAACAGGAGCCTCGACCAGCAGATTCCCCATCGTACAGCTTACAAGTATAGAAAAAAAAATCCTGTACAGACAAGGGAAGATGCATTTTTTCTAGAGACCAATAAGATTGGAGCATGGATTGAAGGTTTAAGAGCTGACCGTATGAACCAATATTCCAATATATGATAGATTGCACTATCAGAGCCTACATCAATAAGACAACAGTTTTACCTTCTTGGCAAGAGCAGCAGATTAGTGCAGCAAAGATCTGTGTGTATGTACAATTGATAGCAAAACTTCATTCAAACAAGAGGTTTCCTCATATTCTATTGACCATCCCTCTTCATTTTATAGAATTTTTGGAACAAATTCAACAATGGCCACTTTGTACAAGAATGATAAGGCTCAGATAGATTTGTCTTGTTCGTTGTTCCTCTGTGCAAGTTTCACGCCTTCATAAAATGTAAAACTTTTCAATGGACAAGAGGATCACAAGTGCCTACAACTTGACTATTCCATCTTTAAATATCACACAATTTGAAACTAAAGGGCATTCAGAACAAGGTAGAGAAAAGGTTCAGTCCAATTTCTTCTGCACTTCAATCCCCATTGTCCTAGCAGTTCCAATAATGGATTTACAGATAGCCTCGAGGGACATATACTGGCAATAAGGGTCTGACTGCTTAATTTTGGCAATCTCGTAGATGTGCTTCAAAGTGAGGGTGCTGGCGTTGATATGACCAGGCCGGCTGCTACCAGATTCTATCCCAGCGGCTTTCTTGAGGTACCATGTTACAGATGGAGACTTGACAGTGAACCCGAATGAATTGTCCTTGTAAGCAGTGATTGTTACCCCCATTGGAGTATCAGGCTTGTATTATTGTGTTCGGGCATTGAAGTCTTTGCACCATTAAGTTGAGTCGATATTGTCCGAGTGCTGGCCCAACTGGTGGAGCAGGACGAGCTGCACCTGCAGGCACTGTTAGCCTAATGGTTGCCGACACTGGCCGCCTTGTCAAGATTTCTTTGAGAATTGACATTTTCCTTTGTCACCTACAATCACCAACAGGCAATAAAGCGTTCAATAGTGTTACAACTAAACCTGAATTTAATCGCAGTGTTACATGAAGAAGTAGCCGTTAAGATGGCGAAGTGTTGAGAGCTTTACTTTCAAGTCCCAAGCTTCTCATGAATGAGTTTCTCATCGGAAGTTCGATTCCATATGGTTCCAAGGACTTTCATCTTTACCATAAGAGAACACCTCAAATTGTTTAAAACCTTTCATTGAACACTTACTATTGTTCTCGGAAATTTTTATGCAGGGCGAAATGCCGAAGTCATTCAAAAGTAAAAAAAAAACAGAAATTGAGAAAAATAGTAATATTAAGTTCAACAAACAATTAAAATACTTGTGCACAGAGGCTAATCATTAACAAAGTACCAGAGAAATACCACATCAACTAATACTACCACATGGAGATATCCAAATCTAAACTCAAAAAACACTTTAACTCGAGATATCTTCCTTTTTACTGTTTGCATTGGCATATTCACTTATTCTTTTGCATTTGAGTTCTCATTTTCTTCATCAATTTCTACCAGAAAATTCCACAAAATGATCCCTTTCATGAGTCATATTCTTCGAAAAATGCGGTAGAAGCTGAAATCTTAACTGTAAAAAGTATTCTAAAATTGTAATAATTATACAAGCTAATAATTCAAAAATAATACAAGTCATAAAAGAATACAAGTAACTAATTTGGTTGGAAAGTACCACTATCATCAAGAAGGGGGAAATCTTCCGTATCTCTCTCATCTTTTTTTAACTCAAAAGGAGGTTACGTCCTCTCTTCACCAAAACAAGGAAGCCGAGATCGCCAACCATACCTATCCTCAACCCCTAGGGGGGAGAGAGAGAGAGAGAGATAGACACCGGATGATAACAGTTCCAGCAGAATCTGAGGTCGAAAGGGAGCCAAGTAGCCGACTTAGTTGAGAAAGCAACAATGGTACAATGGCAGACGGGCGATGGGCGGGTGAAGATGCAAGCACCAAAGTTCGAGTTCCACGAAAAAGGGCACAATTTTGACAATTGATTTATTTGGATCCGATTCTAATCAATCGGACCGGGTCCATATCAAGTCCAATTCAAACTATTGTCAACTTTCCACTTGGATGCCTCACCTCTTAAATAATTTATTCTTCATACTTTGTATTGGAGTGGTAAATGGTTCCAACAAACAAAACAAGCCTTGTTTGTTGCTCGACTGGCTTTATGCACGAATAAGAACTGTTAGTTGAACAATTACTATTCAAACATTTTGGTTTTATTCATTGACTGTTAGTCTGTTAGTTGAACGATTACTTATGTAAGTCTGTACAATTGCTTAATTAGCCTTATCTAACCCATCCATGAAACTAGAGGAAGGTAGGCCTCCTTCCCTAATTTCACGAATTACCATTCTGAATAATAAACCTATGTTGATGTTAAAGTTTTATCTTCATTAAAATAAATGCAAGCCAATATTATAGAAAGTAATAATTTGGTTTTAGAATTGAAACCCTAAGAAAAAAGGATAACCCACTCTCCTTTCCCTTAATGACCATAGGGATAAAAATTATCTAAACGATGATAGAGAGCAAAGGCAAGAGATTTGTCCTCTATAGTTCCCTCCTCAGTCACGGCCCTTGAAATGGCCAATGAAGACGAGGTCTGAACTCGGTTCATTTCTTCCCAAGTTAAGCTCGTTTGAGATACTCACGGTCGTAACTTGTACAAAGAACAAGCTGACGGCAACGGCAATTCGCTTCAGGCTCGTGCTTGGGCGAACTCGTTAAAAGGTTTCTCTGGATAAATCCTCGAGAACTGGCTTAACAACGAGAGATCCTTTTATGCCAAAGACCCATCAATGACCCACTGGTACAAACCCATACGACCATCTTTCTTCGAAGTTACGGCAAGATGTGACCTGGGTCCAACTCGATCGGCGTGACACAAAAATCAAGGTGCCTCGGGCTACAGAAACAGAATCCTGTTCTGATAGTGGCAAAAACGACAGATGTTTTTACCTAAGACTTCTCAACGATTCTCCCCCATCGGAAGCCATGCCTTCATCCTTTCATGTCTCCGATTCTCGGTATCAAGGCTACAGGCATGGTTGCCATTTTTCTTATCCAGAAGGAATTCTGATTCCAAATCGGGAAGGGATGGAAGGTCTAGATGGGTCAGTTGAACGAGTGAAAAGGAAATACAAACACGAGATTTTGGGTCGGAATGTGCTTCTGATATCTTTCCGTGGATTTACTCCAAATAAAAAGCACACTAAGAAAAATATATATGGGGACGAAGTGCAGGAAGAAGAACAAGAGTAGGATGAAATTGAAATCAGATCTTGCTCATAAAATAAAAAAAGATCCCAAAATTAACAAAAATACTAATCTGCAGCCAATAACATTGAAAACGACGTCGTGAACTGGAATCCCAAGATAACAACTCCATTCTATGAAAACCACCAAAAAAAAACACAGTTATACCAATCATTCCTCCAAAGAAAAGAGAGGAAACAGAAGAAAGAGATTGTGTGTCGGTTAGACCACTCCCCATAGTAAAGAAAAACCAAAGGAAGACTACTATCTTCGCATCAAGCCCTCATCTACGGGAAAAAACCAGTGTTGTCCGACGCGTATCGTATCGCGTATCGCTGGGCTCCACGATACGGGCGTATCGTATCGTATCGTATCGTATCGTACTTTAATATTAAAAAACTATAAAAATTATTTAAAAAATCAATAAAATTAGTAAAAATCCGAAAAAAATCAAGAAAATTCTGAAAAATTTTGAAAAAATCTGGTAATTGCTTTAAATTCATATAATGCAAAGTTTAGCACAAATTGAACATTTAATATTGAACAATTGCATCCAAAATTATATATTTTGAATCAAAAAATGAAATACATTTATATTTTACATATTGTAAATTTGTATCAGGATCATTAACTAAATAATCTTCATCTTCTCCTTGATGATGTTGTTGTACTTCAAATTAATTCATGCAATGTCTTCTTCACTTAGGACTTAGGAGTGCATTTTCTTCGTTATCTTCCATAATTCACTCATGTAATATATCAAAATTAACAAACTGCTATCTTTGTACATGTAGTTGTCATATTTGCTAATTTTCATATGTGAGCAAAACAAAGAGCTCCATTTCTTTGATTATTGAGTCTATGACACCTTAATGATGTTATATTATTACTTGATAATGTCCCCTTTTTCTCTTATTGGAGACTAGCTTTTTAACTAATGCATGAGCTTCATTTCTCACTTCACAGACTGAGTTAAGCCTCACACACATTGATCATGTTCAACTCAATGGAAGTCATGTAACGTGAACCTTAAAATAGTGAAGTTGTGAAATCTCTACTCAATGAACCGAGAGAACTAAATGTTTTTAATTGTTTACGATCTTATGAAATTAGAAACTGTTAGCAAAAATATACCTGAAAGTTGTAACAGAAAGGGAAATGATTTTGTCATAATTTTTTTTATACATTATTTTTATTAAATAAATGAAATTATAAACCCAAATTATAAGCATATTGGAGGATGCCTTTAAGGGAAGTGAAGAGAGGGAAAGAGAGGGCAGAAACATGCAAAAAAAATTTGAAAAAAAAAAATTTTGAAAAAAAAATTTTGAAAAAAAAAAATTTTGGGCGTATCGCCCGTATCGATACATACGGGCCGTATCGTACGATACAGTACCGTATCGTACGATACGGCACGATAACCTGTATCTTACGATACAGGTTACCGTATCGTATCGTGGCTTCCCACGATACGATACGTATCGCACCGTATCGTACGATACGGTGCGATACGGATAACACTGGAAAAAACATTTGAGAAAAGAACAGCACACATACGCGCGCGCACACACACGCACAGAGATCTTGGTGCCAAGAAGAGAAAGGACCGACTACGAAGGACGGGATTACAGCTTCTGGTGGGCCAGAAGTCGCCGATGTGGAGATCGCCCACCGAGTCCCAACTAGGAAATTAGGGTTCGCAAACTCGGCCATTATGTTCCAGAAACCGATTCAGATGTATGATCCAGGTTTGTTTCCATCTCAAGGTTGGCCTTTAACATAAAAGCGTTGGGAGGGACGAACGCTGCTTCCCAATAGGCTCATAAAATAGCAAACGTTCAATCAAGTTTTTGAGAACCTTATCTCTCGAAAAGTTTATATATTTAGGAAAACTATAGCGATACCCTGTCGTATACTGAAAATTTGTTTCGTATCCTCAACTTTACTTCAAGGACTTAAGTATGAAAACTCTTCGTTTTGGTATCCCTAAGCGGATGACATTAGCGACTATCCAACATGGCCGACGAGAGCCTATGTACGTTACAGACGCAGCATTCACATCAACCATATAAATGAATCACAATCTGTTTAAGATTCAATATCCGATATCCATGATTTCATAAATATTGAATAATAGATTCAATTGGTCTGCGCATTCATTTTCCCACAATCCATAACAATCCTTCTCTCACGCATGCTTCATCTTCTCAATATTAATTCTCCCCCAATCCTTAACAGATGTACACTCATTTGTATATTCATATTTGTTTTATGCCTATTCGTCCTCATCTTCTAAGTCTTTCATCGATTTAGAGTTTTATTAATAGAGGTAAGAACATTTATGTATCTCTATTTATCTTCTGCGTCTTTCATGGATTTGAAGATTCATTAACAAAGGTACTCTCATTTTTATAAAAGTTTGTGTCTTTCATCGATTTACAGTTTCATTAAAAAGGTATGCTCATTTGTGTATTCATCTTCGTATTAGTCTTTGTCTTCTGCATCTTTCATCAATTTAGATTTTCATTAATAGATGTATGCTTATTTCTGTAAAAGTTTGGAGTTTCTTTCTCTGTATGAAACAATGAAATGTTTATTATGGTACCCCATGTAGTATGAGTTTTTTCTTTAGTAGCCTATATTTTGTTATCATGTTAGTACCTCTTAGTTATGTATCTCATATATTTATTTTCTTTGTTGAAAACAATATATTATTTAGTGTTCTTCCTTCTTACTCTTTGACATATAAGATGACATTGCTACCTTTTGCTTCAATTGACAGTGACATTTATTTATGTTTATTTACAATATAGGTCATGAGGCTCATCACCCTTGTCTTACATTATGGTTGGAAATAGGAGTATAAGGTAGAAATGGTTTACATTGGTGGATTGACATCAACAATTCAGATTGACTCAAACTATTTAAGATTTTGGGTATTGTTTAAGTTGTTCTCAAAGAGGGGATTTAATAACTTGACAATGCTTCTAGGAAGTCAAGTACGTTGAGTTATATATAAATAATCATATTCAAACAATGCTCATATTGTATGCAGGTAATGATATTATCCAATTATATTGTATGACTTTTGATGTGTTAAACATTATTTCTCGAGATGAAGGAAGAAGTAATAAAGCATGAATAGGTAGATGAGTAGTTTATGAAGTTATTGTTGAAAGTGTGTCTGAGCATGAAGAGACATTGGGAGGAGATAAGTAAGAGGGGACAAGTGATTTTGACTCTAAGTCTACATAATTTAAGCAAGTAGAGGAAGAGTTATTTGAATCACAAGAAGAATAGACATCTATAGGAACTAATAAAGATGCACCATCTAAAGAGAGAGAAGATGTACAATCATTCAAAAATAGAGTGTAGGGCACAACATAATGCAAGACATTCAGATGATGAGGATGACAATCATGATTGGTGCTCAATGAATTCAAAAAAGGTATAATCACAGGATAAAGAGTTAGAGGAGGATGTTGATGTGCAAGCACATACATATCGTTTGTCCTCATATAGGTGATGAAAATGATGTGCATAGCCAATTATGATCAAATGAGGAGAACATATGTCAGATAATGTGTTTCAGAAATCATACTATATATATGAATGTATTGAGAGATTGGCATGTATCACGGAACTTTGATTATAATTATGTGAAGAATAATTTGCAAAGGATCATTGTGAAGTAGAAAAATAATTGTGGCCTCTATGTCCATCCTTTAAGGTATAGAAGAATAGAAAAGGAGAACATAAATGTATTAGTGACTTTAGGAACCACTTAGTTGATTATTGATACATAACAGACAAGTACGAGGATATATATGCTAACCCAATATGAACTGCATCCATAAT
Organism: Brasenia schreberi; assembly: GCA_036023115.1. Taxonomy (NCBI): domain Eukaryota; kingdom Viridiplantae; phylum Streptophyta; class Magnoliopsida; order Nymphaeales; family Cabombaceae; genus Brasenia; species Brasenia schreberi. The sequence continues at coordinate 9,922,631 of JAYKKT010000085.1, read as the reverse complement.
GCAAGTACAAATGAAAAGGAAGGTGGAAGCCCATATATCATACCAACAATGTTATGGAGCAAAGAAAAAAGGCACGGAAGGAAATCTCAAGGACTTGGAATGTACTATAAGAGAATCAAGAACTACTGTAATATGGTATTAGTAACCAACCTTAGAAGTTGTAAAATCAAAACAAAACTTGGTGTTTGTCAATGACTATTTTAAGAGTCGACTAATGACCAAAATTGTCCATCATACATTCCACCAAAGCCGGTTCTTTTATTTCTTTATATGTATCTTTGGTTTGATGCACAAAAGTGACACTATTTGTCAAGCATTCGGCCTTTTGTTGGTCTTGATAGATGTCATTTGAAAGGTGTGTTTGGAGGGGAGCTATTGTTTGGAATTGTACGAGATGGGAACAAAGGTCTCTATCCATTGAAACTTGCAGTAGTTGACATTGAATGCAAAGAAAGTTTAAAATGGTTTCTTCAAATGTTAGTGACGGACTATGGATCTTTAGATGAAAATACATGGGTTATCATCTTAGACAAACAAAAGATCATATTGTAACAATTGGTGTATTTGCTTATATTTATCTTTCTGATCTTATTTATTTTATAGAGTATCATCTCTTTTATGTAATTCTCACCATTTTCTTATGTTATAGAGATTGCAAGATCTTTGTTCCCACCTCGTAACGTCTTAGACAAGCATGAGGTTGATGATGGTTATGCACTATGATTATCATTATTGCTTTTTTTTTTTTTACTTTTCATGAACTTATAAATTGTCTCTTTCATATCCTCATTTTGTCCTTTGTCAATCTTATTCACGATTACGTATTGTAAATGCTATGAGGACATGCTTAAATGTGACACTCTATTGGGTCCTATAATACAATCAAAATTGGAGGAAATCAATATGCATAGTAGAAATTGCATGGCCTACAAGCAGGACATGATTATGAAGTTATTTTCTTTGATAAAATTATTATACAGATCAATCTAAGAATGAATATGGGTGTAGAAAGTAGCAATTGAGTGGTTTTTCATGTAATATGTGCACATAGAGGAGTGCTTGAACATTATGTTGATAAAGCATATAAAGGAGATCTACTTTGATACAAATACAATTATCAGTTTGCCCATTAGCTATATAGAGAATTGCAAAAATAGACAAATAGGGAATTTTACTATAATATCCCTAGACTTAATTTTAAATTATTGAATATGTCAATTTCTTCTTATTTTCAAAATAATACATACAGTTTGTTTGATACTACAAATAGGTGCCTAGAAATATTTATAGTTTAGTACTTGGATATTTTTGTTATTGCAATATAGTGCCTAACTAGTTTTCATTACCTGCTTAATGATATCAATTTTTATTTTTTTATCTGTTGCTTGTTTATTATTTCTCATTTGAAATATATAGACCCTCTTTTTGTTATATTTGCCAAATATTTAAAAATGACAACCAGAATGTGTGTTTCTAAGTTGGAAAAGGCTAAAAAATTAAATGACCTAAATTTTTAAACATGAAAAAGAAGAATTTTGTTGGCCTTGACCTTATAGGGTGTTGACTATGTACTTAGAGAAACAATATTATCTCTTACACCAAATGCAAATGATGATGAAAAAGAAAAATATAATACTTTTATAAAGGATGACACAATAGCCAAGACTATTATACTTACATATATGGAGGATAATTTGATTAGGGTCTTTGAGGATTATAAAACTACTAAAGAGTTGTTTGACTCTATAACAATTAAATATGATGGTATAATTAAACTCAATATTCAACTACTCCTTCAAAAGTATAATTTCCATAAAATAAAAGAAGGGGATAATGTAGTTGAACATGTAAATTAAATGTTGGTTATGGCTAGGGACTTAGTTATACCAAAATCGATTATTTCTAAACCCATGCAGATATCCACTATCCTAAATAGTCTTCTCTTTTATAGATTATGGTGACCACAACCCTTAGACTTGGATTTGACTTTACCCTTTTTGAACTTTCTTAAAACTAGCAATTGAACAAGAACAAGGGTAAAAGAGAAAAATTACTACTTGGTCAAAATGATTTAAGGACTAATTTCAAGGACAACCAAGATAAAAGAAAGCTAAATAAAAAGTTTAACAAATATAAAAAGAAGGGCAGTCAATATTTTAAAAAATCATAGGAACTCGCTTCTCGGATTAAGTATTTCAACTGTGACAAGATGAATATTTTAAAAGGGATTACCACAACAAAAGGAATAATGGTAGAAACATCGAACGTCATAGCCCGAAGGAGAAGTAGGACATAATATGTATCGTTTTTTAGTGTCTATACATGGACCGCCCTATGAATGATTGGTAGATCGATTCTTAAGCAACCCTATACATCTCGAAGAGCAAAGAGGGAGCTATTGACCTGAAAGAATAAAAACTTGGAGAACATCAATTCTACGTGAGAAATAATTCTTTTGTTGATGTTCTAGGGCTTAAGTCCTTATATTAGGCACAATCTTGTGTTTATGCCTCTCTTGGTTGGATTTGATGTTTGATTTTTCCCTTGAAAAGTCATTATAGGAAAACATGGTAGGATAGTTTTTTATTCTTTTTTATTCTTAGTTTTTTATGCTTTTTTTATTCTAAGCAAAGTATCATCTTCTTCTACTCATATTGATTGTGACTTTATGATCGATATGAATGTATAGCATAAACGACTAGGGCATATAGATTTGAATAAGTTGATAAAATTAGCCAACTTTGACTTATTGCTTTGAGTTTCAGGAAAACACTTTTAATAAATGTAAAGCTTTTATATAAGAGAAAATGACTAAAAAATAATTTCTTAAAGAATAATTAGGACAACAACCCTATTACAAATCATTCACATAGATATATGTGGATTCTTTAAGGTAAGATATCATCATAGAAAAGTTTATTTTATAACCTTCATCAATGATTATTCGAGATATAGATATTTATATCTCTTAGCATAAAAATATGAGGCAATTGAAACATTTAAAGAATATAAGTGAAAGTTGAAAATCAATTAGGAGAGACAATCAAAGTCTTAAGGTCTGACTGGGGTAGTAAATATTACTTCTAAAGAATTCTTAGAATATTGTAAAGATTTTGGTATTTCAAAACAGAATATCTTGGCCAAAATATCTCAACAAAATGATATAGTTGAAAGATATAAAATGACCCTATTAAATATGACTAGGTCCATGTTAATAAATACTTGTCTTCTTAGGGTATTTTGGGGAGAAGCAGTAACTATAACTATTTATATATTAAATATATTACCATATAAGATTTATTTTCTACACCATTTGAGATGTAGTTTGGTAGAAAACCATACTTGAGTCATATTCGGAGGTGGGGATCTATCACATATGTTACAATCCTTGACCGGTCTAGAGATAAGCGAGACAATAGGTCCTTTAGATTTGTTTGCATTGGATACCTTAAAGGTTTTAAAGAATATAGATTTTATCACAATGACCATAGTTTAATAAAAAGTAGGGATGTTGAATTTTTAGAAGATATTAAGAATGACATCCTTGAAAATGATGATCAAATCATAAATGATCTAGTGGATCTAGATCTATAATTATTTGAACCTATAAATTTCAATCCAAATAATCTTCCTAAAAAAACTCAAACTTTAAGTAGACATAAAAGACCTAGAGTCACATCGTTCTACTTAAAGGATAATCATACTTACCTTACAGAGAAAGTTTGTAATTTAGTGGATTTAGATGAGTTAACTATAGCTTATCTTATCAGTAAGATATTAGCTCATTTGAATCAATAGACTAAAAAAAAGCAATGGATGAGAAAATTGAATCCATTGAGAAAAATAAAGACTAGAAATTCGTAAGTTTATCAAAAGGAAGGAAAGTGATAGACTGTAAATAAGTTCTTAAAAAGAAATATAATTTAATAAAACAATGAATAAATTTAAGGCAGGGTTGGTTACAAAAGGAGGGGATAAATTATGTAGAGACATATTCACTTGTGAAATTTGCATCTATCAGGATTATTCTAGCTATTTCGGCATTTTATGATTTGGATTACGTAAGCTAAATGTGAAAACCACTTTTCTAAATTGTGACTTGGATGAAATAATTTATATGCGTCAGTGAAAAGGGTATGTTGTTGAAGGTCAAATAGATAAAGTATATATGTTGAAGAAATCCCTATATGGACTTAAAGAGTCACCTTGTCAATAATATTTGACTTTTTAAGATGTCATTTTAGAACTTGAGTTTGTGGCTTATGAACTTGACCATTGTGTATATGTCTCAAACAATGTGAGTCACTTTATCATTATATATATGAATGATAACAATGAGATGATTGTCAAACCAAGTTATGGTTAAACTCTAAGTTTGAAATGAATGATATGGGAGCGACAACCTATATTCTAGGTATAAAGATTTATCATGAAAGAGAATCTAAACTTCTACGTTTGAGTTAAAAGATGTATATTGATTATATCCTTATGAAATTTAGAATAAATGATTGTGAACCTACAAATACATTTATTGCTAAAGGGGTGAAACTGAGTAAAGTTGATTGTCTCGATGGAGGAGAAAACAAGCCTAATGTTCCTTATGCTCAAGTTATGGGCAACTTGATTTATGTCATGTTGTGTAGAAGACAATATATCAACTTTGTTGTTAGTCTTGTAAGTAGATATCAAAGTAATTCTAGTTGACAGTAGTGGATACTTGTTAAAATGATACTAAAATATCTTAAAGAAACAAAAGATTTAAAATAATGTTTTCAAGTTTATAAACTAAAGGTGGTAGGATACTCAGATGTTAACTTTGTTGAGAGTAAAGATAACAAGTCAACCTATGATAAAATATTTTTATTTGGAGGTATGCTGTTTCTTTGGTTTGCAAGAAACAAGATTGTATAGCAATATACACAAAAAGTTGTGTACGTTACTTGGAATATGGCTGCAACCAGTGTAGTTTGGATAAGCTACTTCATACATGATTTGAAGTTGGACATCGGCAACAAGCTAGTTGTCATTTATTGTATAATAAATTACTTTGATTAAGAGTGGAGCTGATAACTTTAGAAGCAAGCATGTAATAGTAAAATATCATTATATTAATGATATGCTTAATAGAAATGAGTTATCTATATCTTATATGTCAACTAGTGATATGCTAGTTGACCCCTTGACTAAAGGCATATCTGAAGATCTCTTTACAAAGCATGTTACACACATGAGTTTGAAATATGCCTAGAGTCTTAGTGTGGCAACACATTGTAATTATTGTTATACAAGAAATATATATTGATTATAAAAAACCACACAACTTGTATAAGTTGTAATTCACTTGCAACTAAAAATGGTACTTGAAAATCCTTTAGATAGTGGAAGGCAAAATCAATGTATCATAATTTGACTTAAGTGACCAAGTGAGAGATATAAGTTATTAGTGCCCACTTTTGGTCCTAATAATCACATCCATTAAATGTAGGAAGAAGTGTCCTCTTCCCAAATTTTATGAGATGCTTTTAATAAAGATAAACATTCAAAATAAAATCGCTTTTACTTTATTCAAAAATGAAAAAATCTCTCACAGTGAATAATGACTTTAACGAAGAGCCCAAAGAGAAAAACACAAGGAAGTAAAACCTATAAATAAATGAATACTAAGTTTGTTTATGCATGTGTTATATATACAAAGAAACTCCCTTAGTGAAAATCCTCTACAGGTAACCATGTTTTATCTCCTCCATCTCTTCTCATCTTCTTATTCCTTGGATCTTCAACTTGGCTTTTGCTACGATTCTTTTGCTCAAGGTGTGTCGTATCTCTTCAAGATGTTGAACCCCTAACTTGGTATATAACGAAATTTAACTCGCATTTATATTTCAAACAATATTTCTTGCCCAATTTCATCTGAATTTTCCTAAGTCATGAGTATTCGCAACCCAAAATTTTGAAAATCAACTTAAGGTCTATAGCTTATGGTGGGATTCATGGGATATAATACATAGTTCACTCCACTCGAAATCATTAAGGGGCTATCTGCCCCACAACAAAAGAATTTCTAAATCTATCACTGCTTGGATTGATAGAATACCGAAGTTTGTATTTTCGATCTTTTATTCCCTTCTAATCAATGGTATTTCGAGGACTCCTTCATTATGAGTAGAGGATTGATACAAGGTGACCACTTATCCCTACCTCTTTGTATTATGCATTGAAGATCTCTCTTCCCTTATTTCTCAAGCTCTTCAAAATAAAAGTTGTGTGAGGTTTTTATGTTTGCATAGAAGCATCCAATCTTTTGCATGTTTTCTTTGCGAATGATACCCTTATTTTGCTAGAGCAAATAGAGTTGAACCGGAAGTTACTCTTACAATAATTAGTACCTATGAGTGCGACAATACAAAAAATTAACTTAGACAAATCATCTATTATATTAAGCCTTAATACACCCAGAGACATAATTCAAAGAATAAAGAATTTAGTTGACTAAACAAGGAGGCTTGGGGTACAAAAATTTACAGACTTTCAACCTTGTGATGCTGAAAAAGCAAGGTTGGGGTTTTTCTCAAAGGCGGAAGAACTTAGTTTTATGTTTAGATCATCCTCGTGGAGGTGGTGTTGGGAATTTCTATTGGTAGAGAAAATCTTACAACTCCTTAGGATTATCGTGTGCTTGGAAGGAGTGGGAAAAGAAAGGAATATAGTGAGAAGTTCATGGTTCGAAAAGAAAAAATAATTAATGATGAAGGCTCTTTACAAAATGAAAAGAACAAGACCCTAAAAAGATCTTTTTGTAGCTAATCACTTCTACACTGTAAGAAGTCAAAAGTCTTCCAGTAAATTGGTGGCAGAGTAAAACAAAGATAATAGTAAATCATAGATAAGGGTGTTCACTGAACCAATTAAACTGAACCACAAGCAACTGCTTGAAAGAACCAAACCGGTGGTTTGGTTCAGTTATGAAAGTCAATTGGTTCGGTTCGGTTTGGTTCTTATAGGATACAAAAAAACAAGTGGTTCAATTCCCTTATTCTATTCAGAGTTCACTTCAGACTATATTAACCTCAACCATAAGGGCACAACCAATGGCCACAGGTTGTAAATTCCTCCCTCTCTGTCACTACTTTGGTGTTTATTCATAGAATTGTTCATTTGGAAGTTGGAAATGTAGGTACGCCCTTTTGACTTGCTTGTTTCGTTTAACATTAGTTTTTGGTCAATCTTAGGATATTTTTGAATCTTGATGATTGTGGTGTGATTTTCTCAGGTATCATTGTTTTAAGCTTTTAGCGCTTAGGAAATTTTGGGGCTTTATTGTTTCTTCTCGTACTCTTTTTCTATTGATGCTAGGGTTTGAAATGGGTGCTCTTTTTTTCTATTTTTGTTTTTGCTCTTAATTTTATGAGTTGAAGACTTGAAGTGTTCATGATGGGATTGATGTTTTAGCTAGTATTTATTTTTTTGGTACCCTCATTTTCATGTTGTTTTGATGATTAGTATTATAATTATTATTCATTGGTTGGGGGTCTACTCACAATTTTGTGACTTAAGGTTTCTTGATCTCACCCACTTTAGTTTTTTCATTTTGTTTCCACTCTTAATTTTGTGGGTTTAAGACTTGAAGTATTCATGCTAGGAATTGACATTTCAACTATTATTTATTTTCTCCATACCCACTTTTCTGCTTCCCAAGCTTGTGGATTTTAGGTCTCAAAAATCAACATTTAGGGTACTCTTTGATGGTTAAGAATTGTACATAATTTGTTTGTAGAATAATCTGCTTGCATGGTATTCTCGGATGTACCCTCTTTCTTAAATGATGATTTTGTAAATAGAAGTACTCTTGGATAGTGAATATATGTTGCTTATGAAGTTGAGGAGGAGCTTTGATTGGTCTTTATAGTTTAATTTTTATCTAGAAAATACTTAGTGGCATTGGGTTGCTTACGAAGGTCAAACATTTATGCCCATATGATAGTTTTGTTGTTTGTAGGGTGAAACTTTTTGCTTCTTTTTAGATCATTTTGTTAATAAGTTTTTGAGAAAAATATATAGTAATACATTAAATTGTTGATACTTAATGTGACATTTTTATCATTACCTTCTTTAGATGGAAACAAAGATGAAAATGGCATGATGCATAATGCTAAAATTGAAGATGTGGAAGTGCTTGATCCTTAATTTGTTCATAACTCATCAAATTTGAGTAAAAGAAAACCTTCAAGAGAAGGTTCAAAGGTTTGAAATCATTTTAGGAAATAAAATATTGCTAATGGAGTATCATTAAAATATTATTATAATTATTATAGTGGATGTTATTCCTATGACTCAAAATCAGGGACTAGTTCTAAGTGAAAGCAGCTGAAAATACAATGCGAGAAATCTCTATTATATAAGAGGTATATAGTAAAGAATCAATAAACTCTTATTTTTAAGAAAATAATATATATGGATGGAAGTGGAAAAGAACTTGTTGCTCATACTTTTGATAGTAAGAGATACAAAACTTTCTTGGCTAGAGTGATTGTTATGGATGAGTTTCCATTTACTTTTGTAGAGAAACAAGGTTTTAGCCAATTTTGTGAAGAAAATATTATTTATTTTTGGGTTTCACCTCATATTATTATTGCAAGAGATTGTTTTTCATTATACTTAGAAGAAAAGTAAAAATTGAAGAAGTTGTTGTCAAACTCATTACAAAAAACCTCCTTAACAATTGACACATGGTCTTCCATTTGAAATATTTTTTATATGATTTTGATAGCCCATTTATTGATAAAAATTGGAATTATTAGAAGAGAATCATTAACTTTTGTCAAGTAGTCAATCATAAAGGGGAAACAATTGACAAACTTATTGAATCTTGTTTGCTTCAATGGGGCATTGAGGAAATTTTTTCTATGAATCTAGATAGTGTAGCTTCTAATGATATTGCTCTTGTTTTATAAAGAAAAAGGTAAATGCTTTGAAAAATGATGTTTTGATTGGAGAATTTATGCATTTCAAATGTTCTGCTCATATACTTAATTTAATTGTGATTGAGAGTATGAAAGATCTTGATATATCTATTAGTAACATCCATAATGCAATCAAATATGTCAGGTCTTGCCTATCATGGTTGAGAACATTTAAAGAGTATATCAAGGTAGAGAAGCTTCCCACTAGTAGCCTTGTATCACTTGATGTTAAGACTAGGTAAAATTTATCTACTTAACATTAAATGAGTATTTGAAAGATTGGAAGAAGATAATGAACATCTTTTTTATTTCTTAGAGGATGATAAAAGGATTGGACTACCTAAGAAGGAAGATTGGGATAATGCTAATATTTTTGTGACGTTTTTACCTATTTTTATGAGATGAATTTGAGGTTTTCAGTTCTACCTATGTTATTATCAATGCCTTTTTTATGAGGTTGTTTCACTTCATTCCGTATTGCATGAATTACGTGATACACATGATGATATTCTAAAGACCACGATTATGAACATAAGAAAGAAGTTTGATAAATAGTTGGGCAACTCGAGAAGATTAATGCTCTATTATTTATCGCTATTGTGCTTGATCCTTGATATAAACTATAATTTCTTTTATAGAGCTTTAGTACTATATATGAAAAAGAAGTGAGTTCTCAATTGTGTGTACATGTACATGAGGTTTTGATCAATCTCTATCAAGATTATAAGAAAAGTATAGAGACAAAAAGGTCATATCACAAGGTATGAACTCATTTTCACCAAATTAATAAGGTAATGCTCCATAAGATAATCACTCTCTTTGTTTGAATATGTTTAGACAATATATGAAAAAAAAGATGCAGGTGAATATAAGTCAGAGATTAAGAAATACTTGACAGAGGAAGTGGAGGAGGAATGAGATGATTTTGATATATTAAGTTGGTGGGCATCAAATTCGAGTAGATATAAAATACTAGGAATGATAGCATGTGATGTTCTTGCTATTCTTGTCTCTTATGTTGCCTCAGAATCAACCTACTGGTGGTAGGGTGCTTGATCCATTTAAGAGCTCTCTTCTAAAATCGTGAAAGCCCTTATTTGTGCCCAAGATAGGTCATGTTATGAGATTAAAGAAGAAGATTTTGTGGATCAAGCTAAATATTGGGAGAAATATGAATTAGGTATAACATCAAATTTTGTATTTATGTATTTTTTCTATAGTTTATATTGATAGTTAACTTTAATGAATGTTTGGCTTTTGTTGTTGTACTTTTATAAAGGTTTTACTGACAGAACCCTAAGATGATACATTAAATCAATGAATAGCATAACAAACACTTTTGACTAAGACATGGTTTGTTATCCTTGTGTAAGATTTTCTTTTCTTTATTTGATATTTTTATGATATATATTACTTTATTTTTTAGTGTCATGTTATCCTCTAAGAAATAAATTTTCAATAAATTAGTTTGATAACATTTAGGGATGAAAAGGAGCATGTAATGCGATGAAAGGGATCACGTGAATGCCATTTAACTTTTTACTGTTATTCTATATTTGTTGTTTTTGTGTCATAAAACACTTTTTCATTCTTGTTATTGTTGTTTGTTGTGTTATGTGGTTATTTTGTATTTGTTTGATTCTATGGTTTATGTTTCTAGAGATGTGGAAGAATTGTATTAAATCTTGATTGAGTTTGTTATAATCGTAGTTCTTTTTGCTTTCATGCTTATGTTGGTTAGAATTGCTTATTTATGCTTATGTTAGTCAATATCCTGAGAGGTTTTGTAAATGTTGCTCTCATTGTCGCTAATTGTCATTCATTATTTTTTTAAATAGTGTACTTGGAATCTCCTTTGCTTGGTTTAGATAGTGCTTATATCTATTTTCTTTTATTTTACATGTCATAAGTTGTCTTTATATGTATAAATTCTCATTAGTATATCATGTTCTTATTCGACCATGTCATAAATTGTCTTTATATGTATCAATTCTCATTAGTATACCGTGTTCTTATTCGACCAAGCTTTTCAAAGTGCTTGTACCTTGTTATACATGCAACCAAAATTGTGTTGGAATTCTCCTTACTTGAGAAGGATACTTTTCACTATTTTTGAGGATTTCCTTTTGACAGGTAATGACTAAATATGTTGTTTATATTTTAGTTGAGATTAGCTTCATAATTCTACATTTGTTTTTTAGTCTGCATATACAACCGTGCATGCCTATAATTAGACTAACTATGCTTATTCCCTGCAGATTTTCGTATCTTATTCTTTATGGAAGCTCTTTTCTACATTGGAAAATGGTCTTTATTCTACTAATAGATTATCTATGAAGGTCATCCCCGTCATCTATAGCAATAAATATGCTACTCAAGGTCTTGATTCTATTATGTCTCAGCTTTATTTTATTGGTGATGGTTGAAGGCTTAAAGCAAGAAAAAAAAAACCTTCAGTTGAAGTCTTTTGTTATAAATTTGTTTTATAGGTCAGTCTACTACTTAAGAGGAACTTGCAATGTTGATGGATTCTTTGTATTATTGATTCCAATATGTCTTTGAAGTCTAAACCTTATGATGAGAGTTTTTTTTTTTTTTATATTTGGCCCATAAGTTGTTTGACATGAATTATTCAAGAGAATTCTATTCATTTGATCCATTTTGTATTGATCTTATTATGATGGATACGTGTATTGACTTTATTATGAGATTTTATGATGTTTGGTCTATACGCGGTTTGACATGAACTACTCAAGAGAACTGTTGATTTATTTTTATCAACTTTATTATGATGGATTCCTTGTACTGTTGATTCCATTTTGTCTATGGTTAACTTTATGATAGAGTTCTTTAATGTTTGGCCCATAAGTTGTTGGACAATTGACATGAATTTTATCCCATCGCAAGAAATTCAAATTAGATTAGCTTATTAAGCATTTTTTATGGCGCAGCACTTTATTTTATATTAAGGTCAAAACTGTAATTTAAAACTGAACCAAACTGGAACCATTGGTTTGGTTCGGTTCTGAGCAAGCCACAGTTTGGTTCTCTAATCTTAGAGAACTGACAGTAACGGTTTGGTTTGAGGTTGAAGCTAGAACCGGACCAAATTGAACCATGAACATCGTTTTGGATAAACTGGACTGCTGTTTAGAACCGTCATCTATTATATCTAATATATTAGCATATAACATAATATATAATATATTATACAATACTGACAAGTGACATACATTGACTAACGAGGGTGGAGCGAGTGCCAATCAGTGCTCGTCTTTTAAATTTCAATTTTTTAAAATGACGCTATTATATAAAGCACATTATATAATATACAACATATTATATTATATATAAAAGAGACAGATAGAGTAAATCATTGTCTCTCAGCCTGTCAAGGGAAAGCGACCTATTGAAACTAACCCTCTCTCTCTCTCTCGGTCAATAAGGCCAGCAGTTCGACCATCTCTTTTTGTTTGCTTATGCAATACTCAACTATGATAGTGACACACCTCTTGAGGAGACGATGGCTCCTTTGCCAATTTTTTTCTTTTCAATTTCAAATCGCCAAGAATCATACTCGAGCTATGACGGCTTAGCCGTAGGGGCAGTTTCGAGCTTGTTTTGATCCAGTTTTGAGAAAGAAGAAACCCTAACCGAACAAGAGGTTCCTCGGTTCCAGTTCGAACCGAAGGAACCGACCATGTCTAGTAACTTGGTACCGGACATCCACTGTACCTTATAATAATATCTATAATGATTGGTCATACAAGATCAGCTTGGTTATGGGGCATCCTTCACATGGTCGAGTATCATAAAAGGAAGAGAGATTCTAAGGAAACGCCTGTTACATAAATGGATCCAGACCTTTGGATACCTAAAATGGGTGAGACTCAGCTTCAGGGACCATCGGATAGGTGACGCGAAGACAGTGGACCACCTGATTATTAGGAGTAATGGCAGTCAACATTGCAATATGGAATTACTACGGAACTCTTTTTGCCTTTTGAAGTCCAACTCATCACTTTGATTCCTCTCAGTAAAACTTTGCTTGAAGATCTGAACAGTGTTGAGTGCATGCTATAATGGAAAACTCTATGGAACTGAAGATTCAGCCGAGAATTAGACCCTTTATGGGAAAGGGGTGGGGAAATAATTGCCGTCGAGACTTGATGAAAAAGGAATTGAAGTACCTCATTAGTGTTACCTTTTGTAGACAGATGCCTGAAAGTGTTCAATCATTTGTTTTTCGAGCGCCAATATACTAAACAGGTGGTAGGTTACAGCAATCTGAACTAGGTCAATGATAATGATCAAGGGGATTATCAAAATCCATGGGTGTCAGATTCTGCTAGTTCTTCAGTCGATTAAATAACTCGCAGCAAGAATTGTTAAGCTCGGAGTTAGTAGTCTGATGTCATTTAAGAAAGCCAGGGAGGAGAAAAGAGATGAATAGGAAGCCATAAAATATGGGATAAGCCTCAAGCAGGTTTGTGGGAAGCTAAAGTAGATTATCCCAGGCGGAAGATCATACTTGAAAGCAGCAGAATTCACATAAAGGCGAGCTCATTGCTATTAGAGAGGGGATGCAGTGTACTAAACAAAATTCAAGCTTTGAATGATGGCGTATAGATCAACTGAAGGACTTATTTTGCAAGACAACTTCCTCTACAGAGGATTTTGAGAACTTTAGTCTAAAGTATATTCTGCGCCAAGGCAATCAAGCATCTAAGATCGTGGACTACATATGCTATTTTGCAGGGCAGCTGTACATGGATTGGCATTGCGCCACAATGTATATCCTCAATTCTTAGAACTGATATTATTGAATAAGACGTACGTGTTACCGAGATTAAAATGGCACGAGAATGAACGAAAGCATATTCCCAGCAATATAACACCCAACACGAAGACCCAATATGAGCACGTTCCCAAGAATCTGTGTCCGTGCTTACCCGATGTAACACAAGAAAATTTGGGTTGTGTTTGGATTGACCCATTTATGACACAAACACAAAAAAGAGTACGTCATGATGCAGCCTTGGATCATGAAATTGTCTCCCCCAAATTAATCTATATGATTAGAAGAAGAGAAGACATTGAAAAAGACGTGCTAGTATCCTTCCTAAGGGCATGACTGTGTATCGTCTTATGACAACACAGAAACAAGAAAGCAAATCAAGCATTGCAGGCCAAATTTGAACCGACCCAGACTGATGGACTTAGCAATATGTTCATTTCATGTCACGACGATTCCCTTTGTTTGAGTTGATCCATATAAATCCAACCCATATGTAACACTTTCCCCAAATGGGTCGGTAAGATTCAAGTCGCATCGGAGCAAAATTGAATCCCACCTAGTCGAATACTTGCACAACCACATTGCTAGTAACAATTTAAAGGACTGGATCCACCAAACTATTTAAGCCATCTACTGAGGTTGCATTTCATATAAAAGTACTGCACTCTGAATCTCTGATTTGGGTACTTCAACATATTCCAGTTTTAGAGTCGGGTTAAGATGAAAATACACCAAGTCTGACCCATTTAACGATCAAAACATGTCCAATCAATACCGGTATCGTATAAAACCCAGCTGCATATGTACGAGGACCCGCCAAGGAACTCACGTTGATTTTGCTTTGAAGATCTTAAGAAAATACTCGAGCTTATCTAATCGGTTTCCTAAAATGTCTACTCAGTGAATATGTTCTTCAAGAAATAAGATATTTTGTTTACATATCGAGTTTATCTCTGATAGATTATTTGTAGAGTGATATATAGTTTTCGATTTTAAGAGGCGGGGGGGGGGGGGGGGGGAACCAAGGGAGGATTAAAGCAAAAGAAGGAGAGAAGCGACCAGAGGCGGAGGGGAATAGCTCACCGAGGGAGCACCGGAGAAGAAATGACAGAGGTGGTCACCACCCCTCACGCAGGACAGGAGCGGTGAATCGCCCCTCACTCAGGACGACGCCTCCCAACCTTTAATTACAGTGCTGGCTGCAAGTGATAGTTTATAGCAATTTTTCATGCATGTTTTTTTACGTCAAATAATTACTTATATCAACATATACCAAGCAAACTTGAAAAAGAACAGATGCAAAAGCTTCTTACCATCAATATGAGAAACAAATTCTTGAGTACAGCTTAAAGCTCTATGAGGAGAACAACGTGCAAGTTCAGTAACAGGTCAAATCGCATCTAAAGTTCTAAACGACATTAGTCATTCAATCCTATAACTCTTACCGTCCCCACTTCTACTTCTACATCTTTAATTTTATGTAAACCAATATGGACATCCCATTTGCAGAAATTAGCAATAGCAAACTCGTTCATAACATATTAAATATTTTTCAGCGTTCAAAAACTTAAAAATTTCTACCAGTAATCACCGCAAGAACATTTACCATCCTTGAAATGATGGAACCTCTTGTTATCTCTGACAATGAGTTCCCTTCCGACGATCTTCGACATGATCTTGATGGCGTTGTGGCAATCACCACAAATGCGGAGGTTCTTGATGATCCTCAAAGGTGTGTTGGCGGGAGTGCTGATAAGCCCATACGCAATCGCCAGTCGCTCACTGTGATAGAGCAAGGCTTGCTCCTTGGCCTCTTGATCGATGTCATGAAGCACGTATCTGGTGTCTGGCACATAACCAGCTTCCCTCATTTGATTGGGGTCAGGCTTATAAATAATAGGAGCTCGAAACTCGTTCAATTTGTACTTCCACTCAATCATGTTAAGCCCAGTTCGCCGCCTCGTTGTCAAAGGCTTGACATCAGGTTTTGCGGTTATAGCTGGGATGATGTTTGGTTTCGGCTTCACTTTCGAAGGATCCAATACAAGTAAAAGCTCCTCAATTCGATCCTCCATCTCCATATCACCTTGCATCCTTGCAAGATTTATCAGAGCCTCCCACGCATTACTACTGGGTTCAACGGGCATTCTACTAATAAATTCCTCTGCCTCATTGAGGTGCCCAGACATACCAAGAACTTCAATCATGCCCACGTAATGCTCGTCCCCGGGCACGATCCCGTAGTCTTTTGTCATCGATTCGAAATGTATGAATCCTTCCTCTACCGATTCCAAACTAGCACAGGCAGCTAAAACACCAACATAGGTCTGCCCGTCGGGCCGGCCACCCACTCCCCTCAGCTGCTTGAACATCTGAAGAGCGTCGTCTCCTTGCCCATTAGCTGCGAAACCCTTAATCAAAATGTTCCACGATTCTAAATCCCTCTCGGGCATTCTATCAAATACTTTGCGGGCATCACCCATACTCCCACAGCTAGCAAACATATCGATCAATCTGTTGTTGATGTACACATCGTGCCTAAACGGGGTCCTGAGAAAATGATCATATAGCCTCTTAGCATCATCCGCTGCCTTCTGGGTGGCGCAACCTTGAAACAGAGCCAAGAAAACGTTGTGCTCGACGCGAATCCCTTGCTTCTCAAGAGCACCCAATACATCCAAAGACTCCTTCATCTTCCCCTCACTGCAATAACCAAACAAGGCATCGATACTTACATTGAGGGGAGCGTCCTCCGCAGGCCGTTGCTCGGGAACGAATTGGGTGTTGTTGGGGGTGTTGATGTTAGGGTTTCCTCTTCGAAGGGGTTGTTGGTATCCGCCTCTCGGGGCGTACTGGTTGATGGGTGGAGGCCTCTGATAGTTATTCGGGATAGCGGATGTGCTCAGGCATCTTACAGAGAGATTGTTATGGTGGTGAAGAAAGCGAAATCTTATATGGGTGTAGTTGAACGGAGAGATTTTGAAGGAAAAAAGAGGGAGGGAAGAGGAATTCCTCGGCTTAAAGAGTGACGCAATCATCGTCGTCCCGGCTCGTTGAATCACAGCTAACGAACTCATCTCTCTCTCTCTCTCTCTCTCTCTCTCTCTCTCTCTCTCTCAAACCCTAGGGGAGGAAGCAGAGAGGCTCATGAAGATCCAAAGGGCTTTTCAGGTTTTACCAGTACCCAGTTTTATTAGGCAAATCAAATACGCACACACCCAATCAATCTGATATTCGTGAAACGCAACCAAAATTTCAAATATTTCTTACCATCTCCTATCCTTTTAACAAATAGCCATTTAGTGATTTAGTGTTACGAGTGAGTTTTGCAGCCATTTTCTAAGGCTTTGGGTTATTTTTATTTTTATTTTATTTTCTCTTTTTTAAAGAAAAAGATAAGCACGTTCAATATTTACGGTTTAATACATGTCACGTCAACAAGAGTATTTTTTCTCTTCTTTCTTTCATTTTTTTTACTTTTCAGTCGCTCTATTATAATATTTATAAATCCCAACCATTGCCATGGAATCTCCAAGTTTGTTTGCCAAAGTTTCTACCAACAGACGTCCCCCTATGGAGATTGGAGTCCTGGTGCCGAACCCTAAAATGAAGTCCTAATTGCACCAGGAAGAGCTTCTCCTTCCTCCTGAATTGTAATGTCCATTCAATTTGTATATTTTGCCATTTGTTGTGACTATTGCATTTCATCATCATTCTCTTGAGTTCTTCTTGATTAGCTGTACGGACAGTGACGGACTCACCTTAAGCTTAGGGTGAGGCAAAGCATGCATCTTACCTTAATGTCAAAAATATATGAGGAACTACCACACCTGAAATTTGAAAATATAGAAGGGACTACCACTCTCAAAATATAAAAAGTATAAGACGGGCAATAATTGGATGGTAAGTCAAAATACAAGTAAACTCACTCGAAATATAAGTGTCCCTCACCTAAAAGAATTCTATAGGGCTTCTTGATATTCTCTCAATAGTTGTCAAAGATTAAGAAATTGTGCTTCTTTTTGTAAGCACTTTGAGCAAAGATTTAGTGTTGGGTGATTTTCAAAATATATGGTGAAGGGTTATGTTATGACATTAAAAGCCACATCTTGAGTGTTAATTATGCTTATTACTAGTACTTGATAGTGGTTGTAAGTCATGAGTATTTAGCATCCATGTGACATTAAGAGTCACTTTAGTAATAATCGACATTGCATATGCAGTGGGCAGATTAAGTTAATACACAAACAATCTAAGGACTACTAGTATGTGTTCATCAAGTATTAAAATGTTTGAAATGAACAATTGACTATAGCTTAGTCTATATTTAAAGTCTTTCAGTTTTAGAAGGATATTCATATACTAGTTGGGTTATTTACTCAAAGATCAAGTGTCTACAAGTAGTTGGTTATTTACTCAAAGATCAAGTGTCTACAAGTAGTTAGTCTATATTTAAGGACTACTAGTATGTATTCATCAAGTATTAAAATGTTTGAAATGAACAATTGACTATATCTTAGTCTATATTTAAAGTCTTTCAGTTTTAGAAGGATATTCATATACTAGTTGGGTTATTTACTCAAAGATCAAGTGTCTACAAGTAGTTGGATCTTTACTCTTGGTAGGATATCATTTCTTATAATTCTAAGAAACAAACATACATAGCTAATTCCACCATGGATATCGAGTTTATAAATTTAGTTTCAGTACATAGTCAAGAAATTTACTTCATGAGATTATGATATGATCAAAGCCTATGACACTCACATCAATGAAATGTGATAGTCAAAGCATATTATCCGAGGCTTATTGCGAAATATATAATAAAAAAAATCTAGAAATATTGGTCTAAGGCATAGCTATGTTAAAGATTTTATAAATAATAGAGTAATTTTCATTATTTATATAAGATCATATTTAAGTCTTTCATATTATTTGATGACAAGCCTGCCAAAAGATTTGATGCAAAAGACATCAAATATGATGAGTTTAAACCCAGTTTATAAGATCATCAATGGTGGAACCTCTGCTCACACTTTAAGCAACATCAAGTCTTCAGTTTAATGAGTTAAAGTACATCATTAGAGTGATTGCAGGTACTATCTAAATAAATATCCCAAGAAAAAGGTACTTAGTGTCATAAAGGAAAATAACATGTTAAGCTTACTCTTAATAGACCTATAGCATATATAGGTATATCATAAAATGCTTATATAGAGGCACTTTTTATAGAGTGTACATATATGATTATAAGTAGATTCACTCCTTAGAGTCTTGGGCTTAACTCTTAAAGCACTCATGAGAAAGGATATTGGACACAAGGCTTATACAAATATGTCAATTTTAACATGTCATATACTTGCATTAAAATAATATACGTTAGGCATACACACTTATTCAATTAGATTGGATAGTTCAAAGCTTGTCTACTATTCAATTTAGATAAGTGAAACCTATGTTTTGTTAGGTAAAGGTTTAAATAATGAGATACATTTATCAAAACTATAAGATTTTCAAAGTGATGATTATTTAAATATATACTGAAAATGGTGGGAAATTGTTGAGTGATTTTCAAAGTAGATGGTGAATGGTTATGGTTAAAGCTGTGTCATGGCATTAAAAGACACATCTTGAGTAGTAATTTTGTTCATTAGTAGCACTTGATAGTAGTTGTATTCAAGATAAGTATTTGCCTTCCATCATGCTAGACATTAGTGCAATAGGGAATTTGATCATTCTCCAAAGTTCTTTTG
The DNA here is from genome assembly GCA_036023115.1 of Brasenia schreberi. Classification (NCBI taxonomy): domain Eukaryota; kingdom Viridiplantae; phylum Streptophyta; class Magnoliopsida; order Nymphaeales; family Cabombaceae; genus Brasenia; species Brasenia schreberi. Next base: position 9,903,120 of record JAYKKT010000085.1, on the reverse strand, counting down.
TTAATGAGGCCCAATTGAAGGCTTCATAAGAGCATAAAATGAGGTCTTCATTGGTTTTTACATCACATAATTTCGATCATTTGAGCAAGTGAAGCTTTGTCTCTCCACGTCGGCTACCCCAGTTGAACATTTTGTATCACAGTTTCGATATTGTAGCATAGAGTAAATAAAACTTCAAAAGATCTCATGATATATGTTAGTATAGCCTAGATGATCGAGTTGATCAAAGTTTCTTTCTCCGAATACGAGAGGTACTTTTCTTTCAATCCCTTCAACTTCTCTCAAACATAAAACAAACTCAAAAGCATGTTTGTTAGACATCCCCACCAAGATAAGAATGACTAGATTTTGAGAGTCGTTGTAGACCAACTTAATGTCCATACAATCTTGGATTTCAATTTGTTTAGTTATAGTTATACTACCACCGAATGAGAGTTAGAAATTTTCAAGTTCTACTTTGCATGGATATGGGTATGGTATCCAGTACGGGGTATGTACATTTCAAAAATTCTAAGGTATGAATACGCCACTAATAAAAATATAAAATTTTCAATATACAACCCACCAAAACAATGGTGCATGCCATGCAATTGTGTTGGAGGCACAATTAAGATAGAGAGAGGGTCTGAAAACATCATTTGAAAGTTGAAATAGTAGAAAAATGAACAAACACAAGAGTACCTTTGACGTTGCTGGTCATTATGATCGTTGTCAGTCACGTTGAGGAATGTGAGTTATCATGTGGCCCCTTGAAGCCCAAATAACGTGCTTGAAAAATTAGGAAAGAAGGGCACTCTTTCCAGATTTTCCGATGCTTTTTGAAAAGATAAACTTTAAATAAAAACCATTTTTACTTTATTAAAAAGGTTGATGATCATATCTTAAATTGGAAAAAGGCTTAAACGACACTATGAACTAGATCGGGTAACATTGCTCTCCTTCTTCTCCTTTATTCTAACTTCTTCTTTCAGTGACAGTTTGGCTTCTATTGCAAATATGGTTATTCAACAACAACAACAAAGCATTTTTCCAAACTAGATTGGGTCAGCTACATGGATTCTTTATTTCTACATGGCCATCATGTGTCATGCTGGCAATTAACTCAATATAAACTAAATCATTCTTTATTGTTTCTTCCCAACACTTTTGTGGTCGTCCTCTTCCTCTTTTTACATTTTCACAATCTAGTTTTTCATATCTTCTTATGGGAGCATCTTTGGGTCTTCTTTCTATATGTTCAAACCATCTTAAATGATTTTCTCTTATTTTAATCTCTATTAGTACTACTTCTAATTTATTTCTAATAACCTCATCATGTATACAATCTTTCCTTGTGTGACCACTCATCCATCTCAACATCTTCATTTCTACTACCGACACCTTTTGTACGTGTTGATTATTAACTATGTAACACTTAGAACCGTAAAACATAGTAGGTCTAATTGTTGCTCTATAATATTTATCTTTTAACTTCAATAGTATCTTCTTATCACAAAGAATACCTGATACCTCTCTCTATTTTAACCAACCACATTAATTCTATTTGTAATATCTCCATCAATTTTTTTATCATTTTAACCAATCGACAAATATGGCTATTCAAGTATGTCAAATCTTTATAAGTTGTATCAGAGGGGGACAATTCCTTGTTGTATCGCATAAAATATGCAGTGTTGTTCAAAGCAAAAGGAGAGTTAGGCAAGAAGGGTTTTTTGTTTTAGGTTATGAGGGTTACTGTTTGTCTAAATAAAGAAATAAAGAAGAAAAATTGGCTGGAAAAACGTCAAAGATACCTTCGGTACAAGAAGTTTTTTATAAAAAAGTAGAAAAGAATAAAAAAAGAAAAGGTGATTGGATGAATACTTATCTTTCGATCGAGTCTTCTTCTTTGTTTTTCCTCTTAGTTTTTTCTTCTCAATCTTTTGTTCCTATCAATTTTTACATAAAAAAAAGAAGTAGAAGGACAAGACAAATAGAGCATAGAGAAGAAACCTCCAATACAAAGTGAGAAGAGTTTTCTATTTCTATTTCTTATGCCGAAGAAATAGAAACATAAACTAATGTGTTTCTACTTGAGGGGTGAAAACGATGCAGATTAAAAGCATTCAAAGAGATAAAAAGGAGAGCAATGATATTCCTGATATCCCTATGCTCCCCTTCTCTGTACTCCCTTTGAGTAGTCGAGATGATTGGAGGCCATAAAAAGAGTTAGTTCGAGATTCCCTCTCCCTCATCTTCTCCAAAGACTCTCACTCTTCTCTTTGAGTCCCCCCTCACACTCTGGTCTCATAGGAGAGAGAAACTAGAGTCGGGTAGAAACCAATGAGTCGTCTTTGGTTTGTCAAAATCACGGTTGTTAGCTGCGGTTTTCTAAAAAAACCAGGGGTGATATATCGCCCCTATTCCAGTTTTAGAGAAATCCCAATTGGTTTTCTTCAAAATCGCCGTGGTTCGTGTGAACCAACTTGATCCATGGGTTAAAGGAACATTTTGCCCCTAGTATATGGTGAAATAATGGTTTGCCATTGAGCAAATTTAGAGTTTTATCTAGATATTTGTAAGCTAAATGTTTGTTATGCCCTTGAACTTGTGAATGCATAGTTTTTCCCTTTGGCATTTACTTAATATTATAAGCCTACCTGCTACTTTTACTCCATGTGTATCTTGGTAAATTACTAGATCCACTATAGTTTTTGCTTTTACTATATTGTCCATGAGTGCTTGTTAAATTCATTCATCGGCCATGTTATAGAATATGTTTATGCCCATGTATATTTTACAGAATTACAAAAATGCCTAAACTATGATTATACTATTCAATCCCTTAGATTTCATTTAAATTAAGAAATGGATGGAAAGTTAAAATTATGGGTTTTCCCTCTAGTTGTACAGGAAATTACAAGAGCGAATAGAGGGGGCAAACTTGTTGTTTTGTCCCTAGATTTGTCTCGAAATTACTAAACTTGTTCAAATTTTAATTGTTTTCCAAAATGGTACCTATATTCTGTTTGAAATTACTAATAGATGCTTGAAAATATTTATAGTTGAGTATCTGGATATTTTGAATATTATATTTGAGTGCCTCACTATGTTTTATTACTTGTTTATTAGAAAATATCTTATTGTTTATTATCTGTTGCTTGTTTTTGGTTTCTCATTTGAAATATTCATACCCTCTTATTGTTATCTTTGCCAAATTTTTAAAAATGACTTCTAAAATCTATGTTTTAGAAGGTGTTAATTCAAATGACTTATATTTTCAAACATGGAAAAGAAGAATTTCATTAGCCTTAACACTAGAGGGTGTTGATTATATACTTAGGGAAATAGTCTCACCCCTACACCTAATGCAAGAGATGAAGAAAAAGAAATATACGATATTTTTAAAGGATGATACTATAGGCAGGAGTATCATGTTAACATATATGAAAGATGACTTTAGTGTGGGGTCTTTAAGGAATTCAAGACGCTAAAGAGTTGTTTGACTCTTTAACAACTAAATACAATACTATAACTAAACTTTATGTTCAACCGCTCCTTCAAAAATATAATCCTATAAAATGAAAGAAGGGGATAATGTAGTTAAACATGTTAACCAAATGTTGATAATAGCTGAGGATTTAACTATATTAAAAGAAGTCATCCCTGAATTAATGCATATATCCACTATCTTGAATAGTCTTTCTCCTTTATGGAATATGATAACCACCACCCTTAGACTTGAGTTTGACTTTACCCTTTTAAAACCCCCTCTAAAACTAACAATTGAATAAAACATACAAACAAAAATAAAAGAGAAAAATTGCTAGTGGCTAAGGATGATTTATGGTCAAGCTCTAGAAGCAACCAAAATAAGAAAAACTAAATAAAAAGTTTGATAAAAATGAAAGAAGGACAATTAATTTTTCAGAAAATCATAAGATTCCACTTCTCAAATCAAATGCTTTAATTGTGAAAAGATGAGGTACTACAAACGAGATTACCACAGCAAGAGGAACATCGATGGAACACCCTGTATGAAGCCTTTATACATGTACCATCCTCTAACTTTACCCTTTTATCTAATTTTGACTTATTGCATGACTTTTAGGAAAACACTTTTAGTAAGTGTGAAGCCTCTATACAAGGTAAAATGACTAAAAAATTATTTTCGAAAGAAATAATTAGGGCAACAACCTTATGAGAAATCGTTTAAACAAATTTATATAAATCTTTTAGGGTAAGATCTCATCGTGGGAAGTTTTATTTAAAAATCTTTATCGATGATTATTCAAGATATTTATATTTATATCTCTTAGCATATAAATTTGAGGTACTTAAAATATTCAAAGAATATAAACAAGAAGTTGAAAATTATTTAGGATATACTACAACTTTAAAATCTCATAGAGGTGGACAATATATCTCTACATAATTTTTTAAATATTGCAAAGACTTTGGTATCTCTAAAAAGAATACTATGTCAAGGACACTTTAACAAAATAGTGTAACAGAAAGATATAACATCACCTTGTTGAATATAACATCAATTTTAATCCCACTAATTTTCTTCCAAGAGGTAGTTTCACAATCTCCTAAATGTTCTTCTTAAAAGCTTTAATCTCAATCTCCATAGCTTCTTTTCAGTGTTTAGAGTCCTTGGCCTCCTCATAGTTCTTTGGCACCTAAATAAGATTATAATTAAGAACAAAATCTTAAAGTTGTTTGAGGTATCATGATAAGAGATGTATTAGGATATAGGATAGGTATAAGATCCCTTCTCTTTTCTCAAAGCAATGGGAAAATCCTAAGTCATTTTCAACTGGTATTGTGATGAACTATTCTGGGACAAATTCAAGCAACTGTGGGTTGGAGGAGAGATCCTCTTCTTGGGTTATGGTAGGTTGCACAGTTTCCCTTGGAGCATTCCTATGTTGTTTGTTGTACACTTACAATTCATTCCTATTCTGATTTTTTTATTCCAACTCTTCTTGTTATGATTTATCCTTACTTTCTTCTTCTATTCTAAGATTAATAGGTGTGACACATATATATCTTGGTCTCGTTTGGGTAGTTTCTCTCCCTTGCTCTCATAGTAGGTAGAATCTTCAAAGAAGGTTACATCCATTGACATATGTACCCTTATCATACTAGGATCATAACACATATACCCCTTTTTTGTATAAGAATATTCAAGAAACATACACTTAATAGTTTTTGAATCTAGCTTATCTCTATGTTTGCAATAGTCATTAACATAACAAATACACTGACATATTTTGAGAGGGGATATTAAAGAGTTTCTTATTGGGCATTATTACCTATAGTGGGATTCTTCTTTATAGTACGGAAGAGAGAGTTCTGTTTATAAGATAAATAGCCATCAAAACAGCATCACCCCAAAATATGACAATTTTTTCTTCTGCCACTCCATTCTTTTGGGGGTATAAGCACATGTAGTTTGATGGCTTATGCAATGATTTTTAAGATAATTTTTCAAAATAGTTTCATTGAATTCTCCACCATTATCTCATCTAATATACTTGATAGAGCATTGAAACTATGTTGCCATGAATTTGTGAAACATAGGAAATATAACCGAAACTTCATTTTTACATCAATTAAACCATTGTGAACCTTGTATAATCATTCATAAAAGTAACAAAATATTTATAGTTAGACATATCAACTACGAGACTTGAACCCCACACATTTGACTGAACAAGCTCAAATGGGTTTATTCTTCTAGATTCACTATTGAGAAAGCTAGTTGTGTGATGCTTGGTTTTCTGACAAGTATCACACTCAAGAGATAAATTGCCTATATTTAAACTCAAATTTGAAGCTACATTTTTGAAAAAGGAAGATGACCCAGTCTTTGGTACCATAATATGATTTTCTTGATACTTGCATTCATAATCCCTTTATTCATGGTTACTCGTGATTGTACTTCATCCAAAACATATAATCAACCATTTTCTTCACCATGTCCAAGGATCCTCCCTGTCCTCTGATCTTGAAATACACAACCGTTTGCATCGAAAGTCAAGAGACAATCTAACTCCTTAGTAATTGTATGGATAAATAAAAACTTGGTAGGAAATTTAGGGACATATAATACTGAAGGGAGATTGCCAATTGATGTTCCCACTTTCCCTTTTTCTTGAATATGAATGTTGAAATCATCTGCAAGTTTTACACTATTGCCAACTTTAATACATTCATATAATAACAACAACTAAGCCTTTTCCATACTAGATGGGGTCGGCTCGTGGATTCTTTGTTTCCATAGAACCCTATCATGTGTCATGCTAGCAGTTAACTCAATATAAACTACATCATTCTTTATAGCTTTTTTCTAATACTTTTGTGGTCATCCTCTTCCTCTTTTAACATTTTCACAATCTCATTTTTCATATCTTCTTATAGGAGCATCCCTTGATAGCCTTTCCACATGTCCAAATCATCTTAAATGATACAGATTTTCCCTAATTATATCCTCTATTGGTGATACTTCTATTTGGTTTCTAATAACCTTATTATGTATATGGTCTTTTCTTATATGACTACTCATCCATCTCAACATCTTCATTTCTGCTACAGACATCTTTTGCACATGTTGATGATTAACTGCCCAAAACTCAGAATCATAAAACATAGTTGCTCTATAATATTTACCTTTTAACTTTAATGATATCTTCTTACCACACAAAATACCTAATGTCCCTTTCCATTTTAATCAACCGACATTAATTCAAGAAGTAGAAGAAGATAAACTAGTAGAGTTCATGACATTAAAGCCTCATGCATGAACCAAGGAAGATTGTAGGTCTAAGGTAGATTCATGTTGCTCTTTAGATTTTATCAAATCATCTAATGACTTTAATATTTGTAAAAAGATATTGTTTTCTGCATCCATTGTATCGGATGAACTCACGTGATAAGCTTTATTTTTTAGGTATGCTGGTTTTCCAATAAGATCCCACCATTGTTCCTTAGTATGTCTTAACTTTTCATAGTAAGAGCACTTCAATTTGTCTTTCTCATCAAGACATGGCGATCCACGCCCACACCCACATCTACGACTATTAGTGGTGGCACCTCCTCTTCCATGATTACTTCCTACTGCCCATGACTCACAAAAGCTTATTTTTCTCCTATTTGTACTTCTTTCTCCAATTTCTTCCAGTCTTCTTCTCGTATGAGTAGAGAATATACTACACCCAAGGATGGTACAATCTCACTGCTAAGGATGTTTGCCTTTACATTTTCAAAGTCACTTAATACTCTCCATAGTGGATTGAACACTTTATTCTCTTCTAGCTCTGCATTTCTTTTCTTCACACAATGAGAACATTCTCCTTGATTATAATATTGTAGTTCATCCCATAGGCTTCTAAGTTCTGCATAATACTCGCTGATAGTTTGAATTCCTTATCGACACTTTCTAAATTTTGTTTGCATTTATACTTCTTAGCAACATTAATTTTACAAGAATATGCATCTATCATAGATGCACATAAAGGTACTTCCAATACTCGATACCATAGAATTAATCAACCAAGAAACCATGATGGCATCCGCCTTCCTCCATTTTAGATATTTTGGATCTGAAGGATGGGACTGGAGAATTTGTCTTGTGATAACTTCCCATTTTCCTATTGCTATTAGGGCAAATTCAATAACCCCAGATCAAGTTTTATATTTTTTTCCATCAAATTTGATGGTGGTAATATGCACAACATTTAACTTGTCGTTGATTTTGTTCTCATCCACAACTTGAATCGAATCATCAAAATATTCACATTTTCAACCATTTTCCTACCTCGGTAATTGCATCAAGTGTCTAGAGATGTATGCCCATTCTTTAGCTGCCTCTGATTTCGTGTTGTGCATCAATCTAGAAAGGTTATCTGTTGACCTTCAAGTTTTTGTCCAACAATTCGACCTGTAGATGTTTCTTCCACCTGTTTTTCCAAAAAACTTTTAGGGTTTAGATTCAAGCCTTAAAACTGATTACCTTGATTGCGTGAATACCCACAGTCTAGATGACGTGATAAGGCTTTGATACCATGTAGAATAATCAACATAAACAACATAATAGATCTGAATCAATCAGATAAACAATTGAGAATTAGGGTTACCTCTCTCCCTCTTTTTTTCTTATTAATCAGGTTGACTTACCATTAGGTTTTATAATATAAAAAATAACAAAAAAATACTAAACTATTCCTAATAAGTGACTTCTAATTTAAAGTGCCTTTAAAAACAAAATAAAAGAAAACATAGCTAACTCAATAGATAGCCCAAAAAGACTAATACAAACTCGATTCTAACACTTCAAATGTACAATAACAAAGCCAATCAAGAGAACATGAACTTGTTCTTCCTATTGCAGTTAGAAAAGGTAAAAAGAATTGTACTTTATATGTAATTTTTGAATTTATATCTTACCACAACATTGTTGGAACCCATCAAATGGTTCTATGACCTCCTTCATATTCTTCACTTTGTACCAAAATGGTATTCATATAGAGTCCTAATTTTTTGTAGGGTTCTACTTCTTTTCCACTTACATAGCCTCATAACCTTTTGAAATAAAAGTAGTTTTCTATTGATTGAGCCTATGTTTTGTAATTGAAACTAGTTAAATGAAAATTGAATATATTATATTCTGTCTTAATATAAGAAGAATACAAATTTGATAGAGGATCCTTTGGATCAAGAGACATGCTTACATGGATAGATGCATGAGAAACACACTAGAAAACCAAGTACCTTTGCAACTTGAAAAAGACTTCTATAATTTAGCATGCTTCCCAAGGCAACACCTTAGTGATCAAAGAGGACGATTAAACTCTAATACTATGTAATAAAACAACACCTTAAGTGCTTCAATAGCAACTGCAAGAGTCTGATGCTTGTATTTACATATATCATCTATAAAAAATAACTATAAAATATCTTAGATAAGGCTCAAATTACTAAACAAGAATGTTAATTTGAATACACTAAAAATGAATCTTAATTAATTAGCCAAAAGGCTTAAAGTTTATATAGAATAGAAGAGGCTTTTATAACTATGTTATCAATAGTAGTTAGTAGGTTGTTAGTGGTTGACCCTACTATTGCGATAGCGGGGATTTAGCGACGATATAGAGGATTTAGCATTACATTCTTATTTATGATTAAAAATAATATATAATGAATTCTTTAATTTCTAAGAAAGATAAAAAAACACATATCCACCACTTTATAAATATGAATTGAACTAAATGAACAAATTCTAAGAAAACAAATAATAAATATCATGTGGCATATACATATTGAATTATTAAACTTAAATTAAAAAATAAAAACATAAATGTAACCAAGTTCTTATAAGGAACAACTATTTCCCATCAATAATCTCTTGAAGTGCAAATGCAAATCATTGGTTCAAGATTGACAAGAAGAGCTGGAAAATAAAAGATTATAGAAGAATATGAATCCACTATACAATATGTTGCATTTAATTACTTATGTTGTAAGTATAAATGTAAATCATTGCAAAATGAATCCACTTAGTTCAAACTACTTATATTGTATTTAACATATAACATACTTGTGTGGCATGAGGCAAGAGTGAAACCAACACTATACAATATGCATAAGTTGGATTCTCATCAATCAAAACATTTAACTAAATTACCAAATGAAAGTAACAGCAAGAGTGAGTTGTCTTAAGTCTAAACTGCACCCAACACACCCTTACTTGTGCTGCAAATAATGAGAGTTTGTGCAAAATCTCATATGGAAGAATGCAACAGCAATAAAAGTCAATAATGTCACCTAACAGAGATCATCGGTGGCTTGTGTAGTTCATGTGTCACAAATACACAGAGAAAGACAGAGAGATACACATATAGAGAGAGAGGCACTACATAACTCCTTTATCCAATAGTGGATGTCTCTAACAACATGATAGGATGAGGAAAGTCATAGAAGGAAGAGGGAGAGACTGTCATCATTGGCAGCGACCTTGCTTCCATTGGTAGTGGAAAAGTAGAAGAGGAATGTGAGAGAGAGAGGCATTAAAAATTTGGGTTTCTATTCACAAGTTAACAGATCACTACAACACTCATAGCGGATTTTGGGGTCGACCGATAAGTTCCAAGTGTTATAACAGCTAGAGGGCCGCTAAAATGTTATAGTGTGTTGCAATTCCACTTTTGTGAGAAAATCTGCACTTTGATCTACAGACTTAACATACTCTAATTTGAATACTTGATTTGATACATTTTCTTGTATAAAGTGGCAATCGATCTCAATATATTTAGTTCATTCATGTTAAACTAGATTTGAAGCAATTTGAATGGTTGCTTTGTCATCATAATATAAGGAATAGCAGACGTTGTCATAATTCTCAACTCATGCAAAAGGGACATTAACCATAATCTTTCACGCATCCGTTGAGTGAGTGCTCTATACTCAACTTCTGCACTAGATCGGGCTACAACTGATTGTTTCTTACTTTTCCTTGAAATAATATTGCCTCCAATTAGTGCAATATATCTAGTAGTAGATTTTCTATCATTAAGAGATCCAACCCAATTTGCATCTAAATACACTTCAATATTAAGATGCCTAGAATTAGTATAAAGAAAACTATGCCCAGGAGTAGTCTTTAGATACCGTAATATAAGATAAACAACATCCATATGTGTTTTCATTGGTGCATGTATGAATCAACTAACCAAACCAACTGCATAAGCAATATCATAACAAGTAATAGTCAAGTAAATTAATTTTCGAACCAATCTTTGACACCTACCCACATCCTCATACTTTTGATCATCCTCAAGATATAGTTTTGGTTCACTTCCATTAGAATATCACTTTTCTTGCAGTCTGTCATATTGGTATCCTGTAGTAAATTCATAGTATACTTTCTTTGTGTTAGAAATGCACCCTTATTTGAGTATAAAACTTCAACAACAGCAACAAAGCCTTTTTCCATACTAGACGGGGTCAACTACATGGATTATTTGTTTTCAGAAAGCCCTATCATGTGTCATGTTAGCAATTAATTCACAATAAGCTAGATCATTCTTTCTTTCCAACACTTTTGTGGTCGTTCTCTACCTGTTTTAATACTTTCAAAATCTAGTTTTTCATACTTTCTTACAGGTTCTTCTTTTGATCTTCTTTATATATGTCTAAACCATCTTAAACGATATTCTCTCATTTTATCCTCTATTGGTGTCACTCCTAATTTGTTTCTAATAGCCTCATTATATATACGATATTTTCTTGTATAACCACTCATCCATCTCAATATCTTCATTTCTGTTACAGACGTCTTTTGTACATGATGATTAACTGCCCAATACTCAGAACCATAAAACATAGCACGTTTAGTTGCTGCTCTATAATATTTACCTTTTAACTTTAATGGTATCTTCTTGTCACAAAGAATACCTGATGCTCCTCTCCATTTTAACCAACCACCATTAATTTTATGCGTAACATCTTTATCAATTCTTCCATCACTCTGAAAAATTGGCCCTAAGTATTTAAAACTTTCCTTTTGGGGATGTAATATGTGCTAATTTTAATTTCTATGTCCTCTGAAGTAACCAAATAATCAAACTTACATTCCATATATTCTGTCTTTGTTCTACTAAGTCGGAAGCCTTTAATTTCTAATGTTTCTCTCCCTAGTTCCAATTTTCTATTAACTTTTTCCTTAGACACCTCCACTAACACAACGTCATATGCAAATAATATACACCAAGGTACTTCATCTTGAATATGTTTTGATAACTCATCAATCACCATTATAAATAAGTATGGACTTAAAGTTGATCTTTGATGTAAGCCGATATTAACTTCAAAAAAGTTTGTCATTCCTTCATGAGTCATTACACATGTTTTTGCACCATCGTACATGTCTCTTATAAGGTTTATGTATGTCAATAGATACCTCTTTTTTCTAAGGTTCTCCAAAGAACCTCCCTCGGTACTCTATTATAAGCTTTTTCTAGATCAATAAATATCATGTGAAGGTCTTTCTCTTTTACTCTAAAATATTTCATAAGACGTCTCAAAAGGTGAATCGCTATAATTCCCAAGAAATAGTGTAGTTTGCCCAAGTATTTTAAATCAAAGATTTGATGTAAGTGACCCTTGAGTTTGGTAATTTCTTCCAAATCATCTCCTTAACAATAATATCAACTACATAGACAATTAGAATGTCTATTTTCTTGCCTTTCTTAATGAATAAGGTATGATCATTTATATTCTTATGGTATCCCAAACTACTCACATTTTTACTGAATTTTTCAAACCAAGCTCTAGTACAATGCTTGCGTCCATAGATAACTTTATGTAGTTTACATATCTTTTCCTTATGCTTCTTGGTATTGGATCCAGGATGTAATTCCATATAAACCTCTTCAATAAGATTTTCATGGATAAAAACATTCTTTACATTGAGCTGCCACATATCCCAACCTTTGTATGCTGCAAGACTTAAAATAACTTTGATAGAGGTAAGTTTTGTCATTGAAGCAAACATTTCACTATAGTCAATTCCATATGGTTGACTATACCCTTTAGCTACAAACCTTGTTTTGTATCGTTCAAGGCTCCCATCGGCCTTAAACTTGATAGTGTAAACTCATTTACATCCCATCGTTTTCCTGTCAAGAGGTAAATTAACAATGATCCAAGTATTGTTCTTTGTTAGGGCATCCAACTCAACTTGCATAGCATCCCTTCACTGAGGGATCTTATTTGCTTCCTCAATAGTTTTACGCACATGATGTAACTTGGCATTCATAACAAAATTCGGATAACTTTCAGAAGTAGATTCATAAGAAGCATACTAAGAGATGGGATAAAGAATACAAGTTTTTTAACTTTTTTGAAGAGCAATAGGTAAAGCATGGTATAGTAGGCTGCAGATATGAAATGGGAAAGAAATATTTGATCATGTTAACTTGATCTTTGGGCATTATCATGTTGCTTTCTCCATGTTTGGACACCTTGATCTCTTTAAGAGCAGTTTAATTTCATCATCCTCATCACAATCTGATTCTACTTCATTGGGGCTTATTGGAAGAACATTCATAGATTTACTCATTAAATCCGCAAGCTCTCCCTTGGAAGAATGATGAGTAGACTCAAAGAAAGTGACATCTATAGATATATAAGTTTTTATACGGACTGGATCATAGCATCCATACCCCATCTAAGAATTAGAATATCCAACGAATATATACTTGGTGGCCCTAGGATCCAGTTTATCTCTAACATCAGATGAATGTGAATATAACATGTACTACCAAAGATACGAGGGGTAACATGAAATGGTTTTGTGTTAGGAGTAAGAGTTTTTCATGGAGAATCACTATTGAGTACAAACTTGATATTTTGTTGATTAAATAAACAGAAGTTAGAACTTCTTCACCCTAATAAAATTTAGGAGCATTACACCCAATAAGAAAGGTACAGGCTAATTTCAAGACACGTCCATTCTTCCTTTTAGCTACCCCGTTTTGTTGAAGAGTATTTGCACAAGTTATTTCATGTATAATTCTATGGGTATGAAAATAGTCTTGTATTTGACATGAAATATACTCTCCTCTTTTATTATGATGAAGAATTTTTACTCAGGAATGGAACAGGGTTATAATGAACTTATAAACAATTGGAAAGATAGTTGAAATTTCAGCCATAATAGGATTCTAGAAGTCGTCTAGGATATATAATCATCTTTTTAAGCTACCATGACCAAAGACCTTCCCCATCTTAAGATCTTGAAAAAAATAGCTAAAAGAAGAAAAGGTGACTGAACAATTAATACTCTTTATTAAAGAACTGACATATAACAAGTTTATAAGAAAGCTTGGAATATAAAATACATAAGGTAAATAGGATAATGAAGTTCACACACTTTCCTTTTCTATCATGCATGTCTAAGACTCATCTGGCAATCTAATTGGCTCCTTGTTATGAAAGAGTCGATAATTAGAGAAGTACTTTTGTCTCCTACTATATGATCAGTTGAGCCAGAGTCAACTACTCATATTTGAGATGTAGGAGGAGGTTTACACTGTGCCATGTATAAACTCTCATCCATCATAGCATGAGATGTGTATGTGGAAGCATGATCACTCAATCTTGAGTCTAGGCCTTCTATACGCTTCATCAGTTCAGTAATAGTTTATGCATTGTTTGAGGGATTTTTCATTACATGATCATAGCTCCCTTTATTTTTAATGAAATGGAGCTTACCAATTAAATCCCAACATTGAGCTTTTGTGTGATGATTCTTGCCACAATGTGAATATTTTAACTTTTCTTTTTCCTCATGAGAAAGGCACCCGTGACCTCTACCTCGAGCATTATGTCCTCCTTGCCTTTGGGTAGGTTGAAACTAATTTTTTCCAAGAAAAACATTCTTCTCAGCATCTAGATTAGTCTCGTTTCCAGTCCCCTTTTATCTTCTTCACTAAGAAGTAGGGAATACATAGTTCCAAGAGAAGATAGTTCTTCTCTTCTCAGAATGTTGACTCTAATAACTTTATACTCTCGACTAACTCCTCATAGTAAATCAAAAAACTTTTGTTTTTCAGATTCTTCGTTTCTATCCTTAGAACATGATGAGCATTTGATATTAGCATAGAATTATAACTCATTCCGAAGGCCATGAAGATTTGCATAATATTCACTAATAGTTCTAGTGTCTTGTCTATATTTTCAAATTTTTTTGTAAGATTTTATATTCTTTGGAAACATTTTTCCTTCGAATTCCTTTCTCCATTTGGGATAATTAGGATCATGCTCATCAAGATGTTGCTACTGTTGTTGTCGAGTAAGATAATTTCATCTCCCTCTGACAACAACAGCTAATTCAATAGATTTAGCCCATTGAAGAAAAAAATTTGCCATCTAATTTAATATTGGTAATCTGAAAAATATTGATGTTGCAGCCACAGTGGATAGGGTATCTCAAACAAAGGCAATGTTGCAAACAACAAACGCGCAATGTGTAGACTTTAGAAATATTGATGTGTTTGCTTCAGGAAATACTAATAACAAGTAATGCTTGAGATCTACCATAATATAGAACTATGGTACTCTCCTCACCACTACAAATCCTCCAACGATCCTTGCCACAATACGTCTGCTTTTAGTCACCAACAACAACCAAAGATGGCGATACACCAAGAACTGCTCCTACTACAATTCCATCACCAAGACTACCATTGAAGCTACCATTTTTGGTATTTCTTGCTATGATACCATGTTGTAATAGGATAGTTTATTAATTAGAAATCATTTACGGAGGCAACACTTATATTCTCTTGATAGGAGATCACACTTGGGGGCTCACACCTCCCCTTCTCCTTATCACACGTTGCTCATCTTAAAACTAAAAGAAAGATTCAATATTTATATTTATAAGGAGGTCTTGTAACTTGAAAGACTAATATACCCTTATACTAAACACATTTAACAAAAAGACATTAAGTAGCATGAAATCAAATTGGATAGGAACATGAGTGCAGATCCATAGTTAGAAGATCCAATGATTCTTCTCAACATAGGGCATGGACGCTATAGCATGCTATTAACTACTTAGTTTTGTAAGGAAGGAGATTATGCACAACACCCTACAAATGGCTAGATTTCTAAAAGCATTTTCAATGGCTAGAAATCTAGCTATTGGATGCCTGGTAGTGCGAGGCTGAGAGTATGGTTATGCTTGAATCCAATTACAAAAGAGAGAAAAAAAAGATAAAAAAGGAAATAGAAAGAATACATATATTACATTTTTTTAAACACTAGCAGCATCCAACTTATCATGTAGTTAATAATAAGCTTCTGTCAGAATGGCGACATTGTCTGGTCCTTTGCTTCCTTCCATACAACATGTATTATGCGAGGGTTTTGATGATCCACTGGCATCATCAGTATACATTATGATTATCATCACAAGGCTACAGCCAGTGTCACTGTATAAGCTGTAATTTTGCTGCAATTCCGCAGTATCTGTGGAATAGATTTCCACGTTGTTCTTTAGGCGTCTGACTGAAGCCTTTGTTGCTTCAATTCCTTGTACATTGATTCAGGACCTGCTGGAGACTTCATGAAGCTTTTACTTGTGATCAACTTTGGAACCGTAGGGACTCCTCATGCTGAACAAGTTATTTTAGTTTCTTACGCTCGTTCATTCAGTTGCTTTGATCTGAAACCAAGGGCAAAAGGACACTTTTGCATCCCGCTGAACAAGTTATGTTTAATCTTATTGTGTTAAAGCTGATTCCACAGTGACTGATTTCTTAAATGATGGGTACTAGGTGGATTATATGTGTATGTGCACACGCACTTGTCTGCCTGTGTCTGTGTACCCAGTGACAGGAAAGGTGCTATTGTTGTGTTATGGGTGTCCACTCCTCATCTATATGTTAAAGCATGAGGGACGAACCTGCTCTGGCTCACTATAAGATCATTTCCAGAAGCATCTTTATCTTTTTAATTGTGAGTTGCTGGATCTTCACACCTTCGGATTGAACTCAACTGCGTAGAGATGATTGAACCTTCTCTCCTTGTAGATATTTTATGCTAAAAGCATCTCAAGTGTTGTATGTTGTGTTCAAATAAAGGTAGCCAAACAAGTGTTCACAATCTTATTTTAATTAGCATGATTCTCTCTCTCTCTCTCTATATATATATATATATATATATATAGAGAGAGAGAGAGAGAGAGAGAGAGAGAGAGAGAGAAAGAGAGAGAGAGACGCACACACACGTGCACGGTGGATGTGCATCTTGTAGGCTATGATAGTGGTTGTTTCTTACAGTTTCCGTATTTGGCTTACATATCTGTTTGAGGAGTGCAGCATTCTTCTTCGGCCTAGGATGTTCTCATTCTGGCCCCTTTTTTTTTTGCAGCAACTTCTTGATTCTCTTTATGCTGGTAAGTGGTAAGAATCTGTCAACTGTTTTGCAATCATTAGGCATGTTCACTCAGTATCGTGTCACGCTGTTGAGAACCGAGAGGAAGAATTCACACAACACATCATTCAGAAAATCTTTAGATCATCTCATGTAAGTTTGAAGATTGCCTAGACATAGTATGTGGCATAAAAATGTGGTTATCATCATTGCTGGATACTTCTATTTGATTACTGTTATAACTGCAGTTAGGTGTGAAGGTTCTTTTGATGAAAACTCTTTGTGCAGCTACCTCTGTAAAGTGAAGGTAAGTATCTGCAAGAAAATTTTTGCTTCATTTACTCATCCTTCTTGGTGGAGTGTCAACTATTTTGGACTTGTGCATTTTGAATCTGCATCAAGTTTTATATTTTCTAGAATCTTATATCCTGTGAGAACTGAAGGCTGGAAAGCATATTTAAGATTACCAATTATTGCTTGTACCTCTGATTTCATTAAGATGACTCAGTTGATTAATCGCATTAACATGATTAGCCATATGAACTCCATGAAGAAGTTGCTTTAGCAAGGTACATGCATGATGCGCTTGAAATAATGTGTCAACAGATCATTCAGTTAGATGCTTGAACTTGTTTGATATTATAGTTTAACTTCTCAAGTAATCCAATTCACAACATGTTTCTTGATTTGGATTCTGGCCTCTTGTGAAATCCCAACTCACTTATGGTGTGAAAAATGGGTTCTAACATCTTCAAAGTTGCTTGTAATCGGATCCCGTTTTTCTTCTCCTGGGATTATGATTGAAAGGTCGGTCCTGACATGCCCTTGACATAGATGCAAAATACATAAAAAAAGAACACGCAATAGTTGAAGCCTGGTTTTTCTTATGGATTAATTATTTCATTGCTACATTTGCAAGGTGTTGCACTTCTACCCTGTCTATAACCTTTTGTTCTTTCTAAAATGGTTTAACAACTTCCATGATGTAATGAAGATGATGTTTCAATGTAGCAACGAAAGGTTGATGAATATCACTCACAAAAGTCTTGAAAAAAGGTTATAATAAAGCATATGCAACAAAGGCACAATATATTAAAAAAGAAATATTATTTAGCCACAAAAGGCTTGAGAAAAACTATACATTAGAGCTGTATTTATAGAAGAATACATAAGGAAGAAAATCAGAGAGAAGTGCATGGAGAGGTGAAGAAGTGAAGGGGAGAAAGAGAGGGGACTGGTCACAGCCAGCCCTCAACGGCTACATCACTAGCCGTTGGGGCCCCCGGTGACCGTTGGGCCCCCAACGGCTAGTGGCCCGGGCCTGTCAGGGCTGGGCCCGAGGGGCCCATGCCATATTCTAACACATGAATGTTTAGTTCCAAATGTGGTTACCTTCTTTCAATTAAGTCATAATTTGCACGGTCATCATTTCTGTGAATGATGTTTGCAATCTTGGTTTGGCCAATAGTTGCGCAACCCTTCAACTCATACAGTAAAAGAAATGCTCATAAAAAAGCTATAGTTTTTAAAGAAAATGTTCTAAACAGCACTAAGAGATCTGTTTCAAATACTTGTGGAGTCAATATTAGATGCCACAAGCAGTTTGCTACCAACAGATAGAAAAGTTTCTGTGGAGATAATTGTGATGTGTGAGCTAGAGCATGATCTTCTTGGAGCAAACTCAATTCTCACATTTTATAAAATATAAAAGTTTCTAGAGTTACATTATGTATGTTCCTGAGAACAAGACATTAGTTTCCAGGAGGTTATCGATGTGACTTAGAAAAGTTAAATGCTCCTTGTTCTGGGACTTCTAATCATGTTGGTTGTCCTGGGACATCACCTTGAATTCAACTCTAGACAATGAACTCAGGGTGTTATTCAAGCTATGCACTGACTGGTTATGTTGCTGCACATCAGATACTCATCCATGGTGTTATTCAGTTTAGATCTTGTGGAAATGATGCCAGTCTTTTCCCTTTATTTGCTTATCTGGTGAAAAGTGTTACATGCAACAGATCTATGATCTTAAAGCACTTTCCAAGAGTTTCCTGCCATTTGAAGGAACCCGTTCTAAGCAAAAGCTTGTGCGGTTTTTGGGTTTCTTGCTAAAGATTGTCTCTGTTGGTGAACTTTCAGACCGCATTGATTCAAGGTGGGTGTTTGGTTTTGGGAATAATTCCCTTTGAAATCTACTTAGTTGTCACTGTAATATATTTCTTATTTGGCATTGTTTTCCATTGGAGATCATTAGTTTTATCATGGCTTAGAGATGCATGATCGGGTAACTTAGAAGATTGGTTCCTTGCATTTGAAATGGTTATATGTGCTGATGCTGAATTGTACACTAACGGGTTGCATATAGGAATATCTTGAAAATCAACTACCATCAAGCAATGGTTTTCTCATATACAAAGGAGCCTGATTCCTGACCCTTCTATACTTGGTGTGTTGTCAGTCTGGCTAAGAGAAAGTGACAGACGCTTCTAAGTTGTTGACGCCTTCAAATAATGATTAATGGAACCGATAGCAGTGCAGCAAGGGATCATATGTGGTATCAGTGGAAATATTAATTCATATCATCCATGTTTGGTAATCTGTTATATGGATTGTTGAGATGTTCTATGAAAATAGTATGCCACAGAATCTGATAAATAGCCGTGGATTCTCAATGGCAATCGTTCATGGGTATTGATTTAATGAATGAGAATGGTGATTATGTCATTCCCAGCATTTGTTATTATCTTATGTCTGGGAATCATTCATCCTTTGCAATTAAAAGCATTCATTGTATCCGTTTTCAGTTCTTTTGCATTTGGCCTGATCCTCTTTGCTCTTTTTGGCATTTTGCAGTGAGAATGACAAAGCTCATGTCAGGCTAGCCATAGCTGTGTGCGCTCTCCGGCTTGCTCCGAGATGGGACTCTCAAATTTCACCACTACTCTTTCACGCTAGTGATTCAAAGAGCTAAGGTGCCTCACAGAAATGCCAGAATCACATATTGTAGTTTTTTGCAACTTTACCTGCCATGTATATGTTTTTTCCTGCTTGAGATTATCCTTGTTCTGTATGCATCTTAAACTACACAATTTGCTATTATATGCTATCACCCTATCAAGTACCATTCCTGGAAATCAAAGCTTTAGATGCCAAATATTTTGTTTCAAGAATTTTTTGTTGGATCTCTTCGTTATCTGGTTGTGGTGCTGACAATCCGCTTGAGCTTTCTTGTGCATCCAAGACCTGTATGAGTCAGTCAGCTGTCTCACGTCATTGTGTCTCTTTTATTTGTCTCTTCTGGTTTACATAAATGTGCATATCTGGCAGGCATATGCTCATATCTTGACGTCAGTAAAGAATGATGCTCATTGTCTCCTCAATATGGCTTGAATGTCTTATCCTTTTCGGGACATAGCTTACATGCTTCTGTATTTAAAATCTCACTGCAGTTTGGGATGAGCGTGCACCAAGTTATTGACTTCATCTTCAACTTGGTTGACTTGTTAGGGTTGGAGTTTTTCCACCTCTTGATCCCCCAGCTCGAATTTTACTTTGATTTGTCACAGCACAAAGTTAGGCCTTTTTTATAATCCTTTCAGGATTTAAGTCCTCAACATAGCTTCGGGTGATCATGAAGTCTTTCAGCAGTTTATGATCCTAAACTGTGTTGTATCAAATTTGGCACCATTTCCTTTATTTATTGTCACACAAAAAGAAGAAGGTTTAAGCATCTTACAACTTGAACTATCCAATTAGGCATCTTTCCTACTTCTTGGGCTATCCAATAGTACTTCCTACTTTGGTTTTACAGTTAACTTTTGAAAGGTATATAAGTCTTAGTTGTGTAGAGAATGTGCTGTCAACCGGGGAGGCTTTGTTCTGTTGCTTAAACAAGGAAAGCATAGAGTAAAGCTGTGGAAAGAAAGAAGGAAAAAGAGAAAATATAGAATGAAAGGTATTAAAGGAGAGATTGGAAACGAACGAAAGAAGTATGAAAACGAAAAAGTATTGGTGAAGAATTAAAAAAGGTCAAATTAAATGGGATAGGTAGGAAATAACAAAGGAATAAGGGAGAGGGGGAAGAGAGATGAACCAAGAAATAAGGAGATGAAATTTCTGGAGCAAAGTCTGCTTCATAATTCCATTTATTTCAGGAAGTTGTTAACTTTTGTTAGAAAACTTTGGTATGCTGGCTTCAAATTTTTTTTTTTTAATTTCTGTTGGTTAGCCTCATTTCTTTCTGACATACTTCCTAATGAATGATAGGGTTCATGCTTCGTTTTTCTCCGTTACCTATTTTAGAATTTTGTTTCCATCTTTACCCCAGGTAAAAGGCCGCACCAGAGTTCGTCGCTTGCTATAATTTCCTTTTCGTGTTAGATTTCTCCCCTGAAAATCATCATTGCAAATATTCATTATGATCTATTCCATTTCAGGATACATCAAATATGGTGTGCCATATTCTTGTTGAGAAAGTAAAAAAGTTCCTGAAGTCACGCTTGTTACCAAGAAAATATGCCTGTGCTTTTGCAATCGCTGCTTCTAATTGCAATGACCTGTGGGAAGATGTATGTTAAATTTGGGTTTTTGTTCTTTATTTTGAACATGTCCTCTTGCCAAGGGATTGATTTCGAGGATTATTAACCCTTGTACTGTCTCGTTTCTTTCCTGTGTTCTTTAGTGTATGAAATACCTTATAGAATTTATAGAAGACTATCATCAAGATGCACAAAATCGTCAAGCATCTGCTCAGAGCTCGGAAGGAGTAATAATGACATACTACCCTGAATTTTCTCTTGCATACCTGATTCATATTCTTGCTCATGATCCACTTTTTCCTGGTGTTGACTGTCAGGATGGTCTTTTTGCAAAAGTTTGCAGGTAATCTTTTCTTGTCTTACATCACTCTTTAGCTGGAAATTCTTTGTTACTATATGTGGAGCAATTTCCTTTATATTTTGGTTACTTACTGTGAAATGATTCCTGCAGCCCTCT
Organism: Brasenia schreberi; assembly: GCA_036023115.1. NCBI lineage: Eukaryota > Viridiplantae > Streptophyta > Magnoliopsida > Nymphaeales > Cabombaceae > Brasenia > Brasenia schreberi. The sequence goes on along the minus strand of JAYKKT010000085.1, from coordinate 9,881,199 downwards.
CTTTGTTTTATTGCAAGCCTTGATCATCTCTTGTCCTACTGATGTCAACACAAAGGAATCCTCTGAAAATACATCACTCATATTGAGTATTCTGCGGGCAATTAAATTGTCAAAAGATGCTGTTGATGAGAACATGAGTAACGTCAGCATTGACAAACTTCTCTTCAGATTTCATCTTTTCCCTTTCAAATTAATACCTTTTCTCCTATTTTTTTATTTGGGCAGAACTTGCATATTCTTGCATACATTGGTTTGGTTATTACAAATTTTTTTAGCGGAAGTAATTTATTATCTGCACGTGCTTTTGGGAAGGTTTTGCTCCCATCCTCATTCTTTAGAGTCAAAGATGATGCAAAAAGTAGAAAAGTATGGTTTCACAACCTAGTGCCTTTTATACCGTAGTTATTGTTATCATATTGTCTGATTTTGATTGTACCTGCAGGAAGATGGTGACAGCCTACCTGAGTGTATAGACAACGGCTCTTTCATTGAGAAGGTCCGAAGTGATTGGTCACATCTTCAGGTAGATTACTTGTTGCCTTTAAATTTATATCATTCTGATCTGATTCATTCCTTTATGCAACTTCCTTTATTTTATTTTTAAGGCTTATATGAATATGTTTGTGTAGCCTTCTGGTCCCTTTGCCAAAAGAGGTAAAAAACTGCAAGAGGATGTCGTACATGTTGAGGATGCCAAGGGCTGTGGAAAGTTTGCAAAGTGGGTTATATGTTTCTTGTTTGTTTCATCTTCAGTCTTACCTGTCTTCTAGAAGATGAAGCAGAGCACTGGCGAAGTCCTAGTTGGTTAGAGAATCAAAATCTGGTCACCGTTTCATAAATGTTAAAACATGATTCCTACTTTTCCTGCATCTAGAGTTGTTTCGTGTAACCCCAGTTGGACTTTCCCCATTGCATTGTGTTAGTTTCTGTTCAGGCACCGTTAGTGAGTTCAATCCCAACAACTGCTCTCACATGGTATGCCACATTCGAGAGTTAATTACATATTTTCTGATAGTGTCTTTGCTGCTGGTTTTATAGAAAAGGTTCTGGATAAGAGTTCTTAATGTCATGATATGTTGAGCAGAATCCTAAAATATTCTTTGGTTCCAAGATTGCTATTAGGATTGGACCTATGACGATTTTAATGGCATGTGTGGTCCATAGATCACTAGATTAATATGGTATACAAAAGTACCTTTAATATTCTTTTTTCTGTTGTTCTGAAAATCTTGGGAGATTTTTTCCTGGATCTAAGTTTTATAATGTTATTTATGTCTTACCTGAGCCTTTTCCCACACTAGGTGGGGTCGGGTAGAGGTGTAACACGAGGACTTCCTAGGAGATGACCCATCCTAGTATTATTCTCCCCCAGGCATGCTTAACTTTGGATTTTGGATGGTGACTACATTTGGATGACTAGCTGATATAATTCTAATACAAGTGCCTAATCACTTTATGATACTAGCCTTCCGAAGCAGCTATAAGTGATATACAGAATCATAAGTGTTGGGCTCTTCCTGTTGAATGCTTATGCCTCACCTGTGTATGAAATCGTTATTCTTGAAAAAAAATTTAGGTAATCTCGCTTGCTGCTCACTTATATCATAAGTTGAAACATTCTTTTAGGCTCTTTTTCCCTCTGCCAACTTCCTGTGTACCATTTATTTATTCTTCCATACATCAATTTGGTGATTTTTTGTTTTAGTTTCTTTACTTCTGAAGTGGTTGAACGTTCCTATAGCTTATGGGTTGCATTTTAACCATTCCATGTAATGATTACACAACGTTCAGAACCAGTATATTTCATCCGTTTGGCATTGACACTGCATTGTTGGTGCTGGATTTTCAAACTCACTAATTTAGTCTTGTAAACGTGCTTCATTTTTGTTGTAACAGAAAATTAGTGTTATTTTGTTTACGTCCATATGCTGTGCATCAAGTTGTTATTTATAGTTCCATGGGCAAGGCACTGGGGCAGAAGGGGGAATTCCGTAATGGTGATAGTGGATTACATTATTAGGAAAAATAAATTATTGGATTTCTCTTTCAACATGAAAGAGGTTTGTCCTTGAAAGCTGTTATGTTACATAACATATGGGCATCTGGATTCTGAAGTGCTTCCTATTTGAAACTTTTTCAAAATGTTGCAAGTGATTCATCTTTCTTTTGTTTTAAAAACTTTGGTAGATAAAGTATGACAATGGAGAGGCTGAAAGGCTATTTTTGACAAATGAGCGTTGGGAAAGTGAGACCATGGAGCCCATAGTGGAAAAAGTATGTTGTAGGAAGTTCTTTGATTTAATTTGCCTTTTCCTGTGCATCGGGTCTTATGGTAGTCCATGTTTCTTCTGCAGGGAATCAAAATCACACTACCAAAAACTTTGTGAGTGTTTGAATACCTTTTATCATGTATAGTCTAGTCATGTCCATATTGGGTGAAAGTATTTTTATATCTTCTAAGAAAGAGTAAATGGGAGTTATGTTAAAATGAGTATCTTATTTTAGAAATAAAAAGAGAAGTGTTTGATGAACTCATGTTGGTGGGTTTTTGTGGGTTGCGATGGTGATGGCAGCGGATGATGACCATTGTGTATGGTAGTGATAATGGGAAGCAGATGGTGGTAATGGTGATCGGCAGTGACTGATGATGGTGATTATGTCAGGTGGCTGGTTGTGGTGGTGGGCGGTGGTGAATGAAATAATTTCATCATTTTTGTTGTTCATAATAAATGGAAATAGATATTTCAAATAACAAACTGATAAGTCAAAAGTTACACGGAGATTCCCTCATTATAAGGCAAGCCACTAGGGGGATCTTGTTTTGGTCTTGAAAAAGATCACCTGACTGTATATGCTTTCCTCTGTTTGGAACTAAGTTGAATACTTGTCCATGTGCTTTTGGTGCCAACTGAACATAGGAGTCGGCGCTCCTTTTGCTTAATGTGATTTCTGAAGCTAGCAGCTTTGTCAACCATGTCTTCTACATTTCCCCCTCTGTGCATGCATATAGTGCCCATGTGTGTAGGGCATCCTTATTAATCTCAAAATCTGCAAAAACAAATATTATTTCTGAATTCGATGTTTCTTGCGGTGCTGCAAACTGGTGCGGGAAGCGATATGCTCTCCTCTCCCACGATTTGACTAATACTGATTTTTTCTAAGAAATAAAGTCTTATCAAGATTGGAGGTTTCTTCCTTTTCAAGTCTCCTTCTATCTTCCTCTCTAAGGGGTAAAGTTGTAAATTGTACCTAAGTTATGTAGTTCTTCTCTTCCCAGCACATTAACCCTAACGACTTCATACTCATAAAAAACTTCCCATAATAGGTCAAATATGTTTTTAAGGTTCTTTACTTCTTTCTTTAGAACATACAATGCACTTCATGCTTTCTCAGTGCTGCACTTTCCATAATAATCGTCCAATTTTCTTGTCTTCTTTTTTATTTTCTCTAGAATTTCATATTCCTTTGCAACATTCTTCTTTCAGAGTAAGCTTGAGATACGACCCTCCATTCTCCCAATTAGAGAAATCATAGACTGTAGCAGCAATAAGAACACTAAGACATCATCTCTTTTTCATTTAAAATAGGTTGAACCATCTTCTTCATGACGTGGCTAAATGCCTGTAAGATAATCATAATCACATCTACCTCTTGCAAGAACTGCAAGTTCAATAGTCCTAGTCCATTCTAGATAATTTCTACCATCGAGGTCCAATTTTTTTCCTGAATGGACTTCAAAACTTGGGTATAAACCTTCCACTTGTTTGGCTTGATCTGCCATACTCTCCCTTCTTACAACACTTCAATCAAATGAAGAACACAACAAAGAAAAAGCCTCTCTTTGTTTTTTTCTTCACAGGCAACAACACAATACCTTCTAACCTCTTTGTTTTTTCTTCACATGCAGTAGTAGAATACCTTCTGCTTCACAACGGCCACAGCAACAAGCCTCACTCGCTTGATCAACTGGATAACAACAAAAAGTTTGATGTCTTCTGCAACAAACCCCACCGTAGCACTCTACTGTGACCTTTTTTTTTCTTAAGCAGTGAGCCCTCAACTCCTGGAGCACTCCAACAGCAACATGGTGGTCCTCTTGGGATGATCTTTACAGCAAATACACGAACAACAGAAGCAACAGGAAAAATATATTTCCTTACCTCATAAACTCTACCATAATCACTGATTTTCAGTGATAAGAGGCTTTAATACCATGTTGAGATTAATCTTTTTTTGATAGAAGAGAAGGATTCAAATGCATACAGGATATCAGGTCTCAAGGAGCAGCCACTACTTTATTCCTTAATCCCTCTTAAGGTTTCTAATCTATTTACAGAACTTATATATAAGGTTTTATAACTTGAAAGATTAATATACTCTTACACTAATACATAATTAAAACATCAACTAAAAACACATATAGCAGATATAGGAACAGATCTGGACACATGCATTCCTCAACACCATATCTCTCAACAGGGCCATCATTTACCAGGTCTTGGAGTGCCCCTGTATGGATCATAATTCTCCGATATACTATTCATTTTGCTTGCACTCTAAGCCCTTTTTTTGTAGTAAAGCGGGTGGCACGTGTGCTCACACATGAAGAAACTTTAGACACTTTACTAGTAAATTCTCCAGGATTAATATTGTTGCTGAAGTTGGAGTTTTCGTAGTGTCACTAATATACGTGGACTGTTCATCTCTTAATTCATGGCAAGCTTCAGTTTTATGAGTTTATATTCTGTTAAAATGATGTCTTGATTGGAAAACTAATGCTGCAAAGCCTCTTAGGAATATCATGATTCTCGGCAATCTTGTAAAATTCTACCTTTGGCATCTGAATGGATATCCAATCTTTATGTTCCTAATGCTTGACGTTGTGCCATTTTGAGATGTTTCAGAGAGGATATGAGGGAAGCAGAAGCAGAACCATCTTCATCGCAGTAAGTACAGTTATTCAGCCGTTTATTTGATCTGTAGAATTGTAGAAATGACGCTTTATGCTTCCATTAATCTTGGCAGTGATATATGGTGGGGATCATCTTTAAGTAGTGATGCTGGTTTAGAAGGAGCTGATGTTTTAGAAGAGAAACGTTCAGGAGTTATCCACCTCAGTCTCCTCATATATAGAGAACCTGGACAGCACCTTGTCATCTTTTATAGGTGAAAATTATCTGTTATGTTAGTTGCAAGATGTTGGTGGATTTTCCCAATGCTCTAAAACATCCTGAAGTCTGAAACGATTTGATTTTTCCTTATCCGTGCTGCAAAAAAATGCTTTCTTAATCTCTAATTGTAAATGAGACTGTATTTCTTAGCATTTGTCGTTAAACATATGCAGAAACTAATCAACAAGCTCTTTTCTATGCTAAAGGCCTAAGGGAACAAAAAAGCTGCCCCTAAAGCGACCAGTTAAAGCAAATGCGAAGAAGAGGAGATTAGAAGGTGCTAGTTGCCATTAATACAATGTGTCTTTTATTCTTCCGTTCCTACTTGATGTGCAGGTTTTATTTCAGCATTCTACTTTATAACTCTGATTTGCAGATTGGAGGATGACCAAACAGCCAGGAAAGGTAGCACAAATACCATACTGTAGATGCCATCATATCAATGTACACGGCCTGGACATCAGCATGGTTGTAATCGCTTAAGTACTGCAGTTCTCTCCGTATCCCTTGGGGCCAGAAACAACTATTTTCCAAGATTTTTGTATGTATTGACCAAAAGGGTGGTAGAAGCAACTAGATATCCCAATTGTGTTCAGGTCGAAAGGCACATACTGGAATAGCTCCCAGATCTCGGACAGGCAGCCATTGAACTGCTGGATCTGTTCATTCAGCTGTGATTTCTGGTCAGCTTTCTCGTCTCGCTGCTAGGTTGGCTAGCCCATTCTCATCTTCATGGTACTTCACGAGGGAAGCAAATAACGTTTATATGGAGTTGTTTCGATATCCAATTTCGTGTTTCGCAGAGTATCTTGGTGGCACCATTTTCTTTCATGGTCAATAAACAAAATCTGAAAATCATCTCTGTTTTCCCTTGTGGCAATATTAGACATGAATGGCAATCATTATTGGCGCTAGATTCAAATTTCAGCAATGGGCTGGATCGAAGAGAGCCGCAAGAAGTAATGAAGAGGTGAAGATTTACTGTCGGAGTGGAAACAGGAAGGCCAGGATCTCCTTTCTCTAGGTTGGTGTCGTTATCAATATTCAAACTGAGCGTATCCGTCTTTACCGTATGTTGGTCTCACACCAACTTTATTTCAAGTAGCAACTTTTTCTTGTCTTTTCCTAAAAGAGTAGAAGTGATCCAATTCTTCTGTCTAATTGTGAAAATTTTTCTCATATACATGGTCACGTATCTTATTTATCCGGCTTATGTAAAAAAGAGAGAATTCAGTCTTGGTTCCCGTAATGGAAAAACTAACTCTGCCCAAAAGAAGAGCCAAGCACCATCACCAACAAATTATGGCATTCTAAAAGATTTGCATGCAATAAAGAAGAAGGGTTTATCATTATTACATCCCTCTTGAAGCAACTCTGAGGATTTCTTGATTCGCGATTGAAGCTAATGAACCCCATAATTTTGATTCTGTATTGCTATGGCAGCCTTCAAGCATCAATACCCCTTGAATTACCACAGACCCTGACTAGAGCACCGGTCACCAGCACAATAAAAGAACCACAACAGAATTAACTCAGAGAGGAAGATGACCTATCAATAAGCTTAACAGGGTGAGCGTAAAAGGTTTGACCCTATCTACTCGCTCTTTATTTAATTACATTTTCAAAAAGAATCAGTTTTTTTTTAAAAAGAAGTGTTTACCTTGCATATCCGTAATCAATATAGAAACTTGAATCTGGCCTTCTACAAGAAAGTTTCAAAATTGGATTCTTTTACCTACTCACATTTTTAAAGGATTTTCATACCCTTAGTTTGACTAAGATTTAAAAGGATTTTTAGAAAATGTGTCCGAGTCACAAAACATCAACATGTAAGCCAAATGCGATCAGCAGTTTGGGCATGAAATGGTACCCACCTAATTCACAACCCTCATCACAGTCTCTTCTCATTCTCGACCATCTTAGGATGACTATATTGCCTTCGAGCACATAGCCAACAAGAATTCCGTTTGACAGCAAATTTTCATGGATCTAGAGTAAGTTTTCCTTCAACGAGGTTTTCCTTGCCGCACAGCTTCACGTTCGCGACTGCAGAACTTCATTATGTGCATCAATTACTTCTCTCACCTTGTTTCGAGGACGGCCTGAAGGATCTAAATGTGAACCCTTTGCAATAAGGTATGACCCACCTAACCTATGTACACCACCAACAAGCAAGCTGTCTTCCAACCAACTCTCTCCAATCACCTAGGGCTCTCCACATCTCAATATCACGACTTGCGTTCAAATAGGCATTCTGTCGCTGGAGATGTCAGTGGACAGAATTGGATAGATGAAGTCGTGTTAATTACGAAGAATTCCTTGATCAAAACATGAACTTTCACCACATTCCATCCTCAACCTAGCCAGGACTTGCAGTACAGCTATTCAGCGTTTCAAAGAGATTGGATGATCTTAATTCAAAACCAAACACGAAACTCTGATTTTATTCGGATCCTTTATGGAATATCGATAGATTCCGGTACCTCACTTGAGCTTGCGGGCTACCTACCAGTCAGCTCCGCCGGCTCTGCTGAAGGCCGAAAGGTCATAGCAGCTTAACAGCTCGCCTAAAGTGACTGAGTTGCTTCGCCGGCCGCGGGCATGAACGAGCATAGTGACAGACTGATGCTGGTATACTTTCATAATGTAAATTGCCGAAAAATGACAATCAGACTACCGGCATGACCATGCAAGCACCCTAATGATAAATATATTCTCCTTAAATCAACAAAAAAGAAAGTTACAATGCTAAAATTAGTTCCAACTGCTCCATTGAATTATAATCCTTCAGATCATCAAAAGCAGAAAATCCCACGACAGACTTTAGAACATATTTCCTCGATCATTTTGACTAGAAAACAAATGTAGAGTTTCCAAAACTACTGAGGTTGATATTGCTGTGGCGGTGGAGGTGGCGGTGGTGGGCCAGATGGTCCAAACTGATATGGAGGGTAGTGAGGATAAGGTGGCGGCATAAACCCATAAGGTGGGTAAAATGGTGGGTATTGACCATGTTGAGGCGGTGGAGGTCGGTAAGCAAAGTGGGAACCATCTGGCGGCCTGAAAGAGCCTTGCTGTGTTGGTGTCTGTTGCTGCTTCTGTTTCTCTTGCCCTTCTGCTGAACTACCTGCCGCACTGCTGCTAGCTTCTTGAGAGTGGACAAGGGCGCCCATTCTTTGTGGATCCATTGATGGGTAGAATGCCCTTTCAGGCGCAAGTGGAGCAGGGATATTGAAGTAATGCATAGGAGGCTGGTCCTGAGTGCCAGGCGGCTGAAGCTGTGGATTCTGCTGCTGACTTACCACTGATCTGGGAAGCATGCCGCCGTGGGCCACTACCCCTGCTTCCTTTGCAGCTTCATCGTCTTGGCCTTCTGACTCTGGTTTCGGAGCCTGAGGCTTCCCCCACATTAGCTTCAGCCTCACCCCTTTAATGACGAGCTTATTTGACAGCTCTTCTGCTGCTTTCTCCGCACCTTCCCTGGTTGTGTATGTTACAAAAGCACATGCCCGTTGGAGTACCAGCCTTATCGATTCAATTTCTCCAAATGCGTAGAAGTTGTCTTTGAGGTCTTCTTCGGTTACCCGAGGATCCATCCCACCGACATAAAGTGTCCTTATGCTCTCATCATCGGGAGGAACAAGAGATGGCATTTCTCCTGCCTTGCTTAGAAGCTTCAATGCAACCGGATCATTGACACTGCCAAAATTACAATCGACAACGAACAAAAAGCCCATTAATATGAAACATCCATAAAATGCAATCAACCAAAAAACCCGATTAATATAAAGCCTCCGGAATATGCGCTATCTGTTTCTCATTCCATTGCTCAGGTAAATACTCCAACTTGATCATGTAAATATACCAAGGAAATCAAGTAATCAGTATCATGTTGTAGTAAACTTTGGCGTCAAGTCATTTCATTAGATGACAGAAATCAGGAACTTTGGCTACAAACTGATACAGAGAGTTCACAACTTTGAGAAAAAAAAAAGATAATTGTTTAGCAAACATACCCATAGTAACGGTCTTTAATGTTCTGTTGAGACAACTCTCCAGTTTCTGGCATCTCATGTCTATAGGGACATTCGGCACCTCTTGTACATTCACCTCGTACATAAAAACTACAAACATGAGCCCGGTTCCGTTTATAATATGGTGTGGTCCTTTGAAGCTTCAATATGGTATCACTGGGGCGTGCTTTGCCATATGAGGAGTCATAATCAATGCCAGCTCTAGCCTGCATAAATGAAACACGGGAATTGACAACTTATTGCAAGTTTATGTATGTATCAAGTTATAGTATTTAGAAATGCATTAACAGAAAAAGTTCCGGTAGCTGTAATGCAAGGGTATCAATTCTAAAGCCCCGTTACGCAGACCAAGATCTTTAGGAAGCAAGTACGTGCACTGCACATCCCATCAACATCTTTCACGCTTTGGTACTGAATGTGTTGCAAAGACATGTTAATAGTTGGTCGTGGTTTTGGCATGGAAATTCCATCCTAACAAGTAACAACATCCTACAGAAGTAGCTTTCACCACTACATTGTGTTGAAGATGGTGGGTTTTACTACTGCCATGCACAAGTCACTGATCATGGCAACCTTATCTGGATTTAAATTTGCCCCCAAAATGCATGTTACTCTGCATTGGCTTGAAATTACACTAAATCGGGAGTCATCCCCAAATACAAGAAATGATGAAACCAGCTAGAAACCAAAATGCTCCTGCGAACAGCTTATCAAATTGATGATTCCATGATTTTGACAGTCACATTCTTGTTAATACATGAAATTCATCTTTCCATCAGAAAATAAGTTTCCCGAACATTAACATAAAGGAGTATTTAAACTAATTTTCACGTGAGACAGTGAGGTACTAGCATCACCATATTCCTAAATAAAGTAAAGAAGTTGTGAAGCAAACCTTGCGATCATGTTCTTCTGCAAAGTATTCTCGATTCACATCACTTCTTGGAATGGAATCATTTGAATTTATGGACAGGGCTGTATCACGAACTTGCACGGGCAGCCCATACTCAAGGTCCAGAAGGCACACCTGGCACACATTTTTCAGTTTACTGCATGTTTGGCAGATTTCTGCCTTCTTGTACCGTGCATCCCGGCCAGGCCTCCATCTGAATACGGTGAATGGCCTTGTACAAATCTTGCATTCCTTGTCAAAATTTGCTTTTGTCTGCAAAAGGACAACTCAGACACTGTACAGCATCAGTGTCACACATCATATCATGATTTCTTTCTCCTGCTCTTAATGAATTAGCATATAGTTAAACACATAATTCTCTTCAAGTCACAACTCAGGGGGTATTTGAAGTCCAGTGAGTAGCACATTAAATTGAATAAAACTAATACATTATACACCAACGGTGAAATCTTCTGAAGGACAAAAATCAGGTCCTAAATCTATATCTGAAGGATTTAGCTCTTGGTTTCTTAGGCATGTTGTCTAAAAAACATAGGAGCAACATGGACGTCCATGCAAATACAAGTTGACAATAGCATAAATATGTCATACTTAACACAGTCATGTAGGAAACATCACCCTAGAACCATGTTGACCATATACATAATCTAGCCATCATGCTACTGAGAATACGAAACAAACTCAACACGCATTTTTGAATAATGAATTATGTAACATGCACCAATCAGCAATTCCACATTTATAGAGATCAACCATATGAGCATAAAAACTTCATTTTGTGGATTTCAACATTGGTTTAACTAAAGCAACAGAATTTGAAGTTTGAAAAGAACAAATATAATAAAAGCTGCAAACTAAAACCAAGTACTTCTAATCAATATATTCGGTGCCGTATGTAACCCTCAAAGTAGCTGTGTTGATTTAAGAATCTATCACATCTGTAATTGTACATAAATGTATTTTACAGAGGTGAATTATTCATGCATAGCAACATTTTTTTAAAGAAAATTATATTCTTTGATCTGAATCACAAGACCTTAGCAGATACGGATAAGGACACTCTACCCGCAACATTAATGTATTGTTAACTCTCATTTAAATGAAACGTCAAAATCTTATTCTCATATATACGTTTTCCATGTGGAGTCTTAAAATAACTTTTTCTCCCAATTCAAACTCGTATTACCATTTGTTTCTTAGCTTCAGTTAGATCTGTTAAACATTATCAAGGTTTCCCAATAAAACACATGCAAAATTATAGAAAGTTGCAAAAGAAAAGTCCACGATCAAACCATGGGCAACAAAATATATGGCACTCACCTACACATGTTTGCTTATGTTTTACCAATGGTTACCGATCACCTTAGCGTTACGAGAAAAGTACGAGTGCTGGCAGTAAAATTTGATTCACTTGCCGGCTTCACCATGTAGTACAGTAGATGACTCGTCGACATAGCAAAACGAATAACATATTGAATCCATAAAGCAAAACATTTCCAAGAAACCGGAAAGATAGCTTCCTGTATAACCAGCTCCAATTCTCTCGTAATAAGAGAGAATCATGATTACTGCAAACTCCGACCCCATCTTTCGCAAAAGAAAACCATGTGCTCGCTGAAGCAAGACAACAGTAAGAACCATGTGCGACCAAACCAACAAGGAACAAAAACAACCGCAACCACAACTAATCAACCATCTGAAACATGAGGAAAAATAAAAACTAGTTTCAAAGGATCAGAATAAAATCGACGATACGAACACCAGATAGATGCAAACGTGAAAGGTGAATGATTTTTATTCGCAGTATATGTGTGTCTGTGTGTATGGAGAGAGAAAGAGAGATTACCATCCGAACGTAAGGGTTGTCGCCGAGGCAGGATTCGCAGATGATGGGGAAATCAGAGCGCTCCCAACCATCGGCTTCGACGTCTCTCAGTAAACGATGAGCCATTTTTCTCCCCTTTCCCTAACTCTCTCTCTCAGATCCTCTCCTTCCCCCTTCCTCGAAATCGCAGGTTAGGGTTCCTCTCTCTCTCTCTCTCTCCGTGGGACCAACGCGAACCTTATACGCAGGTCGGAAGAGATAGTGTAGAGAAAGGATAGCTTCGACACGGCACGAACACGACACGTTGAGACACGAGATGAGACGATTCGAAACCCATGCCAGAGCTCCTTTCTAGTTTCAATACGCAATTTTTATTTCCTTAGAATTCCAGGGATAATAACCAATGCTTTCAGTACCTCCTGTATGCACCTAGCCAGGTACTGTACTTAGACTTGGACATGGTTGGTTTGGAATTGGTCCGTTGGGTTGGACTATAACAAAATCATCCATGATATCATTGTCTTTCTATTGAATATGTGAAAACGGTCCTTAAAAGCATAGGGTCAAGACAATAACTGATTGCCTGAGTTTGATTCTCTTCAAAAGATGCAGTAGAATAGCCAAGCATCAAATAACCTCTCTTCTCTTCAATAACTCACAAGACACTCTTGTATAGAATAGGGGTTCCTTATGGATCAACTTATTCGTCTATGATTAGTGAAACTCTCTCAAACACAACACACATGCATAGAGAAAGATAAAAAAGAAAAGAACTCATCTTTTCTCTCTAAAGGTGAAATCTTTATTCAATTGCAGCCCACCGTTACAATAAATCAATGAGAGACTAATTGTAAAACTCAGCAATGGAAACTGACCCTAATAAACCACTTCACATCCAAACCAAATGCCAAAGCAAATGAAAATAACTATATCAAACAATCCAAAGAAGCAATACTCACATCATAGTGATCCGTCTCTAATCAGGGACTCACTAAACCACACTAAAGTTGGTCCCATATGACCACTTATTACATATCAAAGCAAATAATAAAGATCCGAAGTTACTATATAAAACACACCAAGGACTCAACCTAGGAGCTCAAGCATTCAAAATTGGCATTGTAACAACTCTCTCCTTCCAAAGGAGATCTCACCCTCAAGGTCCCAACAAGCAAACTCTACCATGATGGTCGCTCCCTCGAGTGAGCCAAGTTCTACCAAAATATCCACTATGTGCACACATACACATACACATTTTCACACCATGCACCATCATCCACTCGTTGCACTGGTGGCCACATCACATGTCCACCACGATGACTTGTCACTAAGCACTATCTAGTTTGCAACACCATCGAGGTTCGTCATCCCAAACCACACCACTGGTCACTTTGCCACAATATTCCCAAGGTCACCAATGTGTAGTTGTCATCCAGTTAGGACACCACACTTCAAGTGTGCCACGCATGCATTCACGACCCTACAACACCCCACTGTAGTGCCTGCACCACATGCTGCCACTCATAGTTGGGCCTAGCACTCCTACCGGATGTTACACGTGCAACTGACCCCCGACCTTGCACAAATGAATGCAATCCTCTCACACCCAACTCTCACTTAGAACTAACATCCTCAAGGTGGTAAGCCTCCTTATAACTGGAATCAAGGTAAGATATTGTCATTCTCAATACTGCACATGATCCATCAATGGGTGTATCACTCAAACCCATATGAGGGATGAATCTTGGTTGTCTCTTATCCATACATCTGACTCCTCTAAGATGTGGGGCAATCACCAACTTATAACAACTGGATATGAATCAAGCTCAATCCCCATCAAGTTATGCTCCCTAGTCAACCTATTATCAGCATGCTTGTACAATCCTCACAGCTCTCTTAGGTATGGAATTCACCATCTTCACCTATTGATTCAAAGTTGCGACCATTAAGCCCACAAAACAAATCATGGATGATATCAATGAATATGATGCCCCAAAATCAATCAAGGCATGAAAAATATGTTGTCCCACATGAACCACCATGTACATGGCTCTCTAATATGCCTCAACTATCACCTATATGGCACTGAAGAAGTAATAGGAGATTGATCCAATCTCACCAAGATCCTTGTTCCTCTCTATTATTAGCACTATATGGAAAAAGTCAACTGAGTGATGTGCTCATCATCATCAACCTAAGGCTCCTCGTCCTTAGCTACTATTGCTGCAAGCTTAACCTTTTGAGATACTCTTGCATTAAATATGGTCTTTGGTAACATAACAAGACCCACACTACTTCTTCGAATCACTTGCTGGAGGATACTTTTAGCTATCTTAAGAAGCACTCAGTTACTCCTCCAAAGATGCACTGACCTAACCATCTTGCCTATGATATGCGTTCTTGGAGGGTCAACTTGGTGCACCATTATTCCTGCTAGCTCCAACCTTGCCCCCTATATGGGCTGGTCCTCTGTCTATCTGCCTCAAGTTCACGAAGGACTCCATCATTGTCATGGCTTCTACCACATTCATAGCTCACCATTACAATTAAGTTTGAGCCCATTGCTCCAAATCCTCCTCGAATTGGTAGAGTTTGTCTAGACATGTCATATACCTCTAACAATAAGCCGTTGAATTTTTTTACATAGTCATGCATAGATCAAGTTTGTCTCAATTGTTGAAGATGATTTTGTGTGCAGCAACTACTGTTGGTGAGTAGGAATTGCCTCTACAACTCTACCTTTAGTTCAATCCACAAAAAGATGGGCTCGTGGCCTTATTCTCATGCAAAAGTTTGGTGTGTCCTTTACCAAAGGTTTGCTTCTTGTAAGAACAAAATCATAACCACTAGTTGCTAAATATTAGGGACTCGAGCTACTTTGTAATACTCCTCCATATCCTAAATAAAAAATTTCACCATAGTACGGTCTTGGATGCTATCAAAAGAACAAGGATTTGAAGCCTTCACCTTATATGTGAGACTATGATGGATGAGAACAAGGGTTGCAACGATACTTATACCAACAACACTTATATGACAATTTGGGAGAGAGATAAGCAGTGGTGGAGTCGATTATGTACTCTCTATTAATGCACAAATTTCAACCTCTAACCGATCAACCTTCTCTAATAGTTGGAATATCTATATAGGAATAGCCTTAATGCTAGCCATACACTCAACATGAGTCTTGTTGTCTGGAATAGAGGTAAAACTCTTAGTCATCCCTCAAGACATAGCCACACGAGTATGAGTAAGAGGCATTAAATTATTTATCTTGAATAAATCTGTAATAAAAGAGATATCATGTTCTAAGTACGAATAAATCTATAAGTCTCTTGCTTCAAAAAAATTAAATGTATAATGAAACTTTATTCTACATGGTAACTTTATAATAAACTAAATATAATAAAGTTTCATAAGAATGAATATTTTTTTTTGCAAGGAAACTTTAATAAAACCGAATGTAGACTTGTCAATTATGCCCAAGCACCTCCAAACCATAGATAATCACAACCTCAAAGTGGTATCTTCTACCTAAAATCATGCGAGACAAAGATGGTGGAATTCGGTCAACAACTGGCCGAAATCACCACACCCGATGTAGTCAAATAATGCTCGAAAGAATTTTAAGTTCCTGATGACAGAGAATTAGGTTTTGCCCATGCATCCTTCTTTCAAATTTCACATCAAAACTCACATAGACCAGACCATAGTAAAATTCACAAAAGCAACATTCAAATGTAGAACTAGTTCGGCCAAACTCAAGCTACCGATGGGCAAATCTATTCTTTTAGTTTCCATCACAACTTGGTGGGGTTCTATAACCTTCCTAGGTCGCTATACCGTCTAGACAATCTAGAACCACCATGGCAACTAATAACACCATGTTTCAACCAGTTGAATGTAGTAGAACATGAAACTACAGAAAAACGTATATTTGAAGTCGTTTAAGCCCCAAACCACTACAATCGATTCCTAAGCTTCTAGAACTGTCTTCTACTACCAAAAGCACCATCTTGGGACACCACACATGGCCCAATGGCTCTAATACCAATTTGTCACTGCCTCTCCACCGAATTTATGAAAACCGTTCCTAGAAGAGCTCGGTGACAGTGATAACAGTTTTTTATTGTCTCAGCCCGATTCTCCTCGACATGAAGTGGAATAACCAAGCATGAAACACCATTCATTCTCTTTAATAGCTTACAACTAACACACTCTTGTGTGGAAGAGGGATCTCTCATATATCAGCCTTTCATCTCTGATCGGTGAAGCTCTCTCAAGTGCAAAAGAAGAAGAAGAAGATGTATTTGCTCTCCAAAAGTGAAATCTTTATTCAATCACAGTCCATCATTACAATAGTTCAATGAGAACTTAAATATTAAAACTAACATATGAAAATAAACCCTAATGAACTGCTCCAAATCCAAACCAAATAATGAACTAAATGCTAAAATAAATGAACCTAAACTACACTCAAATTACATCAAACTAAATCCAAATAAGTAATACTCAGATCCTAGTGATCCGTCTCTAGTCAAGAACTCATTAAACACACTAAAAATGGTAACATATGACCATTATTACATATAAAAGTAAATAAAAAAGACCCTAAGTCACTATGCAAAGGCGTGCCAAAGGCTGAACCTCGACACATGAGTCTCACGCGCCGTGCACTATGTGTACGTGGAACACTCAAAATTGACATTATAACACAGAAGCCACCACAAACAGAACTAGCTCCAGATTGTTGACTCCCCAATTCAGTTATGGTTCATGCTCTCTAGAAACCAACTCAGAACCGACCTTTCAAACTACCTGCAGTTCACTAGTTCCAAACTGCATAAAGACTTCTTTGATTTAAAAGTTTTATTAAAACATTTAGAACACAACCTAGACTGTTAGCTCAATGGTAGGGTGCTTCCCACCTTGAAACGGACTGACAATTTCGAGTAACATGTCCATTTAGTACTCACACTATACAAATCATTAAACTATATTGTATGAGACATTAGAATCATACTATGCCTATCATTTGTTTTATTTCTTTAATGACTCATCTAATAGGAGGTGTTTGTCTTTAAACTCTCTCTATTTTTTTGCAATAGGGAGGTTGGAGTCCTATATGCACACCTTAGGAATCAAACTCAGTATGTGCATCTTATAAGGAGATAACTGTACCATATGAATTATGCCCAATTATGGGGTCAAGCCTATAGAACTATCACTCTGGACTAAAGTTCGAGCAGCCTAGCCTATTGGTAGGACTCCACCTTCTACTCCATGTCGAGGTCCACATATGATGATGAGGCCTAGGCTTATGATTGATCAAACATCCATTTGTTTTGAAAGCAATGGCCACTAGGATTTATTTTCTTCTTTATGTAAAGTGGTTGACATTCATCTCTAAGTGTAGTGAAACCTTGAATCCTAAATTTGAGAATGAGCTACTTTTAAAGTGTTGCCCTCAATTGCTCGTAAACTTTGCATGAGAAACCAGTTCACCATGTTTGATCTTACAGTCAATCTATAATTGAAATGAATGGCAAGAACGAACCTCTACGAACTTATATATTTTATTCGGGTCTATCGGATCATGCTTGAACGAGTCCAATGCTTCTTGTAATTATTCCTCCCTCCTAGCACAATTCGATCCGATGGAGTTTGAATAAGAGACCTCTCCCAGAAATTAATCATCATACCTCTGATCCAACCAAATGAGGAGAAGATCAATATATTTCTTTGAGAGAATGATTTATCATGATTAAAAACTTGACAAGAAGTAACAAAATTATGAGTAGACATGGCCAGTGCCTAACCGGTCCAATCATTCCAACTGAAACCTAATCGGGCCAAGAACCAACTGAATCCAGAACTGGTGAAACCAGAATCGAAATCAAGGACCACTTGATTCAGTTCAGGTTTTACCTTTTATGAAACTGAAACGAGAACCACAGAACCACCAGTTCCAGTATCTTTTGAAAATATTTAAGATATTTTTTAAATTTTTATTTTTTATTTTTTAACTGCTAACATGGCACACGATAGGGATCTGTGGAAACAAAGAATCCATGTAGCCGACCCCGTCTAGTATGGGAAAAGGCTTAGTTGTTGTTGTTGTTGTTGTTTGTATTTTTTAAATTTTTAATAAAATTACTGGTTCGAGACTCAACCTAGAACTGCCTCGAAACTGATGGTTCCAAAACAGTAACTAAAATTGATCCCAAGCCGGTTTCGTTACGATTACAAGTTTTGAACTAACCAAAATCGAACATGTCTAACTATGAGAGTGTGGGGTGCTTGAATGCCGACTACGGCTCGCTAATGGGTGCCTCTCATCAATAAAATAATCCTTGGCTCAACCTATTACAGTGAGAGAGGGTCTCAATATCTCTACGAACTGAGAGATTTTATTCGGGTCTACTAGATCATACTTGAACAAGAGAACTCTCCCATGAAATTAATCATCATACCTCTGATCCAACCAAATGAGGAGAGACAGGAGAGGATCAATAGATTTCTTTAACGGAGTGATTCGTCGTGATAGAAAACTTGACAAGAAGAGAATTATGAGTAGACATGGCGGGTTCCCATCAAACCTAACCATAATAGGAACCAACTGAACCCAAAACCGGTAAAACCATAATCGAAACCAAGGACCACCTGATTTAGTTCCAGTTTCACCTTTTATAAAATCAAAACAAGAACCATACAACATAGAACTATCAATTTTGAAAATTTTCTTATAATTTTTAATTTTAATAAAATTACTAGTTCAAGACTCAAACAGGAATTACCCAAAAAATGGTGGTTCCAAAATAGTAATTGGAGCCTATCCCGAGCCGGTTCAGTTATAGTTCCATGTTCTCAACTAAGCATAACTGAACATGTCTAACTATGAGAGTGTGGGGTACTTGATATGCCGACTACAGCTCGCTAATGGGTGCCTCTCATCAACAAGATAATTCTTGGCTCAACCAATTATAGTGTGAGAGGGTCTCAATATCTAACATACACAAGACAAACTATAACCTTGAGATCTTACTTCTAGCTATATAAGTATTCGAGAAGTTATCAAAGTAGAGTAAGAAAATGCTATCAACTATTGAAGAGATTCATACATAATATATTAATATGTCCAATGTCGAAATGTCAAGTTCAATTAGGAGACTTTCACTAGTTTTGCATGAATGCACTCAGGGGTGGCTCAATACAAGTTGAGGCCTAAAGAAATAAATTTGAGTTTGGAGCTTAAAATTATTAAAAATATATGAATTTTGGAGTCTATAAAATTGGGTATTATAAGTGTCATGAAAAGATCTGGGCCTAAAATATAAAATCTAATGTTATAAATGTCATGAAAAATTTAGGACTTACAAGGTTGATAATACAACAAGCTTAAATTTCAGAGGCTTAAGGCAGTTTAGTTAATGGCTTTTACCCATGAGTCGCTCTTGGATATATAAAGTAGCTTGCATCTTTTATGATCGTTCGAATATTATTTAGAATTGCACGTCGCCACTTCTAATGACAACAATCATATAGTGGTTTTTTGTTGTAGTACAAATTAGAAACAAGGTAGTCTCCACTCCAAATCCTTTAAATCTTGTCTTGTGATTTGTGGGTTTTTTTGTTACAAGAGGAGGTTGAAGCTAACACCCACGCCCACACATGTACCTTTGGTGGTCAAACTCCCCATCAGTCGCTTCAATGCTAAGAAACATTACCATTGAGCCAATGCTCTGGATGCTGATTTGTGGTTTATTCATCATTATCAACACAAGAAAGGTTTTCCACTAATGTTAGACCATCTAAAAGTCAAGAAGGCAATCTCGGTTTGTTCCTATAGAAAACAAGCCAACCAATGCAAAACCCTTCATTTCGATTGATTTTGCTTGTTGAATACTCTTCTCATTTTTTTGTGTTTGTCTTTGGGTTTTCGGCAACAAAATTACCACCAGTGACCACCAATGTTAGGCTTGACTGGAAGACGGGAGTCAAACATACAGTGGGGGATCACCGCTAGCCCTCGTTGATTCCAAAGAATGGCAAAATCTATGTCAGAATCCATAATTGTTTGGATTTGGGGAAAATGTGTCCACTTTCATATCATGTCTCTTAGTCTTGTGTTACGCAAGTAGTTATGTGTTGGATAGATTTTAAGCAAGCCATAAACATGTTCTAGGTTTTGTTTTGAAACTGGTTCAAGTTGGGTCTTGAAATAGGTTTGTGATAAAAAACATAACCTGATTAAACAGTTTCAAGTTTGGTCAGGTTCTGTGTTGAACCAGAAACATATAGTACCTATTATATTGTCCAGTTTGGATCAGAAATGGATCCATGATAGCTTAATTGGATTCGAGTTGGATTTTAGGTCGTTTCATGATTATTGGGGTCCGTTTGGACCTACTTTGTTATGTTATACTCGTAGTTAAATAAATTTTAATATTATTATTATTATTTATAATTATTTAAAGATTAAAATTGAAGGATATGATGGTGATAAAGTAACCCAGTAGATTGACGATTAGATCTTTGTGCTCCTTTAGGTAGGAGTTATGTATTCTTTAATAGAATCATGTTAGAAGTGATTTTTCTTGTTGACTTTCAAATATTTTATTAAAGGTTCTTAAATGATATTTGAAAATATGGGTTATTTGATGCTTTTCATGTAAACTTGTTTATGGCATGGTTGATAAAGAGTATGATTTGATATGCACGTGTTTGATATAAAAATGTTGTTTGAATGTTGTGTGGATACGGATTTGGATATGAACTTTTGAATGTAATAAGATGAAATTGGTTTTTGTAACATAATAATGTGTGAATACATGTGGGGTTTTTAGAGACTTGTAGGTCCCTCGGGGGCGAATATAGTATTCTCGAGCACTCTGTCATGAGAGTTGGCATGGTTTAACCATCATGGACGAGTAACCAATATTGCATAAAGGAGGTCGGATGACTCCTATGGCCTTGAGGTTGACATAATATGTGTTGTAATTATCGTAATCAATGGATGTATATGTGTATGTGAGTATGTACTTGAAAGTATGAGTTGAAATGAAAATATGATTTGCTACAAAATGATTGTGAAACATGATTGCTTTTAGTATAAATTTTATTAGAAGGTGTATAACTTTTCAATTGAGCTATGAGTTGGAGCTCACCTTATTATTTTAGAGTTTATCCACAAGCTAGCACCTTCTAACAATCATTAAGGTGTATCAAATCAAATTAAGGCCAATTGATTCCATCTATAAAAAACTCAAGAAGAAAATATAATTAGTGCAAATACCAAAAAAATCATATTCTTGTTTTTTTTTTTGCTTTTCGAAAATGAAAAATATTGTATCAAGTTTTCCTTCTATAAAGCACCCTAAGAAAAACTATAAATATAATGTTTATCATCATTGGAAGACGGCAAGAGACGAGAGAAGAAATCATAAATCCTAGATACACTTTTGTCTCTCTCTAGTGCATAGATTGTTGTGCATGTAATTGTTCCATCTGAGCAAAGATTGTTGGGCTTCTTTTGTCTATGTCGATGCAGTAAGAATGATAAGTTATCACATAAAGTTATAAAGTGTGTCTTTCTAGGTTATCAAGTTGATAAAAAGGGTTATAAGCATTTTGATTCAAAAGAAGATAAACTATATGTGTCAAGAGATGTAAAATTTATAAGAAAAGACTACTATTATGACTTTAACCATGAAGATAAAATATATATATCTTTCTTAGTGACGTTATAAATCTAAAAAAAGATAATGAAAATGAAGGAAGCATAGATCATAAACAACAAGATGAGTATAGTGATTTAGAAATAGGATAAAACACGGATCCTAGAGAGAGTGTAGAGCCTTTTCCTCTATTCTACACTAGAAAAACTAGAAGACAAGAAAATATAAGAATACCCTTTAAAATTTCAACCCTCCCATAAAGATTTGTTTCCTATGAAACCTTTGAACCTCAAAGAAAAAATCTCATTACTGCAATTCAACAAGTTGAAGAACCAAATTCTTATAATAAGGCCAAGGACATATGTGAGTGGGAAAATGCTATGCAAGTAGAATTAAAAGCTTTAGATAAGGCTTGTGGGAAAATTATACATAAACTTAAGATAAGAAACTTAATGGGTGTAAATGAATATAAAAGGTAAAAAGTTATAATGATGGTACCATAGAAATATATAAAGCAAGACTAGTATGTAAAGGGTATACTCAAGAATATGGAATAGACTAGGAGAAAACTTTTTCTTATTTTACTTTTATGACTATCATAAGGATTCTAATAACCTTTAGTGATATTAAGAAGTTGAAAATATTCCAATTAAATGTTAATAATGCCTTCTTGAATGGTAAGATAAATGAATAGTTAATTATGATTTCTCTTTCGGGACTTAATGTCCTGAGAAATCATGCTTTTATATTAAATAAGGCATTGTATGGTCTTAAGCAAGCCCCTAAGACTTGGTTTGACAAATTTGAAAGTTTCATGCATACGCATAAGTTCATATTTTGTTATATTGATACAGTTTTATTTGTGAGAAAATTGGATGGAGGTATAGTAATCTTGCTTTTGTATGTTGATAACATAATCATCACTGGAAGTGATGAAGGTGGTATACTTAAAGTTAAAAGAGATCTTTATGAAGAATTTGAAATGAAAGATCTCAGATTACTTAGTTTTTTGGGGAATTTAAATTATACATAGTGATAGAGGATACTTTATGTTTCAAACAAAATTTGCAAGTGATATTATTAATAGGTCAAGACTAACCGATCAGAATAAGGTAGATACATAAGAAATACTTAGAACAGAATTGAGACCACGAGAAGGAGAGAAACTAGAAGATCCAACACCGTATAGGCAATTGATAGGGGCATTGACTTATCTATCTATCACTCGCCTAGACATATCACATGTTGTTCACAATGTCAACCAGTTTTAGCTAGCTCTTATTAGTACTCACATAAATGTATATATGAGAATCATCATATGCATTAAGCACTTTGTGGATAAAGGGGTGTTTCTAATCTATTCATCTTCTCTTAACTTGAATATATATATTAATATTGATTGGGGTGGAGATATCAATAATCGACACTCCACCACCAATTTTTTGTATTCTTAGGTAAGTCTTTGATATCTTTTCGATGCAAGAAGCAACAAAAGGTGTCTTTGTCTTTCATAAAAGCTGAATATTGTGCAATGACAACTGTTGCCGTTGAGACTTCATTGACTACAAAGGTGCTGAGAGACATGGGAGTCATTCTCGAACAACCCTCCATTATGTTTTGTGATAACAAGAGTGCAATTTACATAGCATCTAATAATACCTTTTATGAAAGAACCAAGCACATCAAGATAAATTGTCACTTTGTTAGAGAGGAATGTTTGAAGAAAAAGTTGACTTTATGATATGTGCCTTTGAAACTTCAACTTAAAGATTTCTTTACCATGTCATTATTAGCTTATAATTTAAATTTTTGTTGAACAAACTTTTGGTATACATATCATAAGTTTGAGGAGGGTGTTAAAGTGTAATAGAAAATGGGTCACTAGGGCCCATTAATTTCACTCTACTTGGCCTGGCCACTAGGGCCCTCACCAAGGGACTATTGGCCCCAACATATAGTTAAGGTAGCCATTGGGGGAGCCTCAACAACTCTCCACTCTCTCTTTCCCTTCTTGTTATTGTAAACTCCCATTCTTGCTCTAAGACACAACCTTCATTAAATAATATTTTAATTTTAGGACAACACTTTGATTATTTGTTTGATTCATTGGTTATTCATTTGACTTTACTTGTGTGTTTGAACACCAAGTGTTTGGTGTATTGATTGTTCGATGATTCTTGGAAAATAATATTATCATTTGGCGTATACTCTTCAAGTCAATTAAAGAGTTATTTCTTACACTTTACATGTTAATTTATTCCTAAAGATTACACTTCCTCATATAAACTCTACATAACTCATCCCCCTATAGCAAGTTTGGATTTCCTTGATTTAAAAATAAAAAATTTGAGAAAATAAAAAAATAGGAAATTAAGAAAACCTAAAAATAGAAAAATTTTAAAAATCTAAAAATAGAAATTCGAGAAAATCCAAAAATAAAAAAAATAACTATTTAACTCATGCATGCATACCTTCATCTCTTCACGCTTCCATCTTCATATGCATCATTGCTCATGATGCATATCATACATTATTTACTTTATGCACATCTAATGCTATTCCTTCTTATTTTTCACCGTATAGGTTGGGATTAGCGTATTTACATATGTTCACATGCAATAAAATTTAGAGTAGCTGATCTATCATTTGATTGATGATATTACCTTGTTTGTTCATTGTTGTTGATACTTGTCAAACCCAATAAGCATCCAATATTAAAAAAATGTGTTAGCTATTATGTTTGTTCGATTTTGACTTGCTAGTTTTATATGGATCATAAGGTAATATCTCTTAAAAATTATCTGAAGGCAGGGATATGTGTGATACTTCTAGTGTCGCACACCTATGACTTTATCCCTTTGAGTTGTTACCTCCATGGTCAAGAATGCTATTCTTATATTTCAGTTTTGATAATCCTTATGCACATATGTTGTTTTATCTATTTGTGTCTTTGGATTTTATTTTGAACATACGAGTTTCACATTATTTTGAACCACTTCAAATTAAATCATTTTGAAAAAATCATTTCTATTTGATTCTTCGACTTGAAAAAGTTTAGAAAATCATCAATATCTATATTTTGGTAGCATCCTCTTAATTTTTAAAATACTAAAATAATTTATCTTTGGGGTACCTTAGCTTGTAGGTCGGCTAGTGTCTTCTTGATTCTATGTTGTGCATGGTGG
The DNA here is from genome assembly GCA_036023115.1 of Brasenia schreberi. NCBI lineage: Eukaryota > Viridiplantae > Streptophyta > Magnoliopsida > Nymphaeales > Cabombaceae > Brasenia > Brasenia schreberi. The sequence goes on along the minus strand of JAYKKT010000085.1, from coordinate 9,856,394 downwards.
TACTTGTATTTAGTGTAATGGATTTTTAAGCTTAATTTATGTATTCATGCTATATTTTGATAGATTTATTTTGCATATGGACTAAAATTTTGAGAAAAAGTGAAAAGTCAAAAGGCATGAAAAAAGAAAAAGAAAAGAAACGAAAACTTGGGAAAAAAAAGGAAAAGAAAAGCCCTATTTTACAAGTTTTCTTTTGAGCTATCTTTCTTTGTACACTCGAGACAATTCAAAAGGAGCTAATAGGACTTATTGTATATCCTTTTGTATTGCACTCTTATTTTCTCAGTCTTGAGAGTTTTTTATATTTAAGGAGGGATTCATATTCTACCTAGAGGTAAGAGTCCTAGCTCATCTATTTATATAGGAGTCACTAGATGGTTATTTCTGGGATTTTGAAAATTAAGATTTTGATTACCAAGTTATTATTGTTTTCCTCCTCTATTAGTACTTGTAGAGAGTGAAGTGAAAATGTTTTGTCCCTCTATATCTCATTTGAAGTGGTCCATTAAAAAAGAGATTGGCATTCAAAAATACTTTTATGATTTTCCAAAACTAGCACAAGTGCAATATCACTTACAAAGAATCAACTTGCACGATCATTCTTGTCTTTTCTTAGCTTGCATTAAAATGCATATCTTTTATTATGAAATTTCTGCAAGAGCATCCTTTATCCTATCGAGGTTGAGAATGTGAACTTTGTTACATCATGATACATACATCGGGTCACATTCAAGATGCATTTGCATTATGTAAATGCATTTTCTTACAAGGTGGAGCATTTTTCTATTTTTGAATCATGATAAGAGTCAAGTTTTGTTTCTCTTTGGCATTAGGTATAAAGTCCTTTCCATATTGTGCTAGGGATGCTTTACTCGATGTTGCTCTTACATCATAGTCAGTTTACTATCTCAATTTTATAGATTTTATTCTTTCATGCTCTTTTGAATATGGTTTGATATGCCTTCTTCTAGGATATACTCACGTGGTCTTGCTAGTGATCTTTTGTGTTGCAAGAATCTATAATATACTAAAAAGTATACCACTTATTTTTATTTTACTCCTATCAGTGATTCTAAAAGGAGGAAATCATCATCTGATTCTACCAGTATCTCTCTTTATTCCATTGTATTTCACTTGGCATTCTATAGTTGTAGTCACTATCTCACCCACTGTCCTTATGCTTGAACAAATGAAAGATAGCTCTACAGGTTAAGAGAAACTTGTAATGATAATTTGAAGATATTTAACAAGGAACTCAAGTTATCTACAGGTATACCTTGAGAACCCTTCAAAAGGAACTCAAGGACATTGAAATTAGTGATGATGTCACCCTCAATATGAGCTTGTACAATTTAAGATCAAAGTTTAAGGTATCATCCTCATGTGATTTACAAATTGTTATTATGAAAACTCTTCTCTGAAAACAAGTCTATTCTTTTTTGAAATTCAAATCTACCTCTATTCAAAAGCTCAAAGAGTATTTTTAAGAATACTTAACCCTAATTTTTTATTATTTATTTTCAAAATAAATTATTTTTAAAGCAGTCTTATCGATTTGGATTTAGGAAAAATTTTCTTGTATCAACTCAGAATTCCTTTATGAAATTGGTTAACCATCTTTCTTACAAGAGCAAACTCTTTCTAAGAACCAAAGACAAATTATCACTTTTTGTCTTACACTCCATCATATATATGGTTTGTGGTATGTCCTAAAATAAGGTATCCCAATTTTGCCCGATATATGATTTGGTTCATCATAAAACAAACATGGACCCTCTTAATGAATATGTCATGATCCAAGATTCACATAATCATCTCCCATGTTTTAAAATTAGATATTTGAAACTAGCTTTTGTGAACGAAAAGTAAATTTTTTATTAAAAATTTTAAATGTTTACAGATATCCCTCTTTGGCATCAATGAAGGCGAGACTTGATTGATGGCAAAGAAGTAAACATGAAAAATTGACTTCATAAATTTTATACAAAATTGACTTGAGCATCTTGAAATCATTTATGAAGCTTGATGTGATAGCAAAATATTTAAAAAGTTTAGATGGTCATGTTATAGCTTGTAAAATTGTTGAAGTTACCAAAATGTGATCATTAGGATGTATGATACGATATACTATGATATGATACACTCGTATCGTGGAGCTGAGTCATACGCGATACGATACACGTCAGACAACATTGAGTAATTGTCAATATATGAGGTCATTTTGTTTTTTAGGATGAATATGCTATAACTCCAGATTTTGTTAGAATAAAACAAATTCAAAGCATAAGCATGAGATTATTTTATTGGGTAGCATGTGAGATTTGATCTGATATATGTATAGTAATAGATAAATATGACTGCAACAGACATAAACAAAAGAAACACAACTGCATCAGACACAGACCGGCAAAAGAAACATGATTGCATCAGACATAGACATCAAATAATCAATAAGCATGCGACTATGCTGCTGAATTGATTAGAGCTATTGCATCTAATAAGGATGTTGAGAAACTCTAGTAATGAGTAAGACGAAAGATATAGATACCTACAATTGACTCTTAATGCTCTGAAATTATGTGATTAGATTGATACCTGTCTATGACAACATCAACATAGACAAAAGAAGCCCAACAATCTTTGCTTGGATGAAACAATTACTTGCACAACAGTCTATGCACTAGATAGAGAGACAAAAGTGTATCTAAGATTTATGATTTCTTCTCTCGTCTCTTGCCCTCTTCCAATGATGATAAACACTACATAAATATAATTTTTCTTAGAGTGTTTTAGAGAAGAAAAACTTGATACAACATTTTTTATTTTGAGAAAGAAAAAAAGATAAGAATGCAAAATTTATGATATTTGCACCGACCATATTTCCTTCTTAAGTTTGTTGTAGATGATAAGTAAAAAGCTTCCTGCATATATGGAATCAACTGACCTTAATAATTTGGTTTTATTTTCTCTCATTGATACATCCTAATGATCACATTTTGGTAACTTCAACAATTTTACAAAATGAAGAAATCATTATATGGAATCGACTGATCATAAGAATGGGAAGGCATAAGGCATGACTCACGTACAATGGCTGGACATTTAAGTATGGAAAGCGATGACTCATGTGCAAAATCACAACAACATGTCACATATGAAGTTGAATGGCATGAGAGTAGAAAGTGTGAAATGAAATAGAAAATGAAGACAGACAACACTTTTCATTCTCGTGAAATTGTTGAAGCAGCAAAAATATAAACCTTATAGTTTTACACATAAATCTTAATATCATGTGAATGAAAAGGTTGAATCAAATAGGAAATGAAGCCCACAAATACTTTTCATTCTTGTAAAATTGTTGAAGTTACCAAAATGTGATCATTAGGATGTATCAATGAGAGAAAATCAAACCAAATTATTAAGGTCAGTCGATTCCATATATGTAGGATGCTTTTTACTTATCATCTACAACAAACTCAAGAAGGAAATATGGTCGGTGCAAATATCATAAATTTTGCATTCTTATCTTTTTTTCTTTCTCAAGGACGGTCTTATCTAAGATCTTTCCTCTCAATTTCTACTAAGAGGGCATCTTATATCCTGGACCAATATTAGCAATTGCATATGTCATTGCTTGAAAATAAAAACTATTTATTGCATTAAATAGAATACATGCATTATAAAACCATCTGCCCACTGCAAGGTCTGCCTGATTATGCAGTTGTTCTGAAGCCATAACAACACGAATTCCAAGTTGAGCATCAGGTGTAGTGCTAGGAGGAAAAAATAAATGTATGCTAGAAGCAACTCTTCCTCTACTCCTTCCAGAGCTTCCTCTTCTATCACTTCTAAAATCTTCGGCAACCCTCTTTTTCCTGTTTGGTGGTTGAAAACTGCTACTACCAATCTCTGTTCTGGCATCTGAAGGAATACTATCAGTGAATCCAATAGCATCATGATTTTCCTCAAACTGCCCTAAATCATCCTTTTGTTGTCTCCTCTCTTGTATACTCTCAATCATCTTAAGACATTGTTATTTAATACCTTCTGGAAAACTTTTAACTCTTTCTGTACAAGGAGCAACTTCTTTTCTAGTCGCTGCTAGGTGGTGCTTCAATCATGAAATTCCACCACTAACCACCTTCTCACAAAACATACATCTGATATTGAATCTTGAACCCTCAACTGGTATACCCCACTGTCCTACTAGATCATTATACCGAGAATGAGAGTCTCTAACACCCCTTCTTGCCATCTATATTGAGCACTTTAATTTAATCAAAAACCTGAAAATAAAAGCACTTCGTAAATCTCTAATCTTTACATAACACTCAAATAGAGTATCTCCCACTTCATAAATGCAATAAAAATCATATCTATACACTTAATAACTTCATATTTTGTCATTCAAAAAAAGAAAAATACAAATAACACAAAAAACAACAAATACAAAGGAAAAAATGAAAAAAAACACTAAAAATATACCACAATCCGAGTTAGGACACGAACACCGTAGAGCACGTTTTTGGACCCTTGAACCCCAAGAAGGAGGAGAACCACAGAAAGGAAGTGTGGGGAGCTCAAAAAGAACAACATAAACCCTAAAAAATGTGGGTTTTTGTTCAGTTATGGACCCTTTATATGGGTCCCTAAGTGTATCATCCGTATTGTGTGATACGGCCCGTATCGCATGATAGGACACGATAACCTGTATCTTACATATCGCACCGTATCCAGGTTATCGTATTGTAATCGCCCATGATACAATATGTATCGCACCGTATCGTATAATATGGTGCAATATGGATAACACTGCAATTACTAGCTCGCGGATGTTGACCCTACTTTGCTAGGGGTACAAAACCACTAGTGAATCCCAAACTGAGTCTCACATTTTATATTAATATTTAAATATTGAAGAATGATATTATAGGTTTTGGTTCTTCATTGGAACTGAAATTTGCATGCACTAATGCGGCTACAAAATGAAACGAAGTAACACAAATGAATATGTAACATCAGAATTCCATTCAACCCAACAATAGTCAAGATGATCTTGCACGACTGAGAGATGGAGATTAATATATGGTTGATACCTAATGCATGCAATTAATAACTCAAGATGTAGCTAAGAAGAGGAAAAGAAAAACTGGCTGCTGGATGTTGTATTTTAGAACACCAAGATTTTGGAAGAGGGACTAGCACCATTCATTTTGCTTAGACATCACCACTGTAGTTTATAGTTACCAAGACCACTGCCTTCCGGATTGATGATCACCATGCGCATACCAAGAGAGAAAAGAAAAAAAGGAGAGGAGAGAAGAGACAGAGACAGAGACAAAGAGAGAGAGGTTTACCCTATTGCAGTAACAAGCAGGTTCATGAAGAAACTTTCAAGAGATTTCATGCGACTCTTTCATTCTCTCTCACATTTCACGAAAAAGATTGGTGTCTTCTCATGATAAAGGACATCTAAAAATCGAAATTGTTGCTTCCTCTAGGAAATTTCATGAGATACACAAGGAGATAAAGAACAGTTAGCTATCTCAATGGTTTCTACAATAATCAACAAGAGAGAGATCCCCTGGCTGAACTCAGGATGCCTTAACCAACGTAGTTTCTTGAAGTGGATAGTAGAGAAGTTATTCGTCTCTTTTTAAGTTGTAAAAGACTTTTTTTCACTTCATAAAGGTTGTTTTAGGGTGTATGATTAGTTGATTGTAGGGTTTTTGAAGGATGGCTATGAGCGGGCTATTTGTCTCTCTATTGAAATCGGTGTCGTCTGCAAAGTGATTGTTATAGCAATGTCAAGATCCATTGATGTTTAATTTCATGCCTTGCCATTCGTGCTTCTCTAACGTTTTCCTCGCAACTATGAATCTTTTGATCTTAGACATAACCAAGAACTTTCATGTTCAATGAGGTCGGGAACTGAGCTTGTATCTTTGCTTTTGGACTTCTTGATCCGAATTAACTCCATTTGACATTTCCTAATAATTTGAGCTTGGGCTTAAGACCCATCTGATGTATTTTTCAAATTTAATCACGGAAGTAACATTTTTATATGAAATTTAGCATGAAAAGTTCTAGGTGCTTACCTATACATATTATGTCTGGAAAATGTTCTAAAAATTTTAATGATATCAATGGTTAGACATGGTTTCCGTTTGATCATTGACGGCTGTGAAACGAAAAATTGGATTCGCATGTCATATCAACTTGGTGACCAGAAGTGTTCGTCAAAGAAAAATACTACAGATATTACAGCTGATATTACGACCTACTACTATGTGATACATGCTAAGTGCCACACAAATATAACACACAATATATGTATACATGTAGGTGTACATACATAAATACATAACATATCTGTGTGTGTATGAACAGTACGATTGTCACAAAGAGGCTTGGTATAAGGATAGAACACTGAGTTCTCTTACTAGAGATCAAGTGCTGAGCGGAAACTTATTGCCACTATGTATCTTGTCACGCTTTACCTAAACCCCATCTTCCCGATCAAAAGAAAAAATTATTTGTTAAAAACGTCATAATTGGGTCTGGTAGATGAGCCATAAAAGTGGCCAGGCTTTCCAGGCTCATCCCTTCATTCATCAAAACCAAGCAAGGGACTACACGCATTTAGAGCGATTTGAGGCTTATTTCTAACTTGTTCATTTCTTTTTAAGAAGATTGTTATGAATTAAGGTTCCGTAGAACCAAAATTTGCATATAAATACACAAAATGTAGATATGTTAAGACCTCACATGATCCCTCAAAGGCCTCATAGAAGAATGAGAGTGGTATTTTTGTGTGTTAATTAAGATACCTTTAGATTATCGAAAGTTTGATATATCTAACCAACTATATAGGACCAAACATTGTTTTTGTTGTGTTGATATACAAGTTGTCCAAATAGAACCCATTGGAGGTAAGTCCTACAAATCTTATTTCTAATTCTTTCATCTCTTTTTAAGAAGATAGTTGTGAATTAAGATTCCATAGAACCAAAATTTGCATACAAATACATAAAATGTAGATATGTTAAGACCCCACTTGTGAGTTAACACATATTTTATTATTCTTATATCCATAAATAATGTCAAATAGCATATCAGAATCTGTTGGTACACGATATAGGGAGGGTTGGCAGTTACATATGGGGTGCAACTACATTAGCATATTTATACCGACATCTAGGGAAAGCATCCTAGATAGAAGCACAATAACTTAGTAGACATACTTCTTTGTTTCAAGTAAGAAGGTATGAACTCCTCATCGACTTGTTTATACAAGATGAGATTTTCATATGTTAAAGAATCATTGCTTGAAAATAGATTTTTAACGAATATAGAACTCTGGATAGACTTATGATAGGTCGGTGGTGGTAAGTTTGATTATGCAACTTAATGTAGAATGGTAACTTACAAACAAAGGAGAACGAGTGACTTTTATTTAAAGGTTTGGTTTAATAAGTTGATAGGCTGATGTTTGATAATCCAATGAAAACAAAAGCCAATGAAAATGTATCAGGCAAGTTGATAGGTTTGGTTGATTTTTGATAATCCTCTAAGGTGAACGGCTTCCTCCTTTTATAGCAGAGGATAGGCTGGTTTTTAGAGTATTTTTCACTTCTTTAGATGACGCCTAAGCTTCCCAACTCATAGAGTAGTGGCTCATAAATCCTTTGCATGGTAGTGGCTTATAGTAGAGGATAGGTTGGTTAATCATATTCATGAATAAATCATTATTTTCATGTTAATAGTTTCTTTAATGGCTCGTTAGTCCTTGCATCCGCTTCTATGGTGCCTCCTTGCATGTGCTCGTATTAGGAAGAGGGGAGCTACTCCTGAAGTGGCTCCTTAAATCTCATGAAACTTTTGGTGTTTAGAGAAGATAAAGACAAAATACAAGATTTATTTACCACCTTTTACAAGGAGCTTTATGCCAATGAGGTTGGACTGCTTGTGTGGCTCGCATATATGTCTTCCATTTCCACATCTTCCAACCTACTTCTTAGTTGGTCATGCATCCCTATTTTGTATGGCATCACTATAGTGATTGGCTCAATCTCTAAATTTATCATTGACACTTATGCAAATCCGGGTCAAATTGCATTGGTCTTGATAGACATGGCCGGTTCAGAACCAGCTCAGTGGTTCGAACAGGAACCGAACCGGCCTCAGAGCCGCTGGTAACTGGAACGGGCTGAACCGGCCCTGGAACCGTAACCAGACCCAGGGTCCCCCGGTTAGGTTACGGTTCAAATTTTTTAGGAACCAGAACTAGAACCAGTGGTTTTAAACCACTTGTTATATATATATATATATATATATATATATATATATATATATATATATATATATATATATATATATATATATATATATATATATATATATTGACATGTGTTGAAGCATGGCTGAACAGTAGAAAGTGTTCTACCATTGAGTTAGGCGGGAGTTCAACTCCTACGGGAGTCCTTTTTACAAAAAAAATGTTTTTATCCGGTTTTGTGACGGTTTCAAAACTGGAACCGGAACCGCTCCGAAACAAGCAGGTTCCGAAATCAGAATTATAACCGCTCATGGGGCGGTTTGGTTCCGGTTCTAGGTTCCAAGTAACCCAAAACCAGCAGTTTTGAACCGTAAACCAGAAACAGATACCAAAGGTGTCATACCCGAAATTCATGAATCAGTTTCGATCCGTTTCTCTTGAGAGTAATACATGTCAACATCATTGTGGCTTTACAAATCATCTCTATGCATAAACAAGGTGATCCTTGAGAAAGCCTATGACCTGATGAGAAGGGGATTGAATCCCCAACATCATGATGGAGATTGGAGCTAAACCTTCGTGATGTTATCATATATTGGATTTTCTTACTATATATATATATATATATCAATCCTTTGGGAATGGTAGAACAATGTAGGAATTCAAGCCCAGACAAAGGCTTTATTAGGGTCATAGAATTTTTCTTTATTTATTTGTCTCCACATGGAGAAGCTCACACATCTTATACATGACAAGATGTTACAAGGGTGATGGTTGCCATGTACTTCTGGAAGACATGGACCACATATCACTCATTTAATGTTTGTTATCATATAATATCCATTGATAACCTTTTTGAATTTTGGAGAAGCTACTCCGTAAAGTTGTGCAACGGAAAAGAAGAAGAATTTGGTGGTAATGGAAAATTTGAAGAATTTGATGGTATGTGTTGGAGATCTTATGTGCTTTTGAGAAATTGGCGCTTTCCATAAGAATGTGCTTTTTACACGAAAATTGACCTTTTATTGGTAGATATCAGCAAACCTGAAACATGCACTAAATCGGCTTTTTACTTAAAGATACGAACAAAGTTGAATCCCCAAACTGATACACACCCAAACACTTAAAGATAGGTTGCTGAAACAAAAAGGGTTATAGAGTGACTCTCTTTAATGTGTACTTGAGCACTAACACTTGGGCCTTTTCATCACATGGGTTCAACTTTTGGATGCAAAGAACATCGATGGTCACATGCAAGACATAATAAAAAGCCCTTGACTCTCCTTGTAGAAGAGAAGTTAAGTTTGTGGCAACATGACGCACCAAGATAGTTGGTACTACAACTCCTTTGTACACTTAAGAAATTGCAATTATTTAAAGAACTTATGTAAGAAAAGGAGTTGATAAAATCAATAAAAGTATGAAAACAGAATTAGTAAAATAGGATTTGGGAAGATTATGTGGGTGCCAATAAGCAATAGATCAAGATCTTGAACCCTCTTTACTGTTGGCTTAGCTCATCGTTTATAATGAACTTGAATTATATTTGTTTTCTTTCAAAAACATGACCATTGAGAAAAGTCACCCTTTTTCAAGGGTACAGTCAATCAGTATGTGTGAAGAGACATGGTTTTTCAACCTATATTAACATAACATTAAGAACTCGTGCCAGAAATATTATGCCCTTTCAATATGTTTGATGTCATCATGCATCATGATATAACCATAGCCATTGACTTGTGTAAAACAAGTTGTTCACTAACAAACAGACCCGTAGCACTCCTTCAAGAAATATAAAACGTTGCATTATTTGAAAATCTTCTCAAATCCCCAATCATTTTCAAAATAAGTTTAAAAATACCATCTTAGAAATCTTATACTTGCATTATAGATATCTTATGTTTTGACCTAAACCTAATAAGAATTGAGTTTTCATTCATGTGAGTTGAAATAGTAGACAAATTTTGAATCATCCAATCCATTTGAGTAAGTGTGCACAACTTACATATAGAACTTAAGCATCAATAAAGTTATAATTAGGGTCGATACATTTTACAGTGACCTTATTTCCTATATCTTTTTTCTTGAGCATTTTAAAATCCAAGCCTGAGACTCTACAAAGTAACCCCACATTGCACTCACCTAGGTAAAGTCGATTTAATGTGCCTCTACAAGAGCACTTTACAAAATATATCCTATAGGTCTACTAAGATCAATGCTCAACCCGTTTTTATTACTTTTGTGGGACCACGTACTTTTATCTTGGGAGTTAATTAACATGTACTTGCCCACGAAACTCAAGATTTTGTGTTACTCAATTGTGAGTTGGCTTTCTATTGTTGGTGGTTTCATTAGCATTCTTGAGACCCATCCCTTTATATGCTTTATGTGTCAAATCCCTTGTTGATTTTTCACAAAAGGATATTAAGATTCAACTCTAATCTAATATAAATAACTTCAAAATGTATGATTTTTAATTAGATCTCTCACATAACTCTATATCAAGCCAATGTGTTAGGATTTTCCATTATATTCTTGGCAATATTCTTTCGATAGAGTACTCTTTGCTATCACAATTCATTGATACTAAGGCTTTATCTATATCGGAATCTCATGAAGTATACACTCTGCTTCATTCCTACTGCTTCTAAATAAATAAATTTTATAGACATGGTGAACTTAGCAATACATTTTTTTTTAATCCCAAGAAGTAACACCCCCACCAATTGTGAAGACCCATTTGCATTTACAAACATGGTCTTCTATGTAAGTTACCCAACTGACATTTGAATATTTCTTTAAGACCGAAGAATTTTCATTATAGACTAAGCTATAATTAATTGTTCTCTTCAACTATTTTTAGTACTCATCTAATAGCTTGCTTGTGATATTTACTTAGATTGCTTGTGTAATGGATTAGTCAAGCTATTGTATATCTAATATCAAGTTTAGTACATATCATCACATACATCAAGCAACCAATCACTTTGACATATTCTAATTGTACAATTGGACACCCTTTATATGATAGTAACTAAGAAATTGAGTTAAAGTAGCAGTCAAAAACATTGAGTTTCTTTAGTATTTTTCTATATAATGAAATTGAAAGTGTTATGCTATCTTCTTCTCTAATTATTCTAGTACTTGAATAGCATTAGCTACTCCCACATCTTACTTACCAAAATTGCTAAATAAGAATTTTTGAATATTTTCAACCTTATTTAAATTGGTTTCAAATATAAACATATGAATATAGAAGGAAATCAAGATATGTTTTCCATCATGAAGTTTACTCTACACACTATTTTCCTATTTATTAATTTTGAAACCAAACATTTGATGATATTGTTTAGGGGGTTTTCTAAACCATACAAGAATTTGACTAACTTACAAACTTTATGTTCTTGCCTAGGTACAATATATCATTTGTGACACTTTATATATACCTTCTCATTTAATTCACTTTTAAGATTGTCTTTTATACATTAATTAATGAATAACAAGTTTATATATAGATGCAAGTGCTAACATGACTTTAATTTTAGTTATTCGAGCTACATATACATATGGATCAAGGTATGCAATTTCTTACATTTGGGTAAAGCCCTAACAACTAATCTTGCTTTAAATTTGTCAATAATTTCAACTACTTTCATTTTTCTTTTAAAAATCATCTTGCAACCTATTGCTTTAGATTTGAGAGGGAGGTCCATTAATTACCAAATTTTATTTTCATTGGTGAGTCCATCTCATGTTGAATAGCTTTTTTCTAAATTGCATCATGAAACCTCATAATCTCTTTATATGTTTTGGAATCACTTTCACTCATATTATATAAAACTTAGAATATAGCCACATGTCCCTTTAACTAGGAATATTAAATTCTAGTCAAAAGGCCGTTTCCATTTGTATGTCTTTTACTTCTTATAGGCTCTTCAATATTTGGGATATCATTATTATTTTAAATAAACTCTTGACTAAGTCCACTTTCATAAATAAGTCTTTTGGGTCGAGGAATTTAGGTGAATCTATCTCCATAAAAATAAAATCTCTAGACTCAATCGCCTTGTCCATGTGATACTAGTTATTTGATTTAATTATGATGAATCTATGTGTTTTACTATTTTTGTCGTATACACGAAGATATATTAGATTTCTTTTTTACCCACTTTCTTCCTTTTAGGTTACAAAACTTTTATTATAGCCTTATAATCCTAAACTTAAAATAGTTTAAGTTAAGCTTTCTTACTTTAAAATAGTTTAAGTTAGGCTTTCTTTTCTTCTATAGTTCATGTAGAATTTATATTGTTCCTCTATTAGGACCTTTATTTAAAATATAATGAGTTGTTAATATGGTTTCACCCAAAAGCCACTTAAAATACCTTAGTAAAACAACAATACATTTATTATTATTTTGACTAAAACTCAATTTTGTTGTGGTGAATATGGGGCCGCAGTTTGGAGGGCTCAAAATCATTTAAATTATAATATTCTCTTTCATGTCTGATCTTAAACATTTGATGATGGTTTCATGTTCAAATTCTACTTAAATTTAAAGATATTGTCACAAACATAACATTTTCCTATGACATGCTTTCCTTTGATAATATGAATCTTTTTGCCTAAATGTATATTTAAAACCATACTTATTGGTAAGGTTACCAGTACCTAAATGTATTTTTTCATCTAGAACATAAAATACATCTATGTTAGTAAGAATCTTTACAAATGTAAATTTAAGTTCTATTGAGCCATTTTCCCCAACTTTAAATGTTAAAACATTATCATATATAAAGTGGGTTTGTCTTCCTCAAATAATGTAAAGAGTTTTTTGTTTTTCCATACATGACTGGTTGCGCCAAAGCACCCCACCTTTCACTAATGTCTTCAACTATGTTGACCTCAGATATAACCATGATGAGGTATTCCTCCAAATTGGAATTCTTTTCTTTAATTTTTTGAGATATAGATATTCACTCTAATGTTTAGGTTTCCTACCGATGTCAAACTCATTGTGCTCATAAACTTTATTGAAATCTTAACTTTTATTCTTTGAGGGTTTTTTGGACTTACCTTCATCGATTACATGGACTTTTTATTGAGCAATTATTCATTAGAATCTTCTCACTTACAATATTCTTTCTGAAGCTTAAGATGATACCCTAATCTTTTCAAAAAGGAGGAAGCTTGTCTATTATCAAGGAGACTATAATGATATCATATATGTTCATTTCATATTGCTTAAATTATTCAAGATCCATTTAAGTTTACATAATTATTTTATGCCAAATCTATTATATATTATTCTATAATTATTAAATCTAGTAATAACGGACCATGTATCTTGCTTCCAACATGTCTTACAAGTCCTAGCACTAGAAGAGTCTTGATAGGCATTGAATGCATTGGACATGTCATTTAGGATATATCCATGCACATGTAGTTGTTGTCCCACTTTTACCTTTGTCGAGTTTTCTCTAAGTGTTCATTTTCCATCTTTGGTGGGGTTGTGAAAGGAAGAAGTGTATATTCTTTTGTTATCTTAGGAAATTGCTCCTAAATTGGTCAAGTTTTATGAAATCATATCTCCCTTAAAGAAGTCATCCTCTCCAAAGAGCACGAAAGAAAGTCTAAGAAATGTTAGGGGTCTTTGGAGCTTGGAGAAATCACTTTTTTGTAGAAATCAGCTTTTTCTAGAGAAATTGGGTTTTATGTGAAGTTGGGCTTTTACTGGTAGAGATCGGTTGAATCTTGCATGAAATTGGCCTTTCGCAAGAAAATATCAGCAAATTTGAATATGGCATTGGTGAACACCCAAACACTTGAAGATACATTGCTGCAAGAAAAAAGTAAGTGACCAACTCTTTAGGGTGTGCTTGAGCACCAAATCGCCTATAGCATACAATGAAGAGCCCTTATACAAAAGAAGACAAGTTCTTGCACAAAAGAAGACTAGTAGTACAACTCCTTTGCAAAAACTTATTTAAGAAAAAGACAGTCAAAGAAATAGGAGTATGAAAATATAATCAGTAGAAAATTTGTATCAATAGGTAACATTTAGATCCAAACCTTGATTCTTTAGCTTGGGTTTATTATTCATAATGAACATGAATAGCATCTACTTTTCTGTTAAAAGACATGATCATTGAGAAAGACCGCTCTTTCTCAATGGTTGCAGATTGTGAAGAGGCATGCCTTTACAAGCCATACTAAATAACATTAAAGACTCCTTGTTTCTGAAAATTATGCCCTTTTAATGTGTATAACGCCATCGTACATAAAAACAACCATAGCCTTTGGATTACGTAATAGGCTCTTCAAATGGAAACTAACCCAATGTTAGCGCTCCTTCAAGATACACAGAACGTTTTAATATTTTGAAAATTTTCTCTGTATGATCAGGCAAAAATCAATAAATAAAAATCCAACATTACATTTTCACGTAATTTGCCAGGCACTCTAGAGGTTGAACTAGTTCAACAAGATGGAGTGCAAGAGGGCTCGTACTTGGGGTCTTGTCTTGGATTTCCAATTTCTCAGTGACCGCCACGACATTTTCACTTTAGTTATATCTTAGACAAGGTTTGCACCAATGTTGGGGCCGGGTTGGAAAGGGACGAGCCTATCATTAGCAGGATGTCTCACGCTAGCACGATCAGTAATTGGAGCTATGTCCATATATGTAATGCATGTTTGGTAATTGCCTTAATCATGCATTAACCGATTGGAATCCATACGACAAACCAGTGGCAGATCTTTCGAAATTTTGGGTGGGGCGGATGCCCCACCTTGACTCAATGTGGATCTGCCACTGCAACAAACTTTTATTTGGGACCATGGTGAAGATTCAAAGAAGCCACATTATCCCACATGAACTCAATTATGCAAGCTTAGAAAACTTGATGGATTAAAAGTGGAAGACCAACTTAAAATTGCTTGGAAAATGAGAACATAAAAGAACAGCCTGTGGACAGTAATTCTTCAATTTGAATGGGGACGAAGAGATCACGATTTAGAAGCGCCCCGAGCCAAACTTTCCGATTATGCCTTATGGAAGGACATCGATGCTTGTGGGATGTAGGTAGTGACTTGTCAACTTACTTTTGGAATGACGGTTGGCTCAAAAAGAATACTAAGTTGATGTCATATGTTCATGATCGACCGGGGATTAGGCCATCGAAAGGTACTAGTAACATGTATCAAGAGAGAGTTCCATGCTCATAAGGCTCGACGTTTGCTGTTGATGATATGTGGCATCCTTAGAAGAGATTGGCAGGATCAGATCATGTATGCACACATAGGCGCACGCAGGCACACATGGAGAGAGCAAAAATATATATGCACGCGCACACACCGGGAAAGCAACTCGTGTGCTGACTGGTTGGCGAGGAGCAGTCTACATCTGCTTGCTCGCTGCCATCGATGTGGCGAAACCCCAACTGAACTAATTACTCTAATGCTTAAGGATGTCATGGGGAGTCCAACTTCCCGCATTGTATATTATAACTCTTGATTTCTGTTCTCGAGTAGTCCTTCCAGGCTGGTTCCTCCATGTCACCAAAAGTGTATACACGCAGACACACAATATGTGTGTGTGAGGTCCATGCTCAATTTAGCATGGTACATAGATAGGGGAGTGGTTTGCATGGTTCCACCGATTCAACCAACCACCGCCCTCCATCGCCTTCTGCTATTCTCTCAAAAACAATTCTTTATGGGTCACCAGAACCACTTTAAAATAACTAAGCATTTATGTATATAAGTGATTTTGTACTTTTTTAAGTAGTTTTGGTGATGGTGATAGTGGTTTTGATGGACTAAAGGTGATTTTAGAGAGTAAGGAGTAGTAGAAGGTAAGGGACAGCTGCCGGTGGTTGGATTGATGAAACCATACAAACCGCTCGATTGAGCACCGTGCTCAGTTGAGCAAATATCACTCCATACACATCCAAAATACTTTAAATTTTAAGAATTTTACAGTTGGGACGTGAGAAGCCCGTTACCCCTTATTACACGAACAGAAAAAAGAAAATACTTAACGGAGTGCGTACATGCCCGATATAGACATCCATAACCTGTTCCATTGCCATCCCTATGCTTGATGCATCAACACGTTACAGAAGGAACTGCACTACTGGTCAAGTGCATGCCCCGCTCTCTTATCGGCGGACGTTCTATTCAACTAGCTTGGCCGCACAAATGCATTGTCAATCTAGAATGAATAGGTCATATCAAGTGATTTTAATGTAAGATGATTTTTATCAGCCATCCAAATTTGATGTTGTCGACTGTCAAATGTTAAAGCTATCCCGAAATTTGTTAACACGTTAAAATCAGGTGTCGTAAAACGTGCTTGATAATAGCGATATAGATCACACTCCTAAGGTTAGATCGCAACCATGAATTTCCTAAACTATGCAAAAACGGAGTACCTGCTTCTAAGAGTTTGATCCCGCAAATGTAAAAGCTGATTTCCCCATATCGGTTGTCTGCAGTGCTCGTTCGTTAAGGAGCCATGTCCTCATGTCGTCTATGTTGGCTTATATCTAAGGTCAGGATGCTCGAGACTGCTTTTTCGTGTATATCCCGAGAAAATAGCTCAAATTTAGCACCAGGCGAGAATCTCTCTCACAACCAGAGTTCTTTTCCAAATTTTACCTTTCCCACTACAGATGGTCCCCATCCAAACATTAAATTTGACAAATGGAAACCAGTAGTTCCCTAAGAGAAGTCTCGCAGATGAAAAAGAAAACAGCTAACAAGGTAGTCCTTGTCGAGTCCCTCTTGTAGGTGCCTGTACCTCTAAGGTTAGGAATGATCATTGAACATCCTCATAATACAACCCTCAGAATGGGTTTGATCAATGTGTGAACCCGGCCTCAAATGATTGTTGCCACTATTTTAGTTCTGGCTGCCTTAGCCAGCTAATTGAAACCATATGCAGCAGGATTCATTTATTCGGAAAGACCACTGTAAAGAGTACCACATGAAGAAATTCTGCATGAAACTTGAATCTATCTGGTTCTCTTTCATGCCTTTAGTGATCATCTCCCAGTGCTTAAAGATTTCAAAATGTATATGCTACCTTACAAAAGCCGAAACCAAGCTTATCTCACACTAAATCAGACCAGCTACACGGATTATTGATCCCCGATGATCTAACTTGCATGCAACACTAGCATTTAGCTAGAAACAAAACCATGCTCTTTTTCACTACTTTTGACACCTTCCTCTGCCTGATGTGCTTAATGTGTTCATCTAATTTCTCACACTTCAACCACAAAATTGCTCAGTTAGAAGATTGAGGTGAAAGTCCTATTCAGCTATTCGGCAATGCAGCTTTTCTTGGTTGTTCTCTCTGACTAACACTAATAGTAGTTCTTGGATTCATGGATTAGCCACTCCTGTGACGTCTCTTTCATTTCCTCGCCATTCTGTCCCCCACTCCCGTCACACATATATTCCGTCTCCTAACAAGTGAAATCAACACCCTATTTTGATTTACCACTGGGAGGCTTCTGTGTCCACGTACACACACATGCGTGTGTTCTTTAACCTTCAAACAGTTTGCAAGGAGAATAAAACCAAAACCACCAGCTTAGATCGGGCAAATCACTTTGAATCAGTTATTTAACAGGCACACACTCCCCCCAATCAGATGACGTTTGACCAAGTTACTACAAGGTCCATCTACCAACCACGAGATGAAAAGAACTTGATGAAGAAGTTTCGTTAGAAAGTCCAATTAGCACAGTCATGGGAACTCAAGGAGGCCTTCCTCAAGATATTTCTCTTGATGAAATACATGAAGCGTCACGCGTACAATCTTACAGGAATAGCATGACGCTCATAAAAGAGGAAACAGAAACCCTTTCATTAAAAGCCCACCTTGCTGCAGATACATATCCAATTTGCTAACCTGACCTTCCCATTTTCTTGTGGACTAACTTTTACTGATAGGTATCCATAACACCAGAGACAGTGACAGCGGTTTTATCCATGCACACAGGTTCATTTGGCAAGAGGAAAAAACAGTAGGTAGTAAAATTTCTTAATCAAAAGTGATATTGCTGGTAACACCTCTGGCTGGCTCTCTTCTTTGAAATGAAGATAAATATGAGCTAAAGTCGTGTGTGCATGAACCAACTGTGAAATAAAAGCAGGGAAGCAATACCAATATGCTTCAAGTTGCATTTGTGTTGGTGGTAGAGACAGGTCTCAACATGGAATGAGAAACATTGGGATCTTGAGGCATAGAATTAACCATCACCGTTGAAGCTGATGCAACTGGAGGCGGGTGCAATGCAGAGAGTGGAACACGAGGACCAAAGCCAAACATTTGCTGCCGGGGCATGAAAGCCATTGCTGGATGATTTACCTGTTGATTAAATGCAGGGACTGCTGCTTGTGGAGCAGAAGCTGGTAGCAGTGGCCGATTACTAGTCATGATTGGGGCTCCGGATGCTGTAGGAAGAGGAGATGAGACAGCTCCACCAAATCGGGTTGATAGAAGACGTGCACGATCAGCTGCAATCCGCTGTCGAGCCCTATCAACCTGATCACATTCCTTTAACAGCAGAGTCTCTATTTCACCAATCTGCTTTAGCTTAAGCTCAATCCGTTTAAGCTGCATCATATTCCACGCAATTAATAATAGGGAAACAAGCCAACTAACCAAGGACTGCCAGCCAGTTCAAGAAAACAGACCAAAATTGAGGCATGGAAGCGGGAGAATGGGCAATTATTGCATCCTATAGTCTCACATCATAAACATCAAAAGAAAACAAATTTACAGAAGAAAGGCATTCACTTAAACTAATTTTTTCACAAGATAAACTTCAATTTTTTTTCACTAGTTCTTCATAGCATGAGCATTTCTCAAAGTGTTTAATAACTTTAACTTTTAGTGAAGACCGACACTCTAAATGGTGTGCAGTTACATGTATTAGAGAGGCAGAGTTAAGGCATGTAGCGTCTCATATCATACTTTATTAAAGAAGTCCTCATAAAACTGAGGGATATCTGCTATACAACTTTTTATTAGCAAACATGAATAATTATCGGAATGAAACTGGTGTGTCACATGCTAGACTTAATTATGAAGTGAATTATGAAATTGTAGAGCATATAGAGGGGCACAACAATACGGATAGAAGACCTAGAGCATCGCCAACAAAGAAAGTTTAACACAATACGAAACCAAGCAGACCAAAAGGGCATATTGCACAAGCTGCAGGGTTGGGTGTCAAACAACAATACAAAAGCAAGTCTTGTGGTTTCCTTGTGGTACTTCCCAGTCTTTCTTAGACTCCTTTCTGGTTCCTGCCCTCGAACCTCCCACATCTTTACTTTTGGACCGCATTCTCTGGATGTCCACACCACATTAATCTAGTCACTCACTTTATGTACTGTTGGTGATATACCTATGCTTTCCTAATAACTACATTACAGATCCTGTCATTTCTTATGTGACCACACAGCCACAAGCATATACATAGGAAAATCTCCGACCCACATGCAAGTATAGTTTGTCGCATGTCCGTCTTATTCTTTCTTCTTCCTTCCTTCAATCTTACTATATTATAGTCCTTATGAGAAAGAAGAGAAGAACAGGGAGGACAAAATGAATTGATTACAATATGACAGGTACCTTATTGAAGGATCGAGCTATTACTGAAAAAGGGAGGAGAAAGGACAAAATAATTGGAATGGAGAATCACTACTCTACACAGTAGGAACCACACAGTAGTAGGAATGCCGAGTTTATAGGAACACCAATGTCCCAAAGTCAGGAAAACAGAAACCCAAATATATCAGGCTGGGAAGGAGTTATTTTTCCTCGATGCAAGAGATTACGAGTACTAGTGGGCTTGAAGATGCAGAAAAGGTTGGACGGAAAAATGACAAAGAGCTAGGCTGGGTAGAATCCTCGACAGCAGCTATTGACACGCAAGCATCCTACCACCATTCCCTGCCTCTTTAGTGGTAGCCAGCACGCTCCTTCATCTTTAGTGGTAGAGCTATCATAAGGAGGCTTGTTTCACAAGGCCTTGCCAGATAGTGTTCAAGGATGATCCACGGGCCCCCAGTCAGAATGAACACTGTCGGAATTGTACTGGAATCTGACAGGGAAAATTCATTTCCAATGTCAATCAGCTTTGTAAGGTTCCTTTCTTTCCCAGATCAGGTTTAATCTTCTATGCAGATAGCTGTAGCCAGGTACCAACTGACAATTAGCATATACCTCGTGAAATTTACACAGTGAAAGAGTATAACAAATCCAAAGACACCCAGAATGGTTCAACCGAGCCCTCTTTTATGCACGAAATAAGGTGGCACTTTATCAACAAAAATATATTTTTACAGAAATCCAAAAGATTGTACGATAGAAGGATAAAGAAGATACTGATCCCTCAAAACATGGTCATAAGCGCATAATGAAGCAGCTTCCGAAGGACAGGATGCTTGTACCTGAATGTCCAAAAGGATGCGACTAAGAGTAACTTTCAGATAGGAGGTTTCATTGAAGATTCTCCAGTTATATTAATGCAAAATCCCCCAAAAAGAAACAAAATAGGTAGCAGGCCCACAATCAGTCTCATCTCCGGAGGCAGATTGAGAATGAAGACTCTAAGCAAGTTTTTAATCTCACAACCAGATAATATCCTTATGCTTCATGCTGGCCAAACTACATTCCCAGGATAAGTAGATGGACTGGGTCTTCCACATGGAAGTCACAGAGGAAACAAAAGTTGGCCAAATAAAACACCAAATACCGTAGGTTCAGACTCACTGGAGCTTTGTCGTGCAAGAGGACAAGGGAAAGTTATAGCTATAGCTCAAGATCATATCCAGACAGATGATGTCCTTCAAGAAGAGTTTTTCTCGAGATGAAGGAGAAATAGAGAGGACCTTCTGAACTCTCCTAAAGCACTCTAATACCATGAACCTTTTATTTGCCCTTTAGTTCCCCAAAATCCCCATGATCTTAACCCGTTCCAAACTCCAGGTCATTGAGATTCCAGAGAAATGGCAAGATCGAAGGCCCAGCATGGTCACAAGGTCTTGACATTTCACAGGAATCTCAATGACAAGAAATAGTTTGAAATCTTAAACATCATAAGATCTTCCTCGTTCTCAAAATATTTCAACTATTACTTCCTTCCTCCTCTCCTTTACCGGAAGTAATGTTTCTTCTCCACAAGGAAGTTCCCTTAGGCGTCTAGTCTTTTTTACCATCCTCTTCCTTATCCTTAACCCACTGTTCCTCTAAAAAGCTCATCCTACTTTTTCACAGCTCAGATGGATGCAAGTCATAAATTTTGGTAAATTTTTCAAGGGACAGAAAAACTTGATCTCATTATTATCATGTTTTTTTACTCAATATTTGACAAAATTGAAGCGAATAATGTTTTGATGCTTTTGACACCAAACCACCAAAAGAAAGAATCATTTTTTCCACAACATGGATGCAGGAAACAGAAACAATCAAGTACTTGCAGGCAGCACATACCTGATGGTTTATAATAGTTGCACTCATGCGCTGAATGTCACGCTCCTCGTGATCAGCAAAGAGCTTTGCTTTCATTGCTGCAGCAGAAAGGCCAGCTTTGGCAGCATCTTTTACAATTTCTCTTGATAATGGCTCTCCAGATTCATTGCCCTCAGCTTTTATTTCCTCTGAATCCATCAGGGAAACTCAAATTTATACACCAGCACATTAACTACTTGCAAGATTTTTCACTTATACCAACCTTTATGGTGTCCCAAGCTCCTTTGCACGCCATCTTGATTCATGTTTTCAGAACTTACCCTTCAGAGAAGACAAAAGCTTCAGTTTTTCCATGGTACTAACTAAAAAATGAAGCGCATGAAGAATCATAATGAAAAGGAATGGCATCCAAATATTATGGTTAAAGATCATCCAGCTGTCAGTGAGCATTCTTTATGCAAGAACCGGATTCACAGCTATGTGACTAAGATCAGCTGAAGATTAAGCACATAGAAAGTACATCCCACCTATCACCCTGAGAAGAGCACTCCAATCCTGACAGGCCATTGGCAGATAAAAAACCATTTTCTGCTCGAGATAATACTACAAGTGCTTCATGTGCAAAAGTAGCTGCTACACGTGGACCTATGGCACAGGCCAGAAATGACACCTGGAAAGTTTCAAGAGTGAGATCAACAGCAGATGAAATGTACTTGCAATCAAAACGCAGCAAAATATTGACCAAGCCAAAGTTTAGACAGTGCAAAGGCAAACATATAATATGAAGTTATGTTATTAAAATAGTATCATGTTGCATGATATGTCGTGATTTAATCATATATAAGCACACGTACCACATGGGAGGCAATTTATTGCTCTATATTGTATGAGTAAACTTTCATTTCCTGCATCATGGGAGGGCTTTAAACCCCCTCTTCCTAAACCCAACGACCCAAAAGAAAACAAGTTTGTAGGCATTGTTTTCAGTCTCCCCAACCCATTCTAACTTGATCTGCTTTTTCCAGCCGTTTTACTCCCTCAAGTCTTCCCCCAACCCATTCTCACTTTGTTTCTACATAACCACCATGAGAAATTGTGAAATTAGTACCCTAAGCGCATCCCTAAGGCTCCCAAACCTATTTTTCTCCATAACACAGCAAATGCAAGCATGCTCACTTTCGTGAATGGGTGATACCAATCATGTTCATTGAGACATGCCAATCATAGAGAAGTACCAAGAGAACTATTATGGGCGTTCATTGAGACATGTCAATCATAGAGAAGTGCCCTAAGTGCATCCTTAAGGTTCCCGAACCTATTTTTCTCCATAAAACAGCAACGCCAAGCATGCTCACTTTCGTGATGGGTGGTGGTACCAATCATGTTCATCGAGACATGCCAATCATAGAGAAGTGCCAACAAGGAACTATTATGGCCGTGTTCGACAGGAAACAAGTGGGTCAGTCATTTGAGTCATCATCTGTAATATTCTGCTCCTAGAACACTTTTGGTGGCTGCCACGATCCACCAATGCAATTCACAGTAAACCAGTCACAAAAGCGACTATCTCACACTCTAACAAAGATCAAACAATAGCAAAATATGTACAACAGAATGTTAACACGGAACTCTTCTCATTATCACGCCAAAAGGCATTGAATTTATTTCCAATAGAGGGAAGTTTATATAGAAGAGGGCTAACAGCAGAGGCCCCTCCAAACGGCTAGAATTCTAGCCATTGGAGGGCTTCCAAGTGTAGAATTATAGTGGTTGGAGGATTGTGTCCGAGGGCCGGTGGCTGGGCATGTTTGAGCAAGAAGAGAAAAAAAACGAATGTGCTGTTATATTACATTTAACACCCCTCAACAAGACGGTGCTATTACCGAAAAATTGCTAGCTAAAAACTACAACCTTGAAGATTAGAGTAACTTTGTAAAGACATTTGTAACTTGATATTCAAGTCACACAAAGTGGAGGGATAAATGTCCTTAATAAATAATGTTCTTCAACGTGATGACAATCTATGTCACACGGGTGCGGGTGCGGAATACAGCAAATTTCAAAAATTTTGGGTACGGCGACACGGCTAGGGTATATAATATTATATATTATATATAATATTCAAGCTAGAACAAGTGAGACATCAATTAACATAAGTACATGACAATACCAAGTACACAACTTTATATTAAAGCAAAACACATAAATGGTAAACAACTACTAATTTCATCCTAATACACAAATCAATCTTCACGGATCCAGACTCATTTATCCAAAAAGGCCCGAACTTCAAAGTCGGTACCAAATTTGTAAGCATTGAATATCCACATAAAAGGAAGTGAAGAAGGTCCACGTTGAGATATTTTCTTCCGTCCATCGACGGAGTTTCATGGGAGATGACGGAAGAGAAGCTGAATGAGTATTTTGGAAACTATGGTGAGATAACTCCGGTGGTCATCATGGGAAATAAGGTCATGAGTCGACTAAGAGGCTTCGGTTTCGTCGTCTTCGCGGATCCCTCCATCCTCGATCAGGTTCTCCAGGATAAACACACCACCTTAAAAAAAAATAAATTTTTTTTTTGCGTATCCATGTTGCACCGACACGGTGTCGGTGTCACACCCATGTCAGGGCAACACTCCACCTCCTAGAGGAGTCTATGTGACTTAGATGACAATCCGTCTCAATATGATTGGTGCACTAATAAAAGGTATTGGTATTAGCTACATACATAACACTTTTATTGTCACAATACAAGAGAGAGTGGACTCAAAGGTCATATCATATCAAGATCCTAAAAGAGCCTCCTTAACTAAGTTAATTACGTAGTAGTATTAGCTAGGCTTTGTGTATTCAACTTTAGTCGAGGAGAGTGACACCTTTTGTTGGTTTTTGTACCTCTACGAGATCTCAGTCACCAAGAAAAAATGCAATAGCTAGTTGTGGAGTGCTTGTGATTAACCTCACCACCTAGTGTTGTTTATACCCTATCATAACATGTATAGTTTTTTTCCATGAGACAGGTGTAGCATATTGTGTCATAAATTTTAAAATATATATTTAAAAATCAAGAAAAATTAACAAAAAATCAAGAAAAATTCTAAACAATTCCTATAAATCAAATTTTAAGTAAACATTCAAACATTAATTCACATTATAAGCACAATTTTCATCATTGAACAAGTAACAAATATTCTTTAAAATTACAATTTTCATAATTGAAAAAGAAGAATCACATATAATATTATAATCAGTTGCAATGTGAGCTTGAAAGATGTTGCACTCCTGATGATGTCATCAAGACAAGGGCTTCCACAAAGCTTGAGTTCCCCTTTCGCTCTTTCTGCTATTAATTTGGGACCTTTCACTTGTAGAGGTATATACTTTATTATAGATGTTCTATTCAAGGTTTTAAACATGAGATTATGTTAGAAACTAGAGTATAATATAATAATGATACCTTTTGTTACATATTTTTGAAGGAACATGGAGAGGAACTATTCTCTTGGCTCTCCCCATCTGGTTGGATAAAATATAGTACCAACCAATATTATAAAAAATGTATTGTACGATACAATAAGCGTATCGGGTGTATCGTTACATAAACCGATATGATTCTGGTACCTATATCATAAAATGCATTTATTATACCTAATCATTACATATCATACGATATGTTGCGATATGGGTAGTGTATCATACGACTGTCTATGTTGCATGGATACGGGTAAGGTACCGGTACCGGTACCCGATACCAGTATGGGTAAAGTACAAGATACGTCAATTTCAAAAGATCTAAGATATGGGTAAACCACTATTAAAATATATATATAATTAATATACATTATATATAATTACATTTATATGAAATTAAATATGGTAATTCATAATTGATAACTATAAAAATTAAAAACATAAATTTAAATAATGACATCATATCAAAACAAGAACACTAAACAAAAGGCAAATATATTACATCTCATCTATTATCTAGAATAGGAGGTAATAGAATGTAAGATATTATCAAAATGGGGAACCACACATAGACACAAGCATACTAATTTTTAGAATACACATTATGAAAATAGGGAACCACTTGATACAGTAAGAAGAGATGCAAACAAATGTAGCCGACCCAATCTAGTATGGGAAAAGGCTTTGTTGTTGTTGTACTGCTTGAATCTTCACATCAACAGTCTTTCTTTCTTTTTCTACTGATTCACATAGTCATATAAGTTTTCCTCACTTGCAAGTGGCATTAAAGTTGCCTCTTGTTTCTATGAGTCAAGAAGACCAAACGGTCTGATAAAAAAAACGATTTGTTGTGCCTTGTCATGTGTGAGAGAGAGAGAGAGGATACCAGATATTGATACTACCATATCACCACTGACCTTATTAAAACTATGCCTCCGTGAAAATAGAGAAACGATTCGCTGGAGGAAAGAGAGAGATACATCGTGAAAAGAGAAGATTAGTCATTTTCCGGTTTTAATTTGAGTTTTGGATCAGATTTCATGGATTGACCCGATCCGTTCTCCAAAATAAGTACCCAGTACCCAGTGAAGTACCTGGTATGGGTACGCCACCCCATGCTTCACAGATGACTGCAAGCTTTCAAAATTCATATTTTTAAAAAAAATCATTGTTTAAGTATGTTTAGACCTCCTAAAAATTGAAGACCGGCTCCTTTCTCTCTAAAAATTATATATGTATTTAACATTTATTAATAGTTATCAATCCCAAGTTTGAAAACGGGGGTCGAAAGTGATGTATGCATGTGATTTAGTTTGTTTTGACATTGAATCCATTGTCTCTTGGTATGGTGCATATTGTAGAACTTTTTATGTTTTAAAAAAATAATATTTTTTAATGACTTTTTTAAAAATAATTTAAAGATCACACGTATCGTATTGCATTGTACAAAACAAGTGTATCATTATCCCATGCGATATGGGTCCAATACCATATTTACAACAACGGTACCAACACCAAACATGGACATTATGTCCTCATGTTTTCACATTCCTTAGTTGAATTTGGACAGCATAGTTATTACATTCAGGTGTTTTTATAAATAAGGGAGTATCGCACATATCATACGATACGTGCAATATGGGGTGACAATGTCTTTAGGATTATATGTTTGGTATTGGTACCAATATTGTAAATATATGACTCGTATCATTACAACATTGATACCAACTTCGATAATTTCTTCTATGGCTCGTATTGTACAATACAAGATGATACACGTAATAGTATCACCACCCCAATTCGCATTAGTATAAGCAATTAAGGATAAAGAGAATAAGAAAACTCCCTTTCCATTCCAGTAGTATGTCTCACATGTCTTATTATCCTCAACACTCACATTGACTTAATGTATGAAATGTTAAGTGGTATCGGGTTCAATATTGGATCCATATGTATATGATTGTTAAGTATGTTTAAGTAAGGATAGATTAGTCATTTAAGTTATAAGATAGTATAAGTAATAGCATTAGTTAGGGTTAGTAAAGAAGAAAAGAAATCAGCAGCAGCCTGGAGGGCATAGAGAAGCCAATGGTGGTGTCTATGGTGGAGAGATTACCTCCAACAAAAAAATATTTATTATGTAGATTCATGTATCAATAAATCTTAACATGGTATCAGAGTCTATTGGCAACAAAACACAGTTTTTTTGGAGTGATAGCAGTGGCAAGCACAAACGTTTGTCTCAAACATCGCAACCCCTGTCAAACATCGATGTAGTTTTTAGTCATTTTTTTCAAAGCAGCCACAACATATTTGTTAGAAGATGGTAAGGGTTAGTCGTTTTCTTTGGAGTGATAGCACTCATCAAAATCTGCACGATCCATAGTCGTGTAAGGTCCCATCCATGTTTGTTGTCCCAACACGACTTCCTGCGCAGAATATTGGTGTGTATTAAGAGGACAGTATGCATATAAAGGTAAATCAGTTGAAGTTCCATTTACAATTTTGAATGTTCAATCAAGAGAGAAAATAGGTGCATTCCAAATCACAAATATCTTCGTGTAAATCAAGAGACAAAATAGGTAAATGAGTGGCAGGTAAGAACTTTTGGAATGATCTAAATCAATTGAACTAGCCATCCTTGTCATAGGAGATGGTCTTACTTAACTGGACAACTACCTCGTCCAACATATCTTGACCCCAATTATCCAAAATAGAGAAAGGAAAATGCCTTCGTATCTTCGTGGCAGTTGCAATCTATGGCTCCCTCAACTATCTTGAGTTTGCATGTGAAATATGGAAAGATAAGTATGCACACCAGTGTTGTCTGACGCATATCGTATCGCGTATCGTTGGGCTCCACGATACGGGCGTATCATACCGTACTTTAATATTAAAAAATAAAAAATTATTTAAAAAATCAAAAAAATAGTTAAAACAGAAGAAAAAAATCAGAAAAAAACTGGTAATTGCTTTGAATTTATATAATGCAAAGTTTAGTACTTATTGAGCATTCAATATTGAACAATTGCATCCACATTTACATATTTTGAAGCAAAAAATGAAATATATTTACATTTAAACTTTGGATTTGTGTTTCAAAATATATATCAAGTGTGTCAGGTGAAATCATGAGCAAAAATAACATAATATGTCACTCCTCCTAGGAGTGGGTCCCCAAATATCGGAGTGCACTAATTCGAAAGCCTTTTTGTGATAAAGGTTCTTTCGTCAAATGGTGTATGATGTGTTTTGCGAAAAATACAATCTTTACAAATAAAATCATTATTTTTATTAGTCTTTGTTCATTGATAATTGTTAATTTTGCTTACATCAAGATGCCCTAATATGGGAAAAGGCTTAGTTGTTGTTGTTGTTGTTGTTGCAAGATGCCCTAATTTTTTATACCAAAGAGCAAAATCATTATAAGTAATCTCATATGTTTCAAAATTTGATAAAACTAACTTATCCATGGACCATACATGTGTTTGGTGATTCTACACCATATATTTGTTTGGTGAGAAGGTAATAATGCAACCATTATGACAAATTTGACAAACTGAAAGAAAATTAAGATTTAATTTTGGTATAAACGTACTTAAGGTATTTTAAAAGAATTATTTTCTAGATTACCAATTTTTTTAACAACAAACTTAGTTTCATCAGCCGCAAGCACTTGTGTGCATCTGTCTAACAATTTATATTCATTTATCATATGAAAAGAACCACTAGAATCTAAAAAACATATCATACCTTGATTTTTGGAAGAAATTGATAATGTCGACCAGGAGATGATTGCCTTTTCTTTGAATATTTCTCCAATATAGGCATTGATTCTCGATGGTAGCACTTTCTCCATACTATCATAAGCAAACCTACTCAACAAGAGAGGACAAGTGGTTTTGATATGTTCACTCTCCTTGCATCAATGGCAAATCATACTCTTCTTTGGCCAAGGCATAACACTACTCTTGAATTGCCCGTTCCCTTCACTATTTATGGTGTATGGAGACTTATACGTCTTCAAATAATTTTTGGGTCTAGATGTAGCAAGAACTATTTTTTGTTGTTTCTCAATCTAGTCTCTTCTATAACTAAATCGACCAAGATCTCATAGTTTTTGGGTCTCCGCTTTATATGTATCAAGTTTGATCTTATATTCTCAAATTCATCTCTTAATCCTATACGAAAGGTATTCTTTAAATTCATCCATACTTTAAGTTTTCCGAATTTGTCATAACTTCTAAGTTGATTCCCACAGTACTAAGGGTATTTTGGGTATTTGGGTATTATTATAATTACCCATAGTACTAAGGGTATTTTGGTCATTTTTTGTTTTACAACCCATTATATAAGGGTTAGACGTTTTGTATTAGGGTTAAGAGTTTGAGATTAAGAAAGATAAAAAGAGAGGGAGAGGCCCTGAGGGTATGCCCCCTTCTCCAATCTCCCATTTTACTCTTCATCTTTTGTGAATGTTTTCTATTATCGATTATCTGCTATGCTTCCCACTAATCTCAACAAGTAGCAATTGTACGATGAGCTCTGCACTATCTGTATATCTCCTCATCGATCTCTCTAATATCCTCAAGGTTGAGATCTACACAATGGGTTGCATATGGTGTCCAATAAAAAGTCTCATAAGTATCTCTTAATTCATTTTAAGTTGCTTTATAGTTAGTTGCATTATGTGCAATTAATTATACTACATTCTCAAGCCCAACCTCTATCACCTTATCAAATTTTTGTCTTATAACCTAAGCAGTATGCCGTGTTAGAAAAAGGGCCACTCGGGCCCGACCCTGGGCCACTCGGCCATCAAGGCCAGGGCCACTACCTGTTGGGGGCTCCAGCCCCCTCTTCATTTTCCCTTTGTTCTCTCTCACTTACTCTCCCTTCTTCTCTATAAATATTTCTTCAAATCCATTGTAAACTTTAAGCCTTTTGTGGCTAATCAATAAAGATTATTTATTCAAGTTTGCTTTGTGTTATTCTTTTGGTGTGCCCTCGTTGCACTCGGCTATAGCCTTTTCTAAGGCTTCGTGATAGTTACATTGTGATATTTATTCATCGATCTTCCACAACTATATTGGAGTGTTGTCTTCATTACATGATATCAGAGCCATTTTCGATCGTGAAAACACCGATTGTCACCTCGAGAAGCGTGTTGATAATGTGCTTGATTTTGTTATAAGTTTACCTCTTTATAATTTTTTTTCTCCTTAAAATATGAATAAAAATTGAGGATTTAATTTTTGTTTAACACCTTCAAACTGCAAAACATGGTCCAAACTATGAAAAATTATCTATATTTCAAAAAATTATAGGGCTATTTAAGTGGTTTAAAGGTAGAACCCTCCATTAATGTTACGCTTGAGCAAAAAGAATAATATGAAGGAGGTCATCGAACGGTCGTATGGGTGCTCATGAACAATGTAAATAAGCACACTAGGGACACTTTGGCCGACTTCACTAATGCAAAAGAAGCATGTGAATACTTAAAAAAATCCCATGTTCAAAGTGATGTTGCTCATATAATGGCATTAAGAGACAAATTGGTCTCTCATAGACAAGGAGATAAAGGGGTAAACGATTTTTTTGGTGAATATTCCAATATTTGGAACCAACTACATATAGAAAGAAATGTACTCAATGTCTTGATGAGATACAATATGAAGACAATGAAGATTTTGTATATCAATTTTTATGAAGTCTTCGAGATGAATTTGAAGGAGTTAGGTCATCTCTTATTCATCAGAAGCCATTTCCTACCAGAGAAGAGGTTCTTACCGATCTTCAAATACCAGAAACAAGAATGAATGAAACTAGGTTTCAAAAAGATACTGCTCTTAACGCATCTAAACTCGAAACAAATATGAAGGCTTATCGTCCTTCCCATTTCAAAAATGACAGATCAAGCAAAGCAAAAAAGGAGGTTATTTGCCATCATTGTGAAGAAGCCGGGCACATAAGGCCAAATTGCCCTAAATCAAAAAAGAATGCGGCCTTAGTGGAGGAAAATGTTTAATCTTTCATCCTTGCACTTCAAGAAAAAGTGAAGCAACTTGAGGCTCAAATGAAGGAAAAAGCAACAGTTGTGCGGTTTGCTCTTCTTCGACAAAAGAAATTCAAGGTATGACTTTTTAGATTCTTGATTCGGGTGCTTCATTTCATGACTTCTAATAAAAAAATTTTAAACTCATGTGTTAAAAAATCTCCATCTTGTGTTTATACTACGGATGGGATAAAATTAGATGTAGAAAAAATTGGTGATTTACAAAATAAAAATTTTGAAATCTCCAAAACTAAATTTGAACTTATTCATCTCAGATTTCAGATACAAATTGTGTTGTAACCTTTTCATCCACGGAATGTATTATACAAGATCACCTCTCGAAGAAGGTGATTGGTCATAGCCATATAGAGGGCGGACTTTATATTATGAACTTTTTGCATAGTATAGGATATGTTAATGTTTTGACAAATGATGCTCTTTTATGGCAAGAGACTAGGACATCTTAATATACTCAAAAATTGTATCAATGTCCTCTTCGAATGAAATCTAAGGAATCTTTTTCTTTTAAAGATTATGTTCTTGGTAAAATACAACATTTTTCATTTCCAAACAAAACACATGTTATAACAAGACCCTTCGAAATTGTTCATTCGGATGTATGGGGTCCGGCACCCGTTTTGTCTAAAGGAGGTATTTCCTATTATGTCATTTTTATAGATGATTTTACTAGGTAAACATGGTATATCTTTTAAAAGCAAAATCTCATGTCTTTCAAAATTTTGTTATCTTTCATAATCTTTTAAAAAATCAATTTGATTCCGAAATCAAGATTTTTATATCCGATTCAGGAGGAGAGTTTATGTCAAAGGATTTTAAAAATAATCTCAAACTTTTTACTCTAAGACTCCTCAACAAAATGGTATTTCCGAACGTAAGCATAGACATATTTTGGAAACTACAAGAACTTTGCTTTTATCAAGTGGTGTTCCTAAAAGTTTATGGGCAGAGGATATTATGACTGCAGTCTATTTTAAGCATAGACATATTTTGGAAACCACAAGAACTTTGCTTTTATCAAGTGGTGTTCCTAAAAGTTTCTGGGCAGAGGATATTATGACTGCAGTCTATTTAATTAATCAGATGCCCTCTTCGGTTTTACAAAATGTGTCTCCTATAAAAAGACTTTTTAAAGTTTCTCTCAACTATTCAAGACTGCGTGTTTTTGGATGTAAATGATTTGACAAAGACGATAAATTGTTATCTCGAGCCATAGAATGTATCTTTATAGGATATGGAATAACCAAAAAGGGGTATAGGTGTTATGATTGTAAAAATGATAAGCTTTATGTATCACGAGATGTTAAGTTTTTTTAAAATGAATATGTTTTTAAAGGCATGGATGATAATATTTCTCTTAATGACTCCTCATATTCCTTCTTGAATGATATTATAGGTGAAGAGGTAATTCATGAAGAAAATGATCTTGATGAATACAAGACATCCTATTACACCTTTTGATAGCATTACAATAGGAGATCTATGCCTATCCCTAAGAGGTCAAATCGTAATTCTAAACCTCCTGAAAGATTTGTCTCATATGATAGTTTTTCAAAGTCATAGAGCTTTAGTAACAAATATTCCAGCTATAAAGGAACCTAAAACCTTTAAGGAAGCCCTGTTAACACAAGACAAGATTCTTGCAATGAACGAAGAGTTGGATGCTTTGTATAGAGCCCAAACTTGAGATATTGTCTCTAGACCATCAAATAAAAAGACTAGGTTATCGATGGGTCTATAAAATCAAGACTAATGGTAATGGCTCATTAGATCGCAATAAAGCTAGATTGGTTCCCAAAGGTTACTCACAAGAATATGAAATTGATTATGAAGAGACCTTTGCTCCTGTGGCCAGAATGACAACTGTTAGAACACTTATAGTTGTTAGAACAACTATCAGTAAGACACTAAAAATGCTTTTTTGAATGGTTGGTTGAAGGAAGAAGTATATATGGAGCTTCCTCCTGGTATCAATCTTCCTAAAAACCAAGTGTTCAAGCTCAAAAGAGCTTTATATGGTCTCAAACAAGCTCCCAAAGCTTTGTTTGATAGAATGACTGAATTCATGACACTGCATGGTTTTACTATCTGTTATTCTGACACAGCCTTGTTTATAAGAAAATTCTCTGTATGTATTGTTATTCTTTTGCTCTACGTATTCTTTTGCTCTACGTCGATGATATGATTATTACAGGTAATGATAATACGGGTATCCAGCAAATCAAGCAAGAACTTGGTAATATGTTGAAATGAAAGATCTTGATCAACTTTCTTATTTCCTTGGCATTTAGGTAACTCATGATGAAGGAGGTTTCTTTTTATCACAAACTAAGTTTACTAATGATGTTATTCTTAGATCAAGTATTACAGATGACAAAATTGTTGAGACACCTGAGGTAATCAACCAAAAGATGCGTCTAGTTGATGGTGAACTTTTGAGTGATCTCACACCTTATAAACAAATGGTTGGAGCACTCACCTATCTTACCATAACACGGCCAGATATTGTTCATGTCGTTCATACTGTAAGTCAGTTTCAGCATGCGCCCACCTTAGTGCATATGAGTGATGTTATTAGGATTGTTCGTTATATTCGACAAACCTCAACTAAGAGAGTATTTCTATCATTTTCCTCATTATCTCAATTGCTCACATATACTGATGCTGATTGGGGTGGTGATGTGAAATACAGGTACTCTACTACCAGTTACTGCATATTTCTTGGTCACTCACTCATTTTATGGAGATACAATAAACAAAAAAATGTCTCTTTCGTCCATCGAAATCGAGTAATGTGCAATGGCCAACACAACTACAGAACTAACTTAGCTGTGATGACTACTTCAGGACTTGGGCATACAATTGGAAGCTCCTCCAATCATGTTCTGCGACAACAAAAGTGCTACGTATATAACCAACAATCATACCTTTCATGAGCGTACAAAGTACATAGAGATGGATTGTTATTACGTTCATGAAGAGCATCTCCAAGGCAAGTTAATATTACTGTTTGTAAAATTAGAACATCAACTTGCAGATGCGTTCACCAAGTCATTACCTGCTCCTCGATTTCAATCTTTAATTGACAAACTTCAAGTCATGGAACTATCAGTTTGAGGGGAGTGTTAGAAAAAGGATCACTCGGGCCCAGCCCTGGCCCATTGGGCCATCAGGGCCAGGGCCACTAGCCCCCTCTTCATTTCCCCAAAATTTAACAAAGTCTATCATCGCCTATTTGTCCATCTGCCTGCTATAGTGCATCCTGTCTCTTTTCATGACTCTCAAAGTCAGTCAATATTCTTCAACTTGAAGGGCAGTCTTATCTAATAGTTTTCCTCTCAACTTTCGATAAGACGGCATCTTATATCCTAAACTAATATTACCAATGTTAAAGGATGTTAATAGATTAGCTTTAATAGAGTCGTTTAATGTATTTCCACATTATTTTAAGTGTTATGTCACTTTGGTAGTACTTAATACTTATTAGGAGTAGTTTAGAAAATCAAGTTAGACAGGGTTTAAATAGACGTCATTAGGGTTGAGTCATAATAAAAAGAAAAGAAAGGGGCGGCAGCACTGTGGAAGCTATGAGTCTTCTTTTGTAGGGCAGATTGGAGGAATACTGTAAGTTGATTTTATATTTCAATCAATAAGTTTATTATTTTTCCTAATATGGTATCAGAGCCTATAAGGCCCGAAAATCTGCATTTTTTTGTTTCAAAGATTGTGATTTGTGTTGGGGAAGAAATCTGATTGAAATCCCTCATTGAAACATGGAATTTCTCCACAAAGTAAGAGACGATCTGCAGTTTTCTTTTGTGTGATTGCACATACTGCCGTAAACAACAAGTTAGAGTTTGTTTGTGTGCCCTAGAGTCGACAACAAACTTGGACAAGGGGCAGACGTGGACAGGTTCTTCTTATCGTGTGAAGAAAAACATTTCAAGTGTTGAAGAATCCCGATTTCTGCCTGGTGGACTGATCAGATTGTGTTCGTTTGTGTGCCCTAGGACATAGACAAGTTCTTATCTACGTTCAGCCACATATTTTCTCATGGGCATTTATTGTATAAAGTTGATTAAATCTGAATCTTACAAAACATTCCAAAAAATCAGATTTGGTGTTGTGGAACAGTTGGTACAACAGCAAATATTCAAGAAATAGAATTATAGCAGATTACAGTCTGGTACCTTCTAGTGAAATCGTGACCAATTGTATTCACATCCTAGTCCTAATTCATGTTGATCTAGGGCAGATTTACTGATTAGCTGATTTATTTACGTTTAAAGGAGAAGACCTAATTCTTATTCATTTTGATTTGATGAATTATAAAATTAGATTTCTACAGGCAGACTCGATAAAGCTCCTTATTTTTCTTGGTCAATGGCCGGTAAAGGGAAAGGGATTGAAAGTTCCTCTCATACAGGTGAACAATCTTTTTCGTTGGAAAAGACAGAAAATTTTCAGATAACAACTGCTAAACTAAATGGCAGAAATTACTTGAAATGGGCTAAGTCTGTGGAACTGGCTATTATAGCAAAAGGGAGATTGGCACACCTAATGGGTCAAACTCCAATTCCATAGACTCATGATACACTCTACCCTACCTGGAAAAGAGAAGATGCTCTAATATCATCTTGGTTGCTACAGTCAATGATTCCATCAATTGCAACTTTTATGTTTTTAGAATCTGCTCATGAAATTTGGTGTGCAATTACATAAGCCTATTCTAGAAAGAAAAATGTTGCAAAAGAATATGAGATACTGGAAAGAATCAGTAAATGTAAACAAGGCACTCGATCTATCAGCGAATATTATGCAGATCTCTGAGGTCTCTGGGATGAACTCCTCTATTATATGAATATCAAGTGTTCTGCTTGTTACAATGAAAGAAATACTGAGATAGAAAAGAAGAAAGTATTTGATTTATTGTAGGGTATAAATCTTGAATTTGAATTAGTAAAACTGAATATCTTAGGCAGAGAAGAGCTTCCTTACCTGGGCACAGTATACTCTTTATTAATTAGAGAAGAAGATTGCAGA
This sequence comes from Brasenia schreberi, assembly GCA_036023115.1. Taxonomy (NCBI): domain Eukaryota; kingdom Viridiplantae; phylum Streptophyta; class Magnoliopsida; order Nymphaeales; family Cabombaceae; genus Brasenia; species Brasenia schreberi. The sequence goes on along the minus strand of JAYKKT010000085.1, from coordinate 9,820,034 downwards.
AATCTTAAGAAGGGTCATATTCTTGGTACAGATCAACAGGCTCTTCAAGTAAGAGGAAACAGTTCTCACTTTCGTGGCAGAAGTGGACACCAGAATCGTGGCCATGGATGTGATAGATTTCATTCTGATCAGAAAGAAAAACTTGTTTCTTCACATTGTGGCAAATCACATCACACCAGAGATCACTGTTGGGAATTACATGACAAACCTGATTATTATAGAAATCGCAATCCCTCAGTTCATTCTGCAGAAAGTTCAACTCCAACCACAGATGGAATTCAAGAGATTATAAAAAGGATAGAGGGTCTAGAACATAAATTATCTGAAAAATCCTCGTCTTCTTCGTCCCAAGCTACAGTGGCACAGGCTACACATACCGTGAAGGGTAACCACTTCTCTCGTAATCACTCAAAAACTTGGATAATTGATTCAGGGGCTACATATCATATGGTAGGAGAATTATCGTATTTCTCAGCATACAGGACTCCAAAAACAGGAACCAATTAAGTTGACAGATGGTTCTTACTCTTATATGATTGGACAGGGAAGTGTACCTACATGTTTCTCAGATTTACAATCAGTATATCATGTTCCCAGTTTTCTGATAAATCTTCTTTCCGTTAGCTCTTTAACTCGTGCCTTGGACTGTTATAACCTTTCATCCTACTGGTTGTGTATTTCAGGATCTAAAGACGGGAAAAATCTTTAGACATGGTAAACTACATAAGGGCTTATACATTCTCGAAGATCACTCTCGGCCTTCGACTTCTTATAATGTTTCAGCAACAACAGTTCAGGATGCAGATCTTCGTCTTTGGCATTGTCATCTGGGTCATCTCCCTACAAAACTTTCATATGTTTTACCTCAACTTAGAGTCAAGTCCCATAAATCACAGTTTGAATGTGAAGTCTGTCAGCTTGGAAAACACCAAAGAGCCTCTTATCCTTTAAGTGACTCTCGACGATCTCAACCGTTTGAACTTCTTCATTCTGATATATGGGGTCTTAATCCAATTACTTCCTTGTTTGGTCATAAATATTTTGTCTCATTTATTGATGATTGTACCCATCTTACAATCGTTTATTTAATAAAAACAAAATCTGAAGTTTCTTCTATTTTTTCCATTGTGCATAAATTTATTTGTACTCAATTCAATGCTTCTGTGAAAATTCTTCGATCAGATAATGGGAGATAATACATTGGCAATCAGTTACAGGAGTATTTACGATCACAGGGGATTATTCATCATACTACATGTCCTTATACACCCCAGCAAAATGGGATTACTGAAAGGAAAAATCGTCATATTCTAGAGGTAGCCAGAACTCTATTACTTCAAAATAATGTTCCGAAATTCTACAGGAGAGAAGTTGTCCTTACTGTTGTTTATCTAATCAATAGAATGTCAAGCAATACAATCCAGGGAGAAAGTCCTATTCAGTGTCTTGATAAAGAATCGAAACCCTTTCATCTAGTCCCTCGTATCTTTGGGTGTACCTGTTTTGTACATATTAATCTTCCTAATCGTGATAAACTTCATGCAAAGTCAGTGAAGTGTATTTTTCTTGGCTATTCGAACTCTCACAAAGGGTATATATGTTTTCATGGATGTCACATTTCTAGAATTTACTCTCTATTACCCTTCTCAAAGGAGTTACCTACACCTCCACCTTCTATCCTTCCACTAGTTCCTAGTGAGGGGGAGTATAATGATTATGTTGATCCAAGTGAGCAGCAGGTACAACAATCAAAAGGTATTATGACGTACAAGAAATGAAATGACTGAGGAAGATTGTTTATTCTCAAGAAGAACAATATACTAAAGAGATTTCCCCTGAATCAAATCCTCTAGTACAAGTGGAAGATGACTTAAAGATTCTTGTAGGATGCAAGTGGGTTTATAAAATCAAGACTCTTTTTATGGTTCTATTGAGCGGTACAAAGCTCTCTAGTGGCAAAAAGGTTCACTCGAATAGTATGGTATTGATTATGAAGAAACTTTTGCCCTGTTGCACACATCACCTCACATTCGAACTCTTCTAGCCATTGCGGCCACTTAACAATGGCCACTTACACAAATGGATGTTAAAAATGCCTTCCTTAATGGTGAGTTAGAAGAAGAGGTTTATATGCGTCCTCCTCCCAGGATACACTTGTCGGAGGCCAACAAGGTTTGTCATCTTCGTAAGGCTCTTTATGGTCTCGAAACAAGCATCTCGGGCCTGGTTTGCTAAATTTCATAACACTTATCGGTTAGTTGGGGTTCTCTTCAGGTGCTCATGATTACGCTCTTTTTACTCGAAAAATAGAAAATGGTATTGTTGTCTTGCTTCTTTATGTTGATGATATTTACTCGCCCAGACATTACATATGCAGTTGGTATTGTGAGCAGATATATGCATTCGCCAACTACGAATCACATGGATGCAGTGTATAGAATTCTTCGATACCTCAAATCAACTTCAGGAATGGATTTACTTTATTCAAAATCATCAAACTTGGACATTGAACTGTATTCTGATGCAGACTAGGCTGATTCATATGATGACAGAAAATCAACTACAAGCTATCTTACCTTACTCGGTGGTAATATTGTATCTTGGAAGAGTAAAAAAACAGACAGTGGTTGCAAGATCTACAACAGAAGCAGAATACAGGGCTATAGCACAAGCCATGTGTGAAGAAAAATAGTTATCTTCATTGATCAGTGAACTGGGATTTCCATCTAATCATTCTATACCACTATACTGTGATAGTGGTGCAGCAATTCAGATGGCCTCTAATCCAGTTTATCATGAAAGAACCAAATATATAGAAATTGATTGTCACTTCATGTTCCATCTATCAAACAGATGGTTGATTTCTTAACTAAAGCTACTACCAGCAGATAATTAAATGAGACATTATCCAAGTTGGGTGTCATAACATCCTTCACCCAACTTGAGGGAGAGTGTTAAAGGATGTTAATAGATTAGCTTTAATAGAGTCGTTTAATGTATTTCCACGTTATTTTAAGTGTTATGTCACTTTGGTAGTACTTAGTACTTATTAGGGGTAGTTTAGAAAATCAAATTAGACAAGGTTTAAATAGACGTCATTAGGGTTGAGTCATAATAAAAAGAAAAGAAAGGGGCGACAACACAGTGGAAGCCGTGAGTCTTCTTTTGTAGGGCACATTGGAGGCATATACTATAAGTTGATTTTATATTTCAATCAATAAGTATTATTCTTCCTAATAACCAATGACATCTGTCATTGCTTGAAAATGAAAAGAACTTATTGCATTCAATAAAATGCATACATCATAAAACCATCTCCTACTATAAGGTCTATCTGAAAACCAGAGCACCATGTAGTACTAGGAAAAAAAACAACTATATGCCAGCATAAGATCTTCATCTAGTAGTTCTTCTTCTACCACTTTCAACATCTTCAACAACTCTCTTTCCTCTAGTTGGTGGTCGAGAACTATTACTACCAACCTATGTCCTAGCGTTATAAAGGATGCTATCACCAAGTTCAATCACGTCAATTCTTCCTCAAACATCTCTATATCTTCATTTTGTTGTCTCTTCTCAATTATATTCTCAATCATTTGTAGACATTGCAATTTAATTGCTTCTGGCACTCTCCTAACTTTGCTCATGTAAAGAGTAACCTCTTTCTTATTCTCTGCTACGTGTTCACCACTAATCACCTTCTCATAAAAAAACACATTTTATTTTTAATTTATTTCCCGCACCAATAAAAACTCCGCTCATGTAAAGGATCACCCTTGCATGGCCAGTCCCAAGCTCGAATAAAGGAATAAGGTTGTGTTAGGCTTCTGACAGCCAGCGTAAAATTTTGTCGGACTTATTTACCATGAATTCTACAAAATATGATAGGGCTATGTGGAAACAAAGAATCTACGTAGCCGACCCCATCTAGTACGGGAAAATGCTTAGTTATTGTTGTTGTTACTGATTTCCCTTAACTATTGTACCCACTGCGATGTCGAATCATCAAACCGAGATTGGGAGTCTCTAACATCCCTTCTTGTCATCTCAATTTAACACTTCATCTTAATAAACGTGAAAATAAAAGCACTTTATAAATCCTGAATTTTCACTTCATAAACCACCAAAACACTTAAATAGAGTGTCTCCCACTTTACAAATACAACGAAAGGATATTCACACACACTTAATAAGTTCATATATTGTTATTCACCATAACCACCGAAATGTTGGTGCTACCACTAACGGAGTGATGGTGGCATTGGAGAACCTTAAAAACCGTTAGAGATGTCTCACCATAACTGAAAGTCATATTGGAAGAGCTTGGAGAACAAAAATAGAAGCCAGAAACCCAGCAGAAACGCAGATTTCTATTCGGTCTGGGACCTTTATAAAAGGTCATTGAGTGTATCGCCCGTATCGTACAATTATATTGTACGGATAACATTGGTATAAATGACATGTCATTTCCAAAAACATGTTAATTATGCGATGTAATGCAAACCCTTCTCCACACACTAGTCAGAGTAGAAATTGATTGCACGTTTCCATGATTGAAACAACAACTAAGCCTTTCTCCCATACTAGATGGGGTCGGCTACATGGATTCTTTGTTTTATTTCCACATAGCCATATCAAGTGCCATGTTCACAGTTAACTCAACTTAAGCTATATCAATCTTTATTGTTTCTTTCCAACACTTTTGTGATCTTCCTCTTCCTCTATTAACATTTTCACAATCTAGTTTTTCATTCCTTCTTAGTGGAGCTTCCTTTGGTCGTCTTTCTACAAGTTCAAACCATCATAAATGATTTTTTCTCATTCAATCCTCTATTGGCGCCACTCCCAATAGATTGCATGCTTCCGTGTTTACTTTCAAAAAAGAGCTCTCGACCCTGAACTGTTTTCTTATTCCTCACACAGATAACCTCAAACAGCAAACAGTAATTAATAAAAATTTATATCCTATCAGCAAATGGTTAGTGCATGCAGACAGAGGAAAAACAACAAGCACTTAAGAAACAGGAGGGAAATATATAGTTTAGACTTCTTTTCATAATACAATTTTAATGTTAGTTGCAATGATACACAAATAAAAGTAAGACAACGGTTACAGGAATGAATAATATGACCTACCAAAGACATAACCGGGTTGCTAGACTCTCCAAAAGGGAGTTGATCTTCAGATTCAATCTCTCCATGGTGGGAATCTGAAATGCAAGCACGTGCACAGAGTGGGCACTCAAACAAGGAAAAAGATCTGAATCATGGGAAGGTAAAGGTTTTGGAAAATAAGGGAGAATTCTTTTCATAATAGGTAATCTAAAACAATCAAGCACACAAATACCTGCAGAATCCCCATTTGCTATTAGAAATTTACTCGACTTTCCTTCTTTGGCTACATCAGAAGAAAACAATGAGGTTGGGAGCTCAACATTTTCAAGCAAACTGTCATCCATAGGCAGACGAACAAATTGAAGAATGCATTGCGCTTTTGACTTTGTCCCTACATGTTCTGCAATTTCGTTCCAATTATCATTGTAAATTTCCAGAGCCTCAAGCAACAAGAGGGTCTCCTGGTTGGTCCAGTTGTCACTATCAAGATCATTAGAATCTTTTGTTGCATCCATTCTCAGAAAATCTATACTTGAATGGCCAATGACAAATCTTCCATCATGAAAGCAATCTGAGCAAAGGATTGCATCAGCCTGTTCAGAAAAGACCAAACACCAAGTCGGGTCAACACTCACGTAGCTTAATAACATCAAAGCAAGTGAAATGCTTAACTGTAGGACCATATGAATAATAAGTATCTTAAGATAATCTGGTAGCTTATTGGTATCTGCCTCTTTATCAGAAGCCAATCACCACTAATGAGGAGAACAATACTTTGATTGAATGAAAACCAATGCAAGTAGAAACTACAAACAGAAAGGAAAGACCAGTGCTACCTCAATGCACTTGCACTCGTTTCAATTTAACACTGATCACAAGACAAGCTCTGATGAAATACAAAGGGTGCATGGAATAGTAACAATGAACCGAAACATTAAATCTTCATGAAAAAGAAAAACACTGTATAATCATGCATGTGGGTACATGATTTTGAAAAGGACGAGATGATTTTAGACTGCTGATAAATGAAACAAATGAGAAGGTAATCCTTCAGTACAAGCTGCTAAAATATATTTTAACTGATCCAATGAAAAATATAAAAATAGTTATCAAGTAACATTACAAACCTCGTGAAGTGCATCAATCAAAATTTTCTACAGCAATATAGATACAATCCTCAAATGAAAAAAGCCATTCAAACTCAAGAGTGACACACCTCCTTCTGTGACTGGTAGTATATCTGGGGGCATGGCTGCATACAATGGTGGCACCTGCTTTCAGATAGTCGTTCCCTAATTCTCTTGTCCAAATCAGGCATGGCTTCACTGGTACCAGCAGCAAGTGATGAGATGTCTTCTTTCCTAAGCCAGCTCCTTGGTTTATCAAAATAAATCAAGCTTTCAATGGACCTAAGATGGGCAGAAGGAATATGGATCTCTCCATTATAATCCTCCTGGAGAGTTGGAGCACCAGATGGAGTAAAATATCCAGTCCTACGTTCACTTTCAGCCCAATAGTTGATGATTCCCCAGTGGTCCAAAAATTGTACTATCCGATTTAACTCTGGAATACCAACATCAACCAATCCCTGGCAATCACTAGCCATAAGCATCTTTTCTGGATGCTCCAAATACTTAGCAATGATCTTATTCCTTATAGCCTTATATCTTTCCGGCGTGCAATCACGTGTTTTCCCTGTAAAATATCTGGGAAGTACCTGTTTTTCCAGTCCATGTATGTTGGTGGAGCAAAACCAATCTGCATGGGTTCCCAACAGAGGATTCATCAAAAAGACGCAAGAACAAGATTGATATTATAGCCTATAGGACATTTTCCAAACATAACCAAAAAAAGATAACTCAAACTGCCAAAAGAACTCTTATTAACCTAATAGTCTGAAAGCGTCCATTTTGTATAATTGACACCAACCACCTTGGTTTGAAATAACAGAATAGATACCAACCAGCATGCGTGGGCAACACATGTAGGAGTTCACGCCCCTGTTCAGGAACGTGAAACTTCTTAAGAACACCTTTTCCTTCCATGATACTTGGGGGAGTGCAAATGAATGCCGGTGACTCTGAATTCTCCTGATCTGCAGGAACAAGGGCAGGATTATCAGCAGGAGTCCTGGACAATGCTTGGATTTGCCCATGAGAGATATTCTCAAGAAAGAGAGCATGGGCCTTCGATCTGTCATCAGCAGGATCTGCCGATACAATAGCCTGCTCGGCAGCAACCAGCGCCAGCACAGATGAATGCAGCCGGCCGACCTTCTGCTTCACAGCTACGGGAAAATCAGAGATTCTAACTCCTTTGTCTGGGAATACCTCTGAAAGAGGATTACTATAGAAGGCTGAATTTGATTTCGGAGAATCCTCATTGTCTTGCATCTTGTCAAACAGAGAATCATCGTCTTCAAGAGTTCCTTGGTGTAGGCCTAGGCTCTCTCTCTTCCTCTTGAGCTTTATTCTTATTCCTGACAGTATTAAATCAAGCAGAAAGGAACAAGGAAGGAACTAACCAATTAGAAACGACCGTTAAGGATCAGAAAGAAGAAGAACCCAATGATGGATTACTAAGAGAAGCAAATACAATGCCAGAAAGTATCCAGAGTGACGGACCAGAGGAAACCATTTAGAGTCATGCTTAAACAAATAATCTAAGAAATTGGGAAAAACTATGAGACCAGAAAAACGGAAAGCGCAACAAATGGGGAGAGAACAAACTACCCAACAACTAAAATACGCATATCAGTCAAACTAACAAGGAGACCGAATACAAAATCAAAGTCCAACAGAATTGACTATCAGCATATAAAAACAGATCCCGGTAAAAAACAACGACCAACAAAGGTAAGAACACCCAACAACAAAAATCACAAACATACATTACGGGAGACAGCAAAAACCCACTCTCAGACTACTAAAACCCAAAAAAGACTAACATATGAACACTCAACAACACAAGTCACACAAACACGCAACATAGACAGCAAACCAAGGGCACAATAAGCGATCAACTACCGTACGGAAACTGGCCCACAACAGAAACGAACCTGGAAAAGAATCAACCACAAAAATGGGATATGGGGACTCACCAGGAGGAAGGGAAGGGGAAGCAGACATGCTCTGATGTATCTTTCCTGTCTAGCAGACAAGTTTCACAAATTTCCCCCTTTCTTTGTAGAGAGAGAGAGAGAGAGAGAGAGAGAGCTTTATGACAGACCAAACTGAAGTTGGAACCCCAACGGCTAGCAAGGAGCAAGAAGGAGTGTCCCCATCTGGAGGAGAGATGGGAGTTGGGATCCTGGGTGTCGCCCCATCATCAAATCATCCTTTTGTGTTTTTTCGGTGGGGAGGGGCTGCTGCAAATGCACCCCCGAGCACTTGCAGTTCTCGCGTGTTTTTTGTTTCAGTATTTACACTATTTCAAAGTTAAAATTGAGAAACTGTGCTTTGACTTCTCGGTCGTCTCATGTCGTCCTTTCGAAGTGCGGACAGTTTAAACGCTACGGCAAGGATGACCTTGTTAGTGGCTCGGTTTGGTTTTAAAATGAGTTAGAAAATAAAAATATTTAGCCAATGTGTGGATTTCTTTATAAATCGGCAAATTTCGTATACTTTTCCCATATATAAATATAATTTAGATCATTCTTGAACGAGAAGCTCATTCATTCGTTGACTTAATTAGCTAGATTATTCTTCTTCAAATAGCAATATCCACATATCATTTAGAGCATATACATGAGAGGAGACAACACAAATATGATTTAGAGATATTTGAGAAACAAGATGATAATGTTGTTAAATTGGGTGATAGTAACAGAGGTTGGTAGTAGTAGTTTTCAACCACCACCCAAAAAAAAGGTTGTTGAAGATGACAAACTAGGGAAAAGAAGGTTATTGAAGAAGTATAGTTACTAGTTTTGTGACCCTTAAAAATGTTGTAGATATCCCAAATATTTTCATCAATCTCTTATTAGTTCATGCCTTAACCAAAGACTTAAATTATCTAGTAATTTTTTATTTTACTTGTTGTATTTTTTAGGAACTGAGGACGAGATCTTTGGTCGAAATAGCATAAGAAAAAGACTTTATTTCTTTGAGGAAATCAGACAAACGGCATTGCAATCTATTATTCCTAAAGAGAAAGGAAATGAAGCTTTAACATTATGGCATCAAAGATTGAGACACCTTCCACTATCTAAAATTAGGATGATATGACCTAAATTTTCAAGTTGTAGGGATTTTATTTTGCAATGTGAAACTTATCAAAAGGCTAAACATCATCATGTGTCATTTCCTTTGAATGGAACTAGAGCTTCAAAATCTTTTGAAATTGTCCGTTTGGAGTCCATGTACTATTACTTCTTTACATGGCTACAAATATTTTATTTCATTTATAGATAATTACACGCGATTCACGATGATCTATCTAATGAAAACCAAAAGATGAAGTGAAGGATATTTTACTTGTGTATTGTTGATTGATTCATACTTAATTTTAGCTACCTATTAAGGTAATTCATAGTAATAACAGAGGATAATTTATGTCACAATCACTATATTCTTATTTTCTAAGTCATGGGATTTTACATCAAACGTCTTGCCCGAACTCTCTGCAACAAAATGGGGGTTTGGAGAGGAAGAATAGACATATTAAAAGTTTAAAGAACTTTGTTAATTGGGAATAATATCCCAAAAAATTATTGGGGGAAGTTGTCTTAACTGTTGTGTTTTTGATAAATCGCATGCCCAGTAATGTTCTCAATGGTGATTCCCCATTTCATTCTTTATGTCTTACTCAAAAATAATTTCATATACCATTAAGGGTGTTTGGATGTACTTGTTTTATATATATTTTTAACAATGTAAGGGATAAGCTTGATGCTAGGGCAGTTAGGTATATTTTCTTGAGATATTCATTCACTAAGAAAGGATATAAATGTTATGATCTCGTACGAAGGAAGAGCTATATCACGATGGACGTGTAATTCATCCTCGGTGAACACGATTGGGGCCTTGGAAAAGATTGGGGAGACCAAGAAAGATAGGTATTCGAGAGTTATGGATGTGTTAACCTTGGTTTTTTCTAGGATTTCCTCTAAGACTTGTCTATGTTTAAGTGAGGTTTGTATCAACTCTAAAATAGGCATATGAAAAGTTTTGAAAGATGAAGTTCTAAATCATATGGGTTTAACACAAACTTTTACCCTTATTCATGTCATGAGATGCATTAGGGATGTATGCTTTTGAAGAGCCGGGCAAAACGACTACTTCTTTACTAGCATTTTTGGCTAAGTGTGGGAGTTAATAGATCCTTCCGGACCTAGTCACCTTGCCTATACCTTCCTTAAGGCTCGTTCCGAACTTGACTCTACTTGGATGCCTCGGAGCACCACGAATTTATATGAAGACTCTAGTTGGGGGCGGGACTCTAAGCGCTCCCTGAATCGCTAATTGCTTATCTTTTTTTATTACGATGAAAAGTGGTGTGTGACAAGTAGTGTGAATCGTATGCAATGCATGCTCAATTCCACAAGTTTGAGGAAGAAGACATACCTCTTTTTCTTTCCCGCTTGTGCTTGCGTGGTTGGGAAATGGCTCTTTGAGAATCGCTTGGGAGGGTTCTGGTTCTTCCGAGATGTGGAGCCTACCCAGATCTGTCAAGTCCTCGATTTTATTTTGAAGAGCAAAACACTTGTTTGTATCATAGCCCTTGAGCCTATGATACTTGCAAAAATTATTGAGAAACTTTTTCTTAGGGGGTGCCCCTTCGGGAATAGCCAGAAGATTGATTAGACCTTGGGTTAAGAGGATGTCTAGGACTTCCGTGAGTAATTGTCCTAGGTGGGTGAACTCCCTTTTTTCAAACTTTTTTTTATTTTTTCTAAAATATTTTTATTCAGAGGGTTTTGAGGGTCCGGTCTAGCTTGGCTCTACCCGAACGTTTACAACCTTTTAGGTCTTTGCCCCACTCTCCGATGTGTGTGACCCATATGCCCCTTGCTTTTCAAATTGGGATTTTTGAAAACTCCTCCCCTTCCATAGATCTTCATACACTTTCTTTTTCAAATTTGCTTCGAAGAGCAAAGCCTTTTTTATAAACTTTTGGAAAGTTGATATCTCATGGAGGAAGAGGAGGGCTTTCAAATCAGTTTTGAAATTCTCTAGGATGAGCATTATGGAATATCCCTCAGATATGAGCTCTCTAACTTCGCCCAAAAGTGGCCTCTATCTAACGATGAATGCATGTGCATTCTCGTTAGGAGCTTGCTTCGTGTCTCTCAAAGTATTCAAGGTTGGTGTGACTTCGACATTGTGTGAAAACCTTTGCATTAAATAATTTGTCAAGTCTTTAAAGTTGAAGAATTGACTCAAGTCATATGAAGCCAACCACTTTGATGTGTTTCCTTTGAGAAAGATGAGGAACTAGTATATCCATTTCGAAAAGTTCTTTTTCTTCTTATAGACTTTTTGAGAAAAGAGTTGAAGGTGGGATCTTTGATCCCCACTTCCATCATACCGATGAAAATTCGGTATGTTATCGTCACTATCGGTTTGGTAATCCAATGATAAGAAGTCCGATAGTGCGTAGGCTCTTTTATTTTTCCTTTCAATAATTGTTGTAAGGTTTTCCTATCCTTTATCGTAAAGGACTCTGGCTCTGATTCCTCCTCCAACCTAGAGGTCATTTTGGTTTTCTTCATATGAGGGGTTTCTTGTGAGCCCTCGCTTGTTTTTCATGAGAGCAACATGACTCGACCGCCTCGACCTCTTTGCTTAGAGTGGCGATCTTTTAATATATGAATTTGAGTTCCCTTATTAGGGAAACAAGCAAATCATTCCTGTTTTTGCAATGTGTTTTCGAATACCTTTTTGAAATACGACTTAAAGAGCATGAAGCTCGGCTTGACACCTCATATGAACCTTCTTAACTCAACATTATTTAAAGAAAATGGTAGACCTGTGCACAAGAAATGAATTAAACACCACAATTTTCGAAGAAGTAAATTTTGGGAAAATCGACACCAAGCTTGATGAAATCCTCAAAGACACGAGTCTCATCGGGCGTGCAAATTCTATAGATGTGAAAATTTAATTCTAAAGCCTATGTAAAGAATTGGAATAATCTCTTCAATCTACTTCGTTTTGTGCGAGTAGGCCACCTAGTTTCTAAACCTAGCAAAGTTGTAAATCTGGCTTTTTGAGGCGATTGTGGCTAAGCGAGATCTTTTCGCCTTAGTCATTTTTCAACCGATGCTCAAGAGTAAGCCTAGACACTTTGAGAATTTATTTGCGATGGTGTATGTTTACAAAATTCAATTTGAAATATAGTTTTGAATCAAATCAAACTCATGCATTTAGTCTAGAGATTGAAGATTTTTAAGTTCTTAAAAACAGAAACTGGTTTTATTTTCAAAACTTATTTCTAAATTTTTTTGGATGACCTAGAGATCTCTAAAATTTATACAAATTTATAAAACATAGAATAGAATGTGAAGATTCTAATCTTATTTTTATTTTGTATTTTAGTTCTATGGATTTGCAGAATTAAATCCAGAATAGACCACTACTCAATTGTTTTAGGATATTAAGTTACAGAAACACGAAGGCCGAAAGAAACTTCTGTATCTTGGTGCATAGAATTCCAAATTATATAATTGTAGTCTTGTTAGAAATCTATAGATATCCGCTTTCCAATGAGATTAATTTTATCAATTTTGGTTCACTGAAAACAGAGTTATGAGAATTTTACCCAACCCCTATTGTAGGAAAATAGACTGTGCAGAAATAGAATCTGACATTTACCGATCTTTTCCTATTTTATTCATGAGTCTACACGACTCTAAAATTCTTGAAAATTTTATTTCTGGTGGGCTTGTGTGTATAGATTCGGTGTAAATTTCAAATCATTCGGATTAGTAGTTTAGCATTGAAAAATGAAACAATAGACGTGTACAGGATGCGAAAAAAAAGAGTTTCAGTTTTCAGAATATATATGCATGCATCCATCCGAATTTAAGAGCCATCCACAATAAAATTAAAGCACGTGACTGAAGGGAAATAAATGTAAATATATATTTTAGCTTAAGCATAGAAGGGATTAGGAGTTGAGCTCCATTAATACAACCCCTTTTCAAATTGAATGTGAAGAAGAGAGTGTTAAGACTAGGAAATAAAAAAGGAAACTTACTCACAAAGTCTTCAAAGGCACACGGCTCCAAGGAGGGAGGAGAAGTTCCCTTTCTTCTTCTTCTTTTAATCTCTCTTTTCTCTCACTCTCTCTCTTGTTGCAACACTTCTTCTCTCTCCTAGACCCTTTCCTACACTTCTCTCAAGCCTTGGCAAGTCCCTCCAATTCTCTTCAATGTTGGAAAATTTCCTCCCTTAGCCTTTATTTATAAGCCAAGGGAGGGGGTTGCTAGACCCTTCCATGATGTGGGTCAATGGATCTCATCTTGGCTCCAATCCAAAGACATCCAACTGTACATGGTCTTGTGGTCCCCTAGGTCAAGAGGAGTCCAGCCCATGCAGCCCTTCGACTTGATTGGGTTGGCCTTGGCTCATTCTAGCATAGTTTCAATGCAATCGGCTAGGTGTGTTTGGGTGCAATCGGATAGGTGGCGGTCCATCTTTGGTGGGTTCGGCCAACTCTTAGGGGCTGGGTCATGATGAACATGGCCTCTTGTTTTGGGTCTAGCTAAGGTAGGTTAGGTCTTAGTTGAGTAGGTTTATCTAATATGGTTCGGTCAAGGCATGTTGGGTGAAAATGGCTCAAGCTAGGTTATGTCAAGGTTTAGCCAAGGTCAAGGTCATAAGAAAAGGTTTGTTGAGGCAAATGAGCCAAGGTCATTGGGTCAAGGGTAGCCCGTGGACCACGGTTGGATGTGTTCCTTGAGTCACCATCATCCCTAGCCTTTTCATGTGCATGGGCTAGGAGCTATCCTAACTAGGCATGGCCTGATTCAATCTAACCTTCGGTGTAGTCCAACGAACCATGGTGCAAGAGACCCAACATTGATCTTGGGCATGGCTTGGCCTAGCCAACTTGTGCTAGACGGCTGCTTGCTTCCGCTTCGAGGTTTGACTTGGCCTTTGTCTATTTCTTGCTTCAATCTTTTGGTATATCCGGCCCTGAATCTTCGGCATTTCTTTCGATCCTTAGCTCGTGTTGCATTCCCTCAACCTCATCTTTTTCAAATCCTGATTTAAAACTTTTAAAATCTTTTGAATTTTCAAACATTTAAAATCTCCTTTTTTATTTTATAAGTTGTGCTATACACCAGGACTTTTGAAAACAATCTTATTGTTTTGGAAATTCTGAAACAGGTTGGATAAAATTTCAAAAATGTTTTGGGTGTTTACTTAAAGATTCAATTCAATATTTTGTTTGACTTCAATTGGTAATATTGTTTACTAATTACTTATCTTTTTTTCTTTTAGGTAATTAAAAAAGGTAAATAACGAAGAAGGCCAATTTGATCCAATAAGTTTTGATAATTTTGATATATTAGAAAACTGGATTATTGAAGATAACGAAGAAAATGCCTTCCTAACTGAAAAAAACATTGCATTGATTAATTTGAAAGAAGCGCAACAACATTATCAAGGAGATAAAGATTTTGATTTTGAAGGAGAAGGTGGTGAGGGTATCAACAAAGAGAAGAGGAAGATTATTTAGTTGATGATCATGATTACAATATGTAAATGTAAATGTATTTTATTTTTTGCTTCAAAATATTTTTTTTCTTCAATTGTTCAATGGTGAATGATCAATATGTACTAAAATTTGCATTATATAAACTCTTTACAATTATCAGATTTTTCCTAATTTTTTTAATTTTTGGATTTTTATTATTCTTTAATATTGAAGTATGCTACGATACGACCCGTATCGTGTGCCAAAATGATACACGATACGATGTGTCGAACAACACTAACTAAAAGTCGATGTTGGGTGGTTAAGTTTTCTCCTAGAATCACCTTGCAATCTTTACAATACGCAATCTTTTTTTTCTACAAATAAAGTAATCAATTTGTGTTTGTGATCAGCCACTCTTATAAGTAATTAAATGTTCATGTCATTTTTTGAAGATTGTATTGACTATAAAGAGATTAAATGCCATACCAAAATTTAAAATCTCCCTACCTTCCTCATTTATGTTCCCAAAGCCAAAGTTTTCATGAATACCTTGATATCCTAACACCTCTTTACCAACATGTACATTTAAGTCTCCTCCTAAACAAATAATCTCCCTTTGTGGAATTCTTTGAATTATCTTATCTAACTCTTCCCAAAAAGTCGTCTTTATACTATCTTCTAGTCATACTTGGGGTGCGTAAGTACAAACTATATTCAAAACCTCTACTCCCAATACTGATTTCAACATTATGATTCGATCACCATATCATTGGATGTCTACTATACTATCCTTTAAATATTTATTTATGATAATACCAACTCTGTTTCTAGCCATTTCCTTACCTTAGTACCATAATTTAAAACCAATATCCTCAATTTCTTTTGCTTTTTCTCCAACCCACGTTGTCTCTTTTAAATATAGAATATGAATCTTTCTTTGAATCATAGTATCTACCACCTCCATTAACTTACCGGACAATGTTATGATATTTAAAGAAGCAATACGAATCTTATTATATAGGACTAGCTTCCTTAACCCTGCATCCGTCCATATTGAAAAATAAGGAGACCCTCTCTATAATTTATTCACTATATTTGGGTGGGAATGTAGCGTGACTAACTTCTTTACCTACAACCGTCTATGATGTAAGAACCCTCTCTACAATTGATTCACTACATCCGAGTAAAAATGTAGTGGCCCGTGCTTACTTTTCATTGCATTTGGGCTCTGTAGCGCGTCACTAGGTAGGGACGCCCTAAAGCAATGATCATAATTTGTGTAATCCATGGTATAAAAATCCGACAAAGTTTTATATTGACTGTCGAAAGCCTAACACAACCCTCCTCGTTTATCCGGGCTTAGGACCGGCCATGCAAGGGTGATCCCTTACATGGGCAGAGTCTTGGACAGGTGCGTAAAGCAGGAGATGGGGATTCCTTCAAAAGTTCAATGCTAAAGTATCGCATCCACTCTGCCCAATCTTCCTTTATGCTACGCTGAGATGCCAAATCTCATTGATCTTTTCTATCATACTGAATAAATTTTCTTTTTTATTCAAACTTGCACAACATTCAACATAAATAGAAGAAGGTAAAGTAATAAATGTTCGATGGAAAATCTTTTTAAGTTTTGAAGGTGGGAGGTGTCGGAGTCGCAAATGCCATAATCAAATTGCCTCTTCTTTACTAACCAAGATTGATGAAGTTGTATGAGGTTGTATATGCATATTTGATTCCCTCAGTATATAAAGTCCCCTTTTTAAACTATCATGCCCAAAGGTCCTCCCCATTTTCATATCCTTAAACACACATCGATATGAGGAAAAGATTAGTGTACAATTCATAGTCTTGATAAGTGTACTTATCAGATAATAATTTAATAAGGAAACTAGGCATATAAAACACATAATGAAGAACTTCCAAGGATGTCATAATACTCTCTTTCCAACCATAGATGCATAAGATCCATATGCAAGTCGTACTTGAATATGATTCTGACCATTTTGATAACCAAATAAGCACTCCTTGCTACCAATCATATGATGAGTAACTCCTAAATCAATAGCCCAATAATCACATAAGGGAGAGGTACCTTTTCCATGTGCCATGGTATCTGATGATCCTAGGATGAAGCTTGCTCACCAAGTCTTGCTTCAAAGTATGTCATTCTTTTCAAAAGTTAATTCATAGTATATGTATTTGCAACTTCACTGCTAGTTGTTATTTCACTCACTTGAAATGCTTTATTATTCATAAATGGAGACTTATCAATTAAATCCCAACATTGTTCTCTAGTGTGTCTGGTCTTACCACAGTGAAAGCATTGGTATTTATCCTAGTAATGATGCTGAGGATATCGAAGAGCTAAAGAAACAACTTCATAAGTTATTTGACTTGAAAGATTGAAGAAGACTTCACTATTTTCTGAGTATTCAAGTTCTCTATTCAAGCAAAAGTATATTCCTAACTCAGAAAATATACCTTGGATTTGTTGAAAGATACTAGAATGACCAATTATAAGCCATGTCATGTACCAATAAAAGTGAACAAGAAATTATCTCAAAACAAGAATGAAAAATATGAAGATGTTGGAAGCTACCAGAGAATAGTGGGAAAACTAATTTATCTATCACCAGGCCCAATATTACCTTTAAGGTCGGTATTGTGAGCATATATATGCATTTATCATCTAGATGTCATATGGAAGCTATCTATTAAATTCTCATATACTTAAAGAAAACTCCGAGCTATGGAGTGATGAAACATGCACACCTAGAATTAGAACTGCACACAACTAGGCAGGTTCACTAGAAGACGAAAAATCTACTATAGAATACCTCTCCCTATTTGGAGGTAATATTATATTATAGAAGAGCAAGAAACAATTTATTAGATCAAGTGCATAAATGGAATACTATTAACCCAAGACTTTTGTGAAGGATTATGGCTTCAGGCACTTATTAAGGATTTGGGAGAAGGGATACAACTACCTATCCATGAATATTGTGATAGTAAGGTTGTCACACAAATTGCATTGAATCTGGTTTATTGAGAGAACAAAACATATAGAAGTGGATGATCATTTTATTAGAGAGAAGATTCTCAACAAAGAATTTCAAGTAATTCATGTGAGATCAAGTGATCAAATGGTTGATATGTTGAAGAAATATTATGGAAGATTGGGTGTACGTGGTCTCTTTAACCCAACTTGAGGAAGAGTGTTGAGAGCATCGACTGGATACAATCAAAGTTTATAATTATCTATGACCAACTCTTATGTTTTTTGTTTTTAATGTTTCATGTATTTTTCAATTCATTAATGGTATATTTGTAATATGCCTTATAAAGGATGTATTTCAAGCTCTTAAGGACTCAACCCTAGAAAGTAGAATTAATAAAAGAGAGGGGTTGTCAATATTGTTGAAATAATTATATTCACGTGGAGAAGTAACAAAAAACAAAGAATTACTACTTTTATCTTGGAACTGCACGCAACCACACGTGTGTGTCTCGACAGCCTTCCTGGCTATTGTTGCTTTTCTCACACACATTAAACCCTAAACTAAAACCATATACTTATAGACCTCTTATAACTTAAAGGATTAATATGCCTTTATTTAAGTATACTTAATAGCTGGAGCAAAAAACAAAGGAAATTCCTTTAGGTACTGCATAAGCTAAAACCATATTAAGACTAGCATGCACTGTAGGATTCCTTTAGGTACTACCTTAGTTAATATATTTGTTTATTGATCAGATGATCTCACATATGTTAAATGAAATTATCCATTGTTCACTTTTTCTCAAATAAAATGATAATCAATCTCTATATGTTTTGTCCTCTCATTTTGAACTGGATTTGAAGCAATCTGAATAGTTGTCTTGTTGTCATTGAACAAGATAATAGGATGTTCACACTAAATTGTGAGCTCTATTAATAACGATTTCAAACATTTGATGCAGTTTGCCTTTAAGCCATGTAATCTCTTCTTGATCATCTCCAATAGTGGCTATATAATCAACATAGACAATAAGAATAAAAATTCCTTTATTTTTCCTTACAAATAAAAAATGATCTCTCATACACCTTTTGGAACCAAGTTCCAATACTCTGGGACTAAATTTCTCAAATTATGCTCATGGGGATAGTTTTAGTCCATATAGAGCCGTTTTAAGGTTATACCATATGTTGATCATAGTCATAATCAATTCCAAGTGGTAAAGTTATATAGATCTCTTCATTAAAGTTGCCTTAAGAAAAAACATTTTTAACATCTAATTACCATATATCCCATCCTCTTTTTGCTAGGAAACTCATAATCACATGGATAGTAATTAGTTTTGCCACTCTGCAAAAGTTTCATTATAATCTAGTGTTGCTCGATCCGTATTGTATCGTGTATCATTTTGGTCTACGATACGATGTATCATTCGTATCATCCCGTATAATTGTTTAATACTAAAAATTTGAAAAAAATCACAAAAATTTAAAAAAAATCATGAAAAATAAAAATAATTCATATAATGCATAAATTGAGTACATATTCATCGATCGCTATTCAATTTTCAATGTATAAAGCATTTAAGCAATACATCCTTAGTAAAATTACAACTTTCATAATTAAAAAAAAACATTTACATATTGTAATCGAGATCAACTAAATAATCTTCTTCTCCTCCTTGTTAAAGATCATCACCACCTTCAGCCTTAAAATCAAATCCATTATCTCCTTGATGTTTGTAAACGCCTCAAAATCCCACGAATTTCTCAAATCAACCTCGTTTTGTAAAAGCAGCCCCAAAGGGCTATTTTGAGTCTGGAAACCCAGGAGCCTTCCAGGCAACCCTGTACATATGTTTCAAGCTTTATATATTTCAAAAATGTATAATATGGTTTTAAAAACCTTTTTAAAACACATTTTGAAACCCCACAAACAGCCTGAAGGAGTCAGAATTCAGTTTGGATTGGATCTGGACCATATATATCCAGATCCCAATCCAAACCCATGTGTGGACTTAGATTTGGATTTGGATCCAGAGATCCAATCCAATATCCATATCCATGGCCCACATCACCTTCTCATAAATGGAGGTGGGGCCCACTTGAATTTCACGTGGGATTATGGGCATGAGAGAGAGTGGCAGAGGATAAGATTAGAGTGTGTTTGTAATTAAGCTTGACTTGTGTGTCAAGTTTGGAGTTAATCATGTGGGTTAGCCTAAGTAATATGGGTTTAAGCTTGTAATTAGCCAAAACCTAACCTAGGGCTGCACCAACATGATGTAATTAAGGTCTATGGGTCATGCAAAGGGAGCTCCTTAACCCCACCCTAACCAAAAACCCCTAATCCTAGCCTTTTACCCTAATCCTGTCATAATCCTAGCCTAATCACCTAACCCACTTCCCTAATCCCGACCTAATCCTAACCTAATCACCTAACCCACTTCCCTAATCCTTTCCTAAACCTAGGTTAATTTCTCTAAACCTAACCTAATCCTAGCCTAATCACCTAACCTACCTCACTAAACCTCACCCCAAAACCAACCCACCTAGCTAAACCCTAAACCCCTAAACCACCCCACCTAAACCTAGCACACCATCTACCTAAAACCCCTTGTATCAAAATATCTGGCCCCTCCCCAAAACCAGCCCACCTTATCACCACACCACCCCTACCTAAACCACCTAACCACCCTCCTAATACCAGCCCCAACCGCCCTTCAAAAAAACTATAACCCCCCCCCCCCCCTAGTGGGCGGGTTTTCAAGTTTTTCCACCTTGGCCTTCCAGCCCCTCTTGGCCCAGCCAAGCTCCACATCGCCACCACCTCTCGGCTGCATCCTACGCATCCAAGCCCGGCCGAACCCCATCCACTCCAACCGCCCGACTCCCCCTCTTCCATCCACCGCCTCTTCATCCGGTTAGTACCTCCACTTCACTCTACCCCTTCTTCACTCCCCCTCCACTCTTAACCACCTACGCCACCACCACACCCGGCCAACATCAGCCACCCGCCATCCTACCCATTCGGCCAGGCCTTAGCCACTTCAACCATTCACCTAGAACTACTTCCCCTAGCAACACCCGGCCACTCCACTTAGCTCCCTAGGACCTGTCCCTTACACTTCCTACCAGCCCCTAACTCCACCTTACCCCATACCCTAGCTAGCTCCCTTCCCATCCACCACATCCCCAGGCACCCTAGCAGCCGGCCACCACTAAGCCTCCCTTAGTCGGCCGCTCCAACCGACTGTACCTAAACCATTCGGCCAGCCACCCGCCAGCCTTAGACACTCCCTTAGACACTCCCTTAGGCTCCCACTTAGTGCCATCTTTCCTAACACTACACCCTCCCTTAGTGACCCTACTTAGTCACCTTAGCCCAACACACAAAGCCAGCCCATTCCTAACAGCCGGCCATCTTCAAGGCGCCCTTCCCGCGCACCCAAGACATCCGGCCAGCAGCCCCTCTTGCCGTTCAACTCCAAGGAGCTCCCTCTTGCAGCCCAAGGCGAAGACCAAGCCCACGCTCAAGCAAGATCTTCAGACCAACTATAAGTAAGTGCCTAACTCGATCCATAGTTGTATACTTGCTTAAATTAAATTCGATACGGGGTTGTAATAACGGAGCATAGTCTCCCCCCACTTGTAATAACATGGCTTGGCACACCCACACACACGTGCACTCTCTTAGTTGTGCACGATTTTGAACACAAAAGGGCCTAATCAACCCTTTACATATAAATTTACGTATATACTTTAAATTACGTAGGGTTTTGCTTAAGTTGGGTGTGTTGTCTTTCAATTCAAGCACGCACACACATTGAGCCTTCGCTCTTATTTGTAAGACCCAAGTAAGGGCCGTGCTATACTATTTGGGTTTAATTTCATGTTGTGTGCGTAGTACTTCCATTCAATCACTCACACACATTGAGCTTTCGCTCTTATTCCCAAGACCTTAGTTAAGGCCATATTGCAATTTATATTTGGGTTTAATTTCATGTTGTGTGCGTAGTACTTCAATTCAAGCACTCACACACATTAAGCCTTCGCTCTTAGTTGTAAGACCCAAGTAAGGGCCGTGCTATACTATTTGGGTTTAATTTCATGTTGTGTGCGTAGTACTTCAATTCAAGCACTCACACACATTGAGCTTTCGCTCTTATTCCCAAGACCTTAGTCAAGGCCATATTGCAAGTTATATTTGGGTTTTATTTCATGTCGTGTGTGTAGTCTTTCAATTCAAGCATGCACCCACATTGAGCCTTTGCTCTTATTGGCAAGACCCGAGTAAGGGCCCATATATACCTTATATACGTATCTCCCTTCGGCAATTTCCCTTCGATTATTTTCCTTCAGCATTTACATTTCAAGTCATTTCCCTTAAGTCATTTCCCTTCGGCATTGTCTTTACATTCGGGTTTTCCCTTTAGAGTAGCGTGAGTTTGCATTGCATCTACGCCATACCACGAGTTAGGGCGCATATTGCATCAAAGCAAACCCCATACTCCTGCTCAAATTCACCACATTTAGTGGAGTGTTCATAACACACACCTAGGTGGCCCATAAAGGGATAAAAAGAAAGACTTAGGCACGTGCAAATTCACGTGATCTAAAATCTGCAATCGCACTAAAAAGACCCGAATCAAACACCTCGAACCGTTTTCGTAGGCTTTTTCTACCCTAAACTCGATTTTTAAAAGCGTACAGACTGACCCTTGCGCATCGATGCAAGAAGGTCTGCGACAACAAGAGCTTGCTTGCTCACAGTCGCCATGTTAGAAGTCAGGTTAAAATATATCTTCGCTAACTTAGGTAAGCAAGCTGGCACGCCCTGTTTATTCAAATAGGACTTAGACACACGAAAGGATCCGCTCTAGGCCTAAGAAACTAGGGAGGCGGAGATTTTTCCGTGTCTACAATGTTGTTGCGCTCATTCCAAATTAATCCTCTATTGGCGCCACTCCCAATAGATTGCATGCTTCCGTGTTTACTTTCAAAAAAGAGCTCTCGACCCTGAACTGTTTTCTTATTCCTCACACAGATAACCTCAAACAGCAAACAGTAATTAATAAAAATTTATATCCTATCAGCAAATGGTTAGTGCATGCAGACAGAGGAAAAACAACAAGCACATAAGAAACAGGAGGGAAATATATAGTTTAGACTTCTTTTCATAATACAATTTTAATGTTAGTTGCAATGATACACAAATAAAAGTAAGACAACGGTAACAGGAATGAATAATATGACCTACCAAAGACATAACTGGGTTGCTAGACTCTCCAAAAGGGAGTTGATCTTCAGATTCAATCTCTCCATGGTGGGAATCTGAAATGCAAGCACGTGCACAGAGTGGGCACTCAAACAAGGAAAAAGATCTGAATCATGGGAAGGTAAAGGTTTTGGAAAATAAGGGAGAATTCTTTTCATAATAGGTAATCTAAAACAATCAAGCACACAAATACCTGCAGAATCCCCATTTGCTATTAGAAATTTACTCGACTTTCCTTCTTTGGCTACATCAGAAGAAAACAATGAGGTTGGGAGCTCAACATTTTCAAGCAAACTGTCATCCATAGGCAAACGAACAAATTGAAGAATGCATTGCGCTTTTGACTTTGTGCCTACATGTTCTGCAATTTCGTTCCAATTATCATTGTAAATTTCCAGAGCCTCAAGCAACAAGAGGGTCTCTATAAACACCTCGAATTTTCCAAAAATCAAAAACTCTCAAAAACACAAAAAGCTCGTTTGAGCCAAAACGATAACCTGTTTTAAAATGTGAAAACAGGTACAAAAGAAAAAAGGAAAGCCCCGACAAGAAGAGCAAATCAAGCCCGGAGTCTCAAAAGCCACCCCCTGTTCAAAAACGGAAGAAAAAAGAGCCTGTTCTGAGAAAAGCCCGACAGAAGGGTAAAAATGTAATTTAGGT
The DNA here is from genome assembly GCA_036023115.1 of Brasenia schreberi. Classification (NCBI taxonomy): domain Eukaryota; kingdom Viridiplantae; phylum Streptophyta; class Magnoliopsida; order Nymphaeales; family Cabombaceae; genus Brasenia; species Brasenia schreberi. The sequence continues at coordinate 9,796,335 of JAYKKT010000085.1, read as the reverse complement.
CAAAGAAAAAGCACAAAGTAGCTCCAAAATGCAGAAAGAAGCCCAGTACCTGAGGAAGTCTACAGAAGTCTGAGACACATCCCGTCAGAATGAAGAACGGAATCCGTGAGGCAATCTGAGTTCGATATCAACAGGAACCAGCCAAAAACCAAAACGGTGGACCGAAACGAATGCCGAAAAAGTCCTGAAAAGCAGAACACCGGTTGGAAGAAAGACTTGGGAAAGACCCAGGCCAGAGTTGGCCGTCCAATGAATCGAAGCCCGCTCGAAACCGACGGTGAAAAGCACCAGAAAGGACCAGAAAACCAAGGAGGAGAAGAAAAGTCTGGATTGGGTTTGCAGCAAAAAATATCCAGATGCAGATCTAAATTGTGTTTGGATTGGATCTGGATCTCAAAATATCTGAGATCCGAGATCCAAACCCAAATAATATTTGGATTGGATCTGGATCTCAAAATATCCGAGATCCGCGATCCAGATCCACATAGAGTTTGGATTGGATCCAGATAGCCAGACCCAAACCCAAGACCCAATATCCAAGACTCATTTAAAACCTCTATAAATAGAGGTGCTGGGCTTGAAAATTGATTCACGAGTGAGGCCCTAGGGAAGCTCCTCACGTGAATAAAGGGGGGGATGAGAGAGAAAGTGGCTATTGGCCAATACGTTCTTTATTTTGAGAGTTGGGATTGGCCCATGGAGGCAAGGGCTGCACCAACAACGAGCGTCTTCATCAAGCTGGCTGGGAGTGGAGATCGTGGTGGAGCTTGGCGGCTTGAGCGGCGGCTTGGAGCGGTGCTGCAACCAAAGTAGGTCCCCTAAGCCCTAACCTAACCCCTCTTCCCTAACCTCTCTAGACCACCCATCCTACGCAAACGTCCCTTAAAAAAAACCACTCAACCAGCCAAGTGCTGGCCGGTTTTCACCAAGTCCTCCACCCAAAACCACCACCTAGCTAAGCCTTACCTAGAACCCAAACGAAAACTAACCTAGCTCGGCCACTTGCTGGCCGAGCCACCCATTTCTACCCAAGCAAAACCTTGGCTCGGCCAAGAGCTGGCCGAGCCCACCTAACTACCTTGTGTCCCATTTAGAATCGCCTAAGAACTGCCCTAAAGGTAGGCCATCCAAGCCCAAGATCCACGGCTTGCAAGTCTAGGCCGTGCTCCACCTTTTCCACAAAAGGCCAGGCCTGCCATTCGACAGGCCATTTCCCTTTGAATCACACGGCCAAGGTTGGTCGTGTGCCCTTCTTCTCGCCAAGACCTGGCTTGCCTTAGGCAGGCCACATACTTACCTAAGTCGACCCAAGACAACCCCACAGCCATCTTGGCCAACCTTACTTAACCAAGCCTTAACCTTTGGTTGTGACTAGCCTAGGACAGCCAACACCTAACCTAGGACTCAGCCCCAACTCTACCCTAAACCAAGTTCACTCGAGCCACCTTTGGCTCGAGTCACACAAGTAAACCTATGGCCAAATGTTGGCCGAACCCTAGAGGAAATCACTTCACTCGAGCCACCTTGGCTCGAGTTTCACAAGACCAAAACCTAAGGCCAAATGCTGGCCGAATCCTAAAGTCTAAACCTCACTAAACCAAGGCCAAGTGTTGGCCGAATCCTAAGCCTAAACTATACCTAAACCAAGGCCAAATGTTGACCTAATACTAAGTCTAAACCATACCTAAACCAAGGCCTAATGCTGGCCTAATACCAAGTCTAAACCACACCTAAACCAAGGCCAAATGTTGGCCTAATCCCAAGTCTAAACCTAACTAACTGGCCGAATCCTAACTCTACCCTATACCTAAACCAAGGCCAAGTGTTGGTCGAATCCCACACAAAAAAAACCCAATCACTCGAGCCAAGGTGGCTCGAGTCTTACCTTGCCCAAACCGGCCCCAAGTAGCCCCAAACCCATTGTAGCTTGCAGCTCCCGGAACTCCAAGTCTCTCCAAGCTCTCAAGCTCTTCGGCTTCGCTCCCACATGCCCCGGACTCCACAAGAAGAAGGTGGATTCGCCTCTTGCACAATCCTAACTCAAAAGACTAGAAAGTGTAAGTTGATTTCGATATATAGCAAATCCCTTTCCATTAAATTAAATTCGTGATACGGAGTTGTAATAACGGAGCATCGTCTCCCCCCGGAATGTAATAACGGTACTGGACACACGAGACACACACGTACACTTGAGCCTTTTCGCTCTTATCATATACATACGTATTTCAATTCAGTTGGGTTGTTACATTAAGTCGTGTGAGTTTGTCTTTCGATTACACACTCGCACCCAAGAAACACCCGAGCGATTGCTCAAACACCTCACGCACATTTTGGCCTCAAAAGCCACTAAGATATAGCCATATCTATATATTTTCTGCTGCGTGAGTTTTCCTGATTTAGTTGTGTACGCATTCCAATTCCAGGTTTTAAATTCAGTCGTGTGTGTTGTCTTTTAATTTATACACATACACACACACCATAATTGAGCCTTTCCGCTCTTACATATATCTATATCTCCCTTCTACTGCGTTTTACGGTTCAGTTGTGCGTGTTGCATTTCAATTTATACACAACACCTACGCACACATTGAGCCTTTCTGCTCTTAAGATATAGATATATTTAAATTTCTGCAATTTACATTCAAGTCGTGTGAGTTGCATTTAATTTGGGTTTTCCCTTCTGCTAAGTCTTTAAATTTCGGGTTTTACATTCAAGTTGTGTGAGTTGCATTGCATACTCTCCATACTCGAGCTAGAGTGCATACCTCCATCGAACAAAACCAGAACAAAAAGTGCAAACACGCCTAAGTGGATAAAATTGAAAGACTTAGGGTCGCCCAAATAAAAAACTCGCCAAGTGCATGATTTCAAAAGGATTTTCAAACACCTGTTTATTCAAAAATCGATTTTGAGTTTTAACTTGTTTCAAATGAAGTCTCTAAGCGTACAGACTGACCCTTGCGCGTCGGTGCAAGAAGGTCTGCGATGAAAAGATCCCGCTTGCCTACAATCGCCTTTCAAAAGTCAAATATTTCAAAACTACTTCGCTAGTTTGAGTAAGCTAGCTGGCACGCCCTAAAAGCGAACGTAGATTGCGAAAAGATTCACTCCAGTCCTAAGAAACCCGGAATCGAAGATTTTTCGTGTCTACAGATTTGGCACGCCCGGTGGGACTCGGGACTTAAATTGATTTCAAACAAACAAGTTACACTCAAATTTTTGAAAAAAAAAGGTGTTTTCCAAAAATCGTGCATACTTAGAAAAGTTATAGAAAATGGAGCGAAAACCAAAATCCTCATCGAGTAAATCAAAAGAGGTTTTCAAAACAACCAAAGAACGAGAAGCGCTAGCTGATATACGGGCGATTTGCAAAAGAATGGAAGTTTTAAGCGAGGTGCTTAAAACCCATAAATCCCGTAGCAGCTCTTCTCGGGCGCACAAAAATTGTGAAAAGAAAACCAATTTCAAAATCGACGAAGGAATTAAGGTAAAAGGCCAAACCCTAGAAAAGGGCGAGACTTCCACTCCCACAAATCCAAAATTCGAAAATTCCAAAAAAAATTCGAAAAAAGTTGTTTTTGTTTAAAAAAATCAAAAAAATCTTGAAAACTTTCAAAAAGACAAAAAAATTGAAAAATCAAACTTTGAAATTTCGAAAAATTCAAGTGAAATTCCTAAGTCTAGGCACACACACACAGTGGGACAGAAAACCCACACCCCACAAAGAGACGAGAGTGAAAAACAGGTAGGTTTCGAAAAGGAACGCCTCGTGAAACCCTGGGGGCTCAAAATAGAGTTACCCGGGAAAACAGCCTACTCTTACCTTGAAAAGGTAGACAAGCCACAAAGAGGTATGCCTAAAACCTATCCTTCTCAAAACTCCCTTCTTCATATAGGGTCATCAAATGCATTGGATAACCCCTGTGTACACACAAACCCACGAAATGTGCCAAAATTTGAGGATTTTCAAGGTGCGCCAAATATCCCGCACTAGCCAAAAGAATTTCAAAAACAAAAAGAAAAAGAAGTTCAAAAAATGGTAGACATGGAGACCCCTAATGCATGCATCGACATCTTAGGAGCTCATAACCCTGCCATAGAAAAACCCACTTCTTCAAGCCTAGTCTTGTACCCTGGAACCAAGATTATGGCTTTGAAAAAAAAAATCGATCCCTAGGGGAACCACGAGTTGAACCTAGGGAGTAAGTTAAAAAATTTGAGGGAGCAAGCTTGTCTTCCCTCGAAGAAAAATTCTCCCAAATACAGGTTGTGTGGAAGCTCAAGCCTTCCATCACCCTGCAATATCCAAAGGAACCAAGCATGGCTTTCCTTGAGGACAAAATCTCCCAATTCAGGGTTGTATGGAAGCACAAGTCTTTCATCACCCCAAATAATCCAAAGTCTATCGAGGGACCAAGCACGGTTTCCCTTGAAGACAAAAACACCCCAAAATATCCAAAGTCTATCGAGGGACCAAGCACGGTTTCCCTTGAAGCCACTAAGATATAGCCATATCTATATATTTTCTGTTGCGTGAGTTTTCCTGATTTAGTTGTGTACGCATTCCAATTCCGGGTTTTAAATTCAGTCGTGTGTGTTGTCTTTTAATTTATACACATACACACACACACCATAATTGAGCCTTTCCGCTCTTACATATATCTATATCTCCCTTCTACTGCGTTTTACGGTTCAGTTGCATGTGTTGCATTTCAATTTATACACAACACCTACGCACACATTGAGCCTTTCCGCTCTTAAGATATAGATATATTTAAATTTCTGCAATTTACATTCAAGTCGTGTGAGTTGCATTCAATTTGGGTTTTCCCTTCTACTAAGTCTTTAAATTTCGGGTTTTACATTCAAGTTGTGTGAGTTGCATTGCATACTCTCCATACTCGAGCTAGAGTGCATACCTGCATCGAACAAAACTCGAACAAAAAGTGCAAACACGCCTAAGTGGATAAAATTGAAAGACTTAGGGTCGCCCAAATCAAAAACTCGCCAGGTGCATGATTTCAAAAGGATTTTCAAACACCTGTTTATTCAAAAATCGATTTTGAGTTTTAACTTGTTTCAAATGAAGTCTCTAAGTGTACAGACTGACCCTTGCGCGTCGGTGAAAGAAGGTCTGCGACGAAAAGATCCCGCTTGCCTACAATCGCCTTTCAAAAGTCAGATATTTCAAAACTACTTTGCTAGTTTGAGTAAGCTAGCTGGCACGTCATAAAAGTGAACGTAGATTGCGAAAAGATTCACTCCAGGCCTAAGAAACCCGGAGTCGAAGATTTTTCGTGTCTACAGTCTCCTCGTTGGTCCAGTTGTCTATAGGCCTAAGAAACAATTCTCAAAATTTTATAGAAGTTAGAGCTTGATGTAGAGATTCGGAAACTATTTTTATTTTTATTTTAAACTTTAGATTTATTCAATTAAATCAGAAAATAAACACCACTCATACATTCGTGATAGACCTATGTCAAAAATTCAAAGGTTTATAAAAACGATTGTATCTTTGTGCTTAGAACTTTGATTTCTATGAAATTGATCTTATCAGAATGCTACGAATTTAAGCTTTCCAATGAGATTATTTAAAAAAAAAACAATTCACTATATACAAAGATATGAGATTATTACCCAACCTCGATTTTTACAAGATTCGTGCATGCTTTCGTCTGACTTAAAAATTAATCTATAGCAATTTAAAATAAACAAAATTATAATTACAACATGAGCATAGAGGGTATTAAGAAGTATATGATCTTATACTATATTATGGAGTAGGAAGGATCGAAAATTAAACATATAACGGACAATGAATGAACGAGAAAGAGACAGGGCATCATATGATCCTTAATTAATACGTCATAATGGAGACATGAGCTCCTTAATTATAACCCCATTAATCTTAATGAAAGAAGATATAATAATAAAAAAATAATAGAAGAGTGGACCTGTGGTGGAAGGATCGACCGGCGGCGAACCTTCTCCTTCTTTCTTTCTTCCTCTCTCTTTCTCCCTTTCTCTCTTTCTCTCCCTCTTGCTGAACATGAATTTGGTTGATGGATGGATGATTTGTGGTTCGATTGATGATTTTCAAATGATAGGAGATGCTTTGTAGCCCCCCTCAAGGGCCATTTTATAGGCAATACGTTGCCTTTTTGAAAAATTTGCAGGAATTAGGTAAGAGAATGTTTCATATAGATCTTCCAAACCAGGCCAAGGCAAGCTGCACTCACTTACCAAAATCACCCAACACGTACTATGGCAATTTGTTGTGGAAGGTCACCTTGTTCAAATCATTGATGAATTCGGTCACCATGCTGAAATCGGGTGTTGGGTTGTTTCTGGTTGACCAAGTCCCACACTTTTCGAGGCGGGTTCGTGTCATGCTCTCATTCTGTGCTCAATTCCTTCCAACACACACATGCATGTGTGCCTGCACATGAACCCACACTCATATGCAATTTATTACTTGCTTATAATTTGTATTTCTAATTGTCAGACTAGAAGTGTCACCTGGTGAGGACTTAGCTTCGTGTGTTGAGCTAGACCTGAACGAGAATTAGGAACCCCTAAGGTTCATTTCCGATTTTCACCTACTAGAGAACTGAATTAGAACTGATGGTCCTAAACCGAAAGCTTGAAGCATCTTCCTTTTTCCGATTTTTCTTCAGAAAATTCCAAAGGGGACTGGAAGTCAAGAAAGGTAGGTTGTCGTCTAAGTTGTTGGTGTCATTTGCTAAATGGCTACTGTCCCTTCTTGCTAAAAATCTGCTCCATTTGATATGGTAAGTGGAGCTCGGTTTGGCCAAGGTTGTTGAACTTATCAAGGTAAGTTCATGATAACAGACTGTTATTTAAATATGCTCTTGACCAAGCACACGTTCATTAGTCTTCAAGGCTTCTTGCAGATAACGCAAGGCAATATTCATTTTACCAATATCCTGATACATCATTGCAACATTTGTAAAGGTTGCAGCCACATCAAGATGATCAGGTCCACATGACAAACTTAACAGGAGCATTGTCCGAGACATATATTTTAAAGCAAGTTTTGTTTGGGTAAGGCCATGATAAAATAAAGCCATATTGCCAAAGCTGTGAGAAGTCTCAGGGTGATCCAAACCAAGGCAACGCTCATTTATGATAAGCTTGTGATCTTTTGTTTATGTGCATTAACCTAGATATCTCGCAATTTAAATGTATTTATCCAGTTCTGTGAGTCACGTGTTCTTGAGTCATCCGCACCAAGTTGTTTAACGAGTATATCATATGTTCGCCTCTCATGTTGTAGAGAAAGATTGAATGCTCCGATGCAATTAAAGGCAATGGCAAGTTAATCCATTGATGTTGTTGTTCATGCTGAAGTCGACCCAAGCTTGTTGGCTAGAATCGGTAAGTGACCAAATTATGTATTAAGGTTGCCAAATTGTACCAAGGTTGCCTTGATCCTCCCATGTTGAAATTGGTAAGGCTTGGTAGCTTACCAAACTGCATACCAAGGCTGCCAAATTGTGTACCAAGGCCACCTATGGCAAGACATATGATTTATTTATGCTAAAATTGGTAAGTTTCCTCAGGGTGGCTTGCCAAATCGAATATCACAGATTGCCAAATCGAGGATTACTTTCCTTTTTCGTAGATGACGCCGAGTTTCCTTCCTAGACGCCGACCTTTGTTTCTAGCAATGACTTTCTTTCTTGAACGTCAACTTTCCTTTTTTGATGCCGACCTTCCTTTCTAATACCTAAAACTAAAAATAACATATTACCTTTCCCAACTATGTCAAAATTGGCAGGTGCTTGGTTGTTGCCTTTTTTGTTCATACCACCTCCTCTTTCTGCGGAATTTGCCTCCTTCCGATCCGAGTTTTGTATATGGCAGGTATGGTTTGAAACACTTTATAAAAAAATGTTTTTATATTTAAAAATATTAAATTTAATGAAATCAAATATTATTTTTAGAAAGCACTAGGTTTCATTCCCAGTTTTGTTTGCAATGGCGACCTACTTTCGCTCCGTGAGTAAATCTTTAACCACCTTGACCATTTAACCACTTTAAATGGGTGTAGGGTATCAAACCACTTTAACCACTTCAACGGGTGTGGGGTATTGAACCACTTTAAACCTGGGTATCAGGTCTTGGAATGAGACTCTTCTCAACCGAACGAATTTCTAAGGTCTGATTTAAATTTAATTTGTTTTTATTTGCAAACATTTTTGGGTTTGAATCTCAATAATCTCATTTTTATTTGTTTATGTAAAAAGAATTGTCTAAAATCATACTTTGTTTAAAAGGCAGTTATTTGAAATAGTAAAATCTTGCCAATTTGGTCTTGAGGGCAAAATAGTCATTTTCATGTAATTTTATCCAAATTGGATTTGTTTTAGAGGGATGCAATATACCATCATTTTTAGGTTGTTACAAAATTTCGATGAGAAAATGAGCTTGTTTAAGGTATTTTTATTTGAAAAACTCTTTAAAAGACCCAAAGCTGCCAAAAAAAGCAAAATTTCTAAAAGATTAAAATTTTTTATTTTGAGTTTTTACAGATGCCCCTCTTTGACATTAATCTAAATTTATTTAGATAATGACAAAAAAGAAAACACTCATTTTGTTTTCTTCCCAGATTTACCTTGAGAGTATGAAATTTTCCTTCATTCCATAACATCTATTTCCATGGACTTGTTTTTGTGTAGGAGGGGATCTTAGCAAAAGGGGATTTGACAAAGAAAACACCTGATTCTATGATGATCATGCATGGATGACCCCTTTATGAATGCATACGTGCATGGAATATGAAGTGAATGAAGTGGATGTTTATAGACCCATACTTGTAATTCGTGAACTTGAGAATGAGCATCCAAAGACTGGTTGTCCCAAGCAAGATGGTCCCGGTATTATTTTCTGTGATGTTTAGGATTTTCAAAATTTCTTTTCAAAAGGGAACTCCTTTTGATTTCTATAAAAAAGAACTTTCAACTTTTCACATTTTCCCACTCGGGTTTTAGTACCACTACTTAATGGAGGTTTTGTGGAAAACTTTGAATAACATTTCAAAACTCAATTTCTCACACAACAAAGTCTAATTCTCAAACAAAATGAAATCTAAATAAGTAAGTCCTATTCTTACTTTAGGATTTTAATGGTTAATTTTTTTCCATTGGGATGAGTTATGGGAATTTCTGGAAAGAGTTACTCACGGTCCCTTCTCAAGCGTCCCGTTGTATAAGGCGAAGAAATTTTTGATGGAAAAATGCTCTTTTGAGCTTTAACTTTTCTTTCAAAGGGCACCTCTATATTAAAGGTTTTTGTTTTCCTTTTTTTTTTCCTTTTCGGAAGACCTCTATATTGGAGGTTTTGTTTTCCTTCCTTTTCTTTTGATTTTGTCAATTTTCTTTTTTGGGGAGAAATGAAGTGGGGAATACAACTCATTTAGATACTCAATTCAGCCAAGAACATCCTATTTCTTAATAGCACCTATCATTTAAAGATATTTTGCTATTTTGAACTAGTCCTCATATAGTAAGCCAAAGATTTTTGAAATGTTACCAAAGATTTTTGAAGTGGGGGAATACTTGATACCATATAATCCGTTTTCATCCTTCTTTCAAGAAATTCAAAGGAGACACATTTTAAAACTTTTTTTAAAAGAATTTAATGTAGACCCTATACATAATAGTTTTTTCAAGTATTGGGCATTTATTGGGTCTGCTAAATTTCTTCCCTCAACATCAATTAACCAATATGCATTCCCCTCTCACAACATAGGGACCATCCCGCTTCGGCCGCCACCTTCCAAGAGGATGTGGGCCTCTTATAGGTGAATGATGTAAGTGACATGTAAAATATATTCCACATGATATGGTGGAGATACATGCTTTATAAAATGATGAATGTATTCAGTCCATGTGAAAGATATTTAGGGAATGCACTCTACATGCCCCTAGTTTGGAGGAGATGACATGAGCATTCATACACTATGGCCGACCCCTATTGTGGCATGTGATGAATGATTTTTCAAGGTGATGCATGAGGTACCTATACATGCACAATCTTGGTTGTTGGCATTACATGATATAATCCTAGCCTTTGATGCATTTTGGGTTATATTCACTCCAAATTGTCCTATAGAAAATCCCCTTCTATGAAATTTGAAGGTTTTTCTAAGTCAAGGATTTAATGGAATTCGGAAAGCTCGAAAGCTTGATCATCCTCATAAATGAGGGGATCTTCCTCCTTGCTTTGATCACTCTCAAGTGCTTTGATTTTTAGGAAAGTATCATGTATAAGAGAAGGTTATACACAAAAGGATTAAGAGACAATGACATGAGATAATTTGGGTTTGAGCTAGCACATGGGCTTTGTCAAAACCAATGCTTAAGTTTGTACCCAATTTTAAAAATTAAATTTTTAGTATTTTCAATTTTTTTAATATTTTTTGGATTTTTTCAAACAGATGCTAGAAGAAAAAACATAAAAGACTTCTTTTAGAATCTTCAAATTTTCCAAATGTTTTCCAATTTTGGGAGTTTTGTAAAAAAAATTGTTTTTCAAAATATATACTTTTTTGGATTTTTTTTAATAAAGGGGCCTTCCATTAAACCTACAAAGAAAACATCATGAATTAGACTCCAAACAAGAGGTCTAAGTTATAGGTTTCAGTTTTAGCTGGTTCTAGGGCACCCTTGACCCAATTGGTCTTAGGTGGTGACACAAGGGGTATGGATGAGTTGTAGCCTAAGCCATATCAACCCAGGTTAGGTAGAGGTAAGATGAGTTCTAATCTACCTTAGTTTTTGGTTCCTAGACCCTGGTATAGGGCATACCCCATGTTCAATAACATATTCCAAGGCTTTTTAAGTTTTGAAAAGTTTTGATAAAGAAGATGGCCTTGAATAATGTATCGTCTACAATATGGTTATACATTGGAGTTTTTTGGGATGGGTCCAAGAGTTGTATGGCTTTAGGGGTGGAAAGGTTTGACTCCTCTAGGATGCACACGACCCTAGGAATGGAAGACTTGGGTGATTCTGGTATCCTTAGGATATAGATGACCTCAGAGGGATGGGATGACTCTAGTTCTCCTAAGAGGTGAATCACCTTGAGAGGGATCCTAGGTGCAACCCAATGTGCTCCTAGGGGTGGACGGTGTGAGTTTATATGGATGGTAAGAAAGAGCATGTTTGATGCCTTGCACAAAGGAGAGAAAAGGATTCCAAGGGAAACTATAGTCGGTCCCCTGGTAGGTTTTGTGGGGAAATTATGGCCATAAGCTTGGGTTTATGATACAAACCTATGCTCAAAGAGATTTGTTTATACATGGTAGGGTTAGGTATACTTAAGATGTTGATGCATGCCTTAGGAATAACCATGTCTACCATATTTTGAATTTTATTTTATTTTTCTTTTTTATTTTGAAATTCTTTTTGTTGGTGTGAGACATTCGGTGCACCTTGAAAATCCACATCCTTTGGCACATTTGGTGGAGGTTGTGGGTGCATGAGTGTGATTTGAATATGAATGATCTACCGGTCCTACACTACAAAGAGGAGGATTGAGTAAAGAGTTTTAAGAGAAATGAGTTTCAGATATACCTTTTTCAAGCTTGTCTACCTTTTCATGGTGAGAGCAATCTTCCTTGCAGGCATCCTGAGGGTGTTGTAGCTCATGTATGGCTTTGAGTTCCCATTGCTTTTCGAGGTCTTGAATTTTATCCTCCAAGCCTACGAGTGTGCTAAACTCATTCTCCCTTGTGTATGAAATGGTGCTCATGAGAATGGAACCCATCGGAGCAAATGATTTTGAAAAAATTGGAGTGAAGTTACTCATGCCTCACTCCACTTGTGCGCTTAGGGATGTAAACTTTTTCTTCCTTTTTAATTTTTTGAATTTCAAATCTTTTATTTTCAAATCTTTTTAATTTTTGAAGGTTTTCCAACTTTTTTTGGTCTTTCCAAACAAAGATTTTTTTTGGCTTTTCTATGGACAAAGAGGTGTTGGGATGATTAGCAAGGTTAGATGATTTGATCTTAACACTTGCTTCATCTGCAGCCTCATATCCTTCATCGGATTTTGGCTCGATTTGGTTTTCTGGGTATGGCTCTTCTCCCTATATACCCAAGATGACTTTTAGTGAGAATGATGTGCCTTGGCCTCTAGGGCCTCAAATTTCCTTTCAAGGTATATTGCTCTCCTCCTTAAAAAGGCAATTTCTTCTTCTCGAGTTTTAGAAGATTTCTTTGAGGTTTTGGAAAACCGATTTTGAAAGCATGATGAGTCCTTCATTGACATATTTTCAAAGAAATCATTCAAACTTGACATTATTGAATTGCTGGAATTTGAACTCAAAACAGAGGAATAAAAAAAAAAGAGAAGTTTAAAAACCATGATTTGAATTTGGAATTGGTTTTGAAAAAAAAAAAGAATGGGTCAAACAATTTTCAAAGACTTACATCCAACCGGGCGTGCCAAATCTATAGATGTGAATTTTTATTCCGAAGTCTATGTAGAGACTTGAAATTAAATTTACAAACGACGTCGTATGTGCGAGCGTGCCAACTAATTTGCTCAAACTAGCAAAGATTGATTTTTGAATTCGTGTAGTGATTGTAGGTAAGTGAACTCTTTACGATGTAGGCCTTTTTGCACCGATGCTCAAGGGTCAGCCTAAACGCTTTTGAGATCCGATAAGTCTTTAAAACCAAACTCTAATTTCAAAAACTTGACAAAAATTGTGATTTTAAGACATTCCAAGTTTTGAAAAATATAAACTGATTATGTTTTCAGAGGCTTATTTCTGATTTTTTTAGATAGCTTTTGAATCTCCAAAAATTCTCAAAATTTTACAAAAGATATAGCTTGATGTAAGATTCAGAAATTATTTTTATTTTTATTTTAAACGCTATAGATTTATTTAATTAAATCAGAAAATGGACACCACTCAAACATTTGGGACAAACCTGAGGTTCAGAAAAACTATTGTATCTTTATGCTCAAAACTCTTATTTCAATGAAATTGGTCTTGCCAGAAAGCTATGGATTTCAACTTTTCAATGAAACTATTTTGATAAAAAATGGTTTTTCATAAAAAAAAATGGGATTATTATCCAACCTCTATTGCAGGAACTTCTGATTTTATAAAATTTGTTCTTGTTTTAATAAATCTTCTTCGATTTTATTTATGATGTTGCACAATTCTTCAAAATTTTATTAAAAGTAAGTTGGTGTGTGTAGGTTAGACATACAAAATTTTGGATCATTCGGATAGGGGATAATGAATTAAAAATCATTTACCGAACGTGTATATTGTGTAGAAAATAGGTTTTCGATTTTTATAAGATTCGTTCGTGCTTTCATCCGAATTAAAAATTAATCTAAATTAATTTAAAATAAACAAAATTATAATTACAACATGTGAATAGAGGGGATTAAGAGGTATATGATTTATATTATATTATGGAGTAGGAAAGATCGAAATTTAAACATATAACAAACAATTAATGAATGGAAAAAAGATGGGGCAGCATATGATCCTTAATGAATACAACATAATGGAGACATGAGCTCCTTAATTATAACCTCATTAATCTTAATGAAAGAAGAGATAACAATAAAAAAACAAGAGAAGAGTGGACTTGTGGTGTAAGGATCGGCCGGTGGCTTGTGGCGGCAAACCTTCCCCTTCTTCTTTCTCTCTTCCTCTCTCTCTTGCTGGCCATGAATTTCGTTTATGGATGGATGATTTGTGGATCGATTGATGATTTTTGAATGATATGAGATGCTTTGCAACCCCCCTCAAGGGCCATTTTATAGGCAATATGTTGCCTTTTTGTTGCCGCTTTTGTAAGGCAAGTTGCCTTTTTGAAAAATCAACAGGAATTAGGTAAGAGAATCTGCATATGGACCTTCCAAACCGGGCCAAGGCATGCTGCACTCACTTACCAAAATCACCCAACACGTAATATGATAAGTTGTTGTGGAAGGTTGCCTTGTTCAAATCATTGATGAATTCGGTCACCATGCTGGAATCGGGTGTTGGGTTGTTTTTGGTTGACCAAGTCCCACACTTTTCGAGGCAGGTTCGTGTCATGCTCTCATTCTGTGCTCAATTCCTTCCAACACACACATGCATGTGTGCCTGCACATGAACCCACACTCATATGCAATTTATTACTTGCTTATACAAATGCCGCCTGGTCAGGACTGAGCTTCGTGTGTTGAGCTGGACCCGAACAAGAATTAGGAACCCCCAAGTTTCATTTCCGATTTTCACCTACTAGAGAACTGAATCAGAACTGATGGTCGTGAGCCGGAAGCTTGAAGCCTCTTTCTTTTTCTAGTTTTTCTTTAGAAAATTCCAAAGAGGATTGGAAGTCAAGAAAGGTAGGTTGTTGTTTAAGTTGTTGTTGTCATTTGGTAAGTGGCTAATGGCCCTTCTTGCTAAAATCATCTCCATTTGATATGGTAAGTGTAGCTGGGTTCGGCCAAGGTTGCTGAACTTGGTAAGGTAAGTGCATGATAACAGACTGCTGTTTGAATATGTTCTTGACCAAGCAGACATTCATTAGTCTTCAAGGCTTCTTGCAGATAACACAAGGCAATATTCATTTTACCAATATCCTCATACATCATTGCAACATTTATAAAGGTTGCAGCAACATCAGGATGATCAGGTCCACATGACAAACTTAACAGGAGCATCGTCCAAGACATATTTTATAGCAAGTTATGTTTGGTTAAGGCCATGATAAAATAAAGCCATATTGCCATAGCTGTGAGCAGTATCAGGGTGATCCAAACCAAGGCAACGTTCATTTATGATAAGCTTGTGATCTTTTGTTTCTGTGCATTAACCTAGATATCTCGCAATTTAAATGTATTTATCCAGTTCTGTGAGTCACATGTTCTTGAGTCATCCTCACCAAGTTGTTTAACGAGTATATCATATGTTCGCCTCTCATGTTGTAGAGAAAGCTTGAATGCTCTGATGCAATTAAAGGCAATGGCAAGTTAATCCATTGATGTTATTGTTCATGCTAAAGTTGACCCAAGCTTGTTGGCTAGAATTGGTAAGTGACCAAATTATGTATCAAGGTTGCCTTATCCTCCTATTTGAAATTGGTAAGGCTTGATAACTTACCAAACTGCATACCAAGGCTGCCAAATTGTGTACCAAGGCCACCTATGGAAAGCCATATGATTCATTTATGCCGCAATTGGTAAGTTTTCTCTAGGTGGCTTGCCAAATCGAATATCACAGCTTGCCAAATTAGAAATCTCAGCTTGCCAAATTGAGCATCACTTTTCTTTTTCGTGGATGATACCGACTTTCCTTTTTTGACGCCGACATTCCTTTCTAATACCTGAAACTAAAAATGGTAGATTACCTTACCTAATAGTGCCGAAATTGGCAGGTGTTTGGTTGTTGCCTTCTTGGTTCATACCACCTCCTCTTTATAGGGGATTTGCCTCCTTCCAGTCTGAGTTTTGTATATGACATGTATGGTTTCAAACACTTTATAAAAAAAACATTTTTATATTTGAAAACATCAAATTAGAAAGCATTGGGTTTCATTCCCAGTTTTGTTTGTGAGGGTGACTTACTTTCGCTCTCTGAGTCAGTTTTTAACCACCTTGACTATTTAACCACTTTAAATGAGTGTAGGGTATCAAACCACTTTAAAATTGGGTATCAGGTCTTAGAATGAGACTCTTCTCAATCGGGCGAATTTCTAAGGTCTGGTTTGAATTTAATTTGTTTTTGAATTTCAAGGGTTTTGGAATTTTTAAAATTTATAAATTTGCAAACATTTTTGGGTTTGGTTTTCAATATTCTCATTTTCATTAGTTTCTTTAAAAATATTTGTTTAAAATTATACTTTCTTTAAAAGGCAATCATTTGAAAATGCAAAATCTTGTCAATTTGGTCTTGAGGGTAAAATAGTTATTTTCATGTAATTTTGTCCAAAATGGATTTTTTTTGAGAGGGATGCAATATACATCATTTTAAGGTTGCTACAAAATTTCAATGAAAAATGAGCTCTTTTAAGGTGTTTTTATTTGAAAAACTTTAAAAGACCCAAAGTTGCCAAAAAAAGCAAAATTTCTAAAAGATGAAATTTTTTTATTTTGAAAACCTTTTTTTGGGTGTTTACAGTAACATTACAAACCTCGTGAAGAGCATCAATCAAAATTTTCTACAGCAATATAGATACAATGCTCAATTGAAAAAGCCATTCAAACTCAAGAGTGACACACCTCCTTCTGTGACTGGTAGTATATCTGGGGGCACGGCTGCATTCAATGATGGCACCTGCTTTCAGATAGTCGTTCCCTAATTCACTTGTCCAAATCAGGCTTGGCTTCACTGGTACCAGCTGCAAGTGATGAAATGTCTTCTTTCCTAAGCCAGCTCCTTGGTTTATCAAAATAAATCAAGTTTTCAGGACCTAAGATAGGCAGAAGGAATATGGATCTCTCCATTATAATCCTCCTGGAGAGTTGGAGAACCAGATGGAGTAAAATATCCACTCCTACGTTCACTTTCAGCCCAATAGTTGATGATTCCCCAGTGGTCCAAAAATTGTACTATCCGGTTTAACTCTGGCATCAACCAATCCCTGGCAATCACTAGCCATAAGCATCTTTTCAGGATGCTCCAAATACTTAGCAATGATCTTGTTCCTTATAGCCCTATATCTTTCCGGCGTGCAATCACGTGTTTTCCCTGTAAAATATCTGGGAAGTACCTGCTTTTCCAGTCCATGTATGTTGGTGGAGCAAATGCATGTTTTAAAATGAGTTAGAAAATAAAAATATTTAGCCAATGTGTGGATTTCTTTATAAATCGGCTAATTTCGTATACTTTTCAGGAGGCTGAAGTTTAAACCACACGCATTTTGCCCCACCCCGGGGATCAAACTCTCCACCTGAATTATGGGAGTGAGAGGGCCTGCCAGGTGAGCTGAAGTTCAAAATTGGGTGAGCTATTGGTCCGTAGGCCTCCTTAACATGAGTACCTTAGAGAGAATAGTCATGAGAAAGGCATTGGTATCTTTCTAAAGCATCTTGACAAGTTTTGTTATCATAATTGTCGTAGTTGAACTTCGGTTTGTATGATTCTTGATTTCTCAAAAACAAGACATGGATAACTTTTTAAAGAATTAAAAATATGTTTATTCTAATTAGAATTGACTAAGCTCTGGCCTTTTGTTGAGAAAATTTATTCGGTAGCTTGGATGCCTTTAATAGGATGAGATTGTTTCCTTCATATCCGAGTCACTCGAACTTGGATTTAGGTGATTCTTGATTTATTGAAAAGTATATGAGAAAGCTTTCAAATATCTAAAAGTCTGGATAATCCATTCAGAAATGGATTTTTAACGAATTTTTAAACTCAAGATATCCCCGTCTAGTATGGGAAAAGGCTTAGTTGTTGTTGTTGTTGTTTTAAACTCAAGATATATTTCTAGCGGGATGATAATTGTAATTAAATGTAAGAAGACCAAATTCATATCAAGAAACAAAGGAAAACAAAATTGAAACTTTATAAAGAAAAGTATTACAACTAAAAAAGTAATCGAACATACAGCAAAAAAAATTAAATAAACGATGATGCTTCTTTTGATAAATGGATGCCTTCAAGGTCAGCAATCATCTCCTTCTCCTTCTGTAACTGAGTTAATTTTTGGATTATTCTTCACTGCTCTACTTCTCTAGATGACTAATTGGCTTCTCCAAATCTGTGAAATAGTGGCTAATAAATCTTTGTAACAACCCTGCAAATCCCTTCTTTCTTGAAAGTAACTCATACATCATATGCCTAATATTACAAGGCGATTAGGTAAGTTTTCGACCTAGAAATCCTCATATTGTATCCCAAGAGTGGTACAAACTGTACAAACTTTTCATGTTTTTCTGTCAGTTTCAAAGCGGTTAGATATTTCGTATTTCGTGTTGTTTATGTGGGGCGTGCCACTCTGGGTCCAACCCAGTGTGAATTTGTCACCCCTAATGCCTCCGTCTTATTTTTGTACCAGATATAACTCGTAGAGACCGCACAAGGATCACTAATACATGGTTGTGGTAATCTGGATATGATAGACAGCATCCCCTATAATTCTTTCAGATTTTAGAGAATTAAGCTTCAACACACATCTGAAAATTTACTAATGAGAAACTTCTACTCATCTGTTTTGGCCAATCTTCAGATCAATCAGCAAGCTCAGCCGATCCGGTTTCAAGGAGGGGGTCAACTTAGTGGGGACTCTGGCTGCTAGACGACAGGTAAGCAGCTCGACTCGAGCCAATAGGCACCAGAGACGGCGGGCTAATATTGGGTTGCTACAAGCGCTTGGACAAGTTTTTTCTCGAAGTAGGTTGAACAGCTGAACCTACCTTCCAAGGAGTAGAAAAAACGTGTATTTGAACATTTTCAGGCAAATTGAGATACAGCGGAAACAATAATACAATGACATTCACTCCAGGGTTGCAAGAGCACTGATTACAAAAGAATACCATCCTACCACACACCCACAAATCAGAAAGCATATAAGAATATGACATCGGACGTGGATCGAGCCGCACTGACGGCGCCAACCCCCACTTGGCTAATCTACATAAACCAACAAAGGAACTTGCGCATAACTTCCTGTGCAAAAGATTCACAGCATCACCAGCCACAACAAAAATAGACTTCTCTAACCAAGCACGGCGGCAACAATGGCATGGGTGGAACAACATTCTAGACCAAGCACAAGCTCCTAGCCAGAAAATCGGTGCTCAGCATTGGAGGCCACGGTGGCCGCTCGATGCACAAGGTGATAAACCTTCTGAATTGAAACCTTGAACTCTTATTAAATGGCTTCAAAAGAGCTCTTCCGAGTTGAATTTATTTGAGGCTTCCTGTTTATTGCCAAGAATGGAAGGCTATATAAGAACAGTGAAATAAATAACAGATTCATTAAGTCGACGTTGATAAATGCCAAAACATTCAAATCAGAAAGCTGACTTTGACAATAGACAGACAGCAACCGATCTCACTCTAATGTTTTGAGCATGTAGATAAATTACATGCCAAGGCAAAGCTTTGTTAATTTGTCTTTCTTTTCTCAAACCCTTGAAAAGAATTTCTTATTCCATCACGATGGTGCAACAGAGAACGTAGGTTAAGACAAGTATCAAGTACAACATATAACCAATTTGGATTCATGCCAGACAGATCTACTGTTGAAGCGATTTACCTTTTGAGACATCTTATGGAACATTTTAGAGCAAAAAAGAAAGACCTTCACATGATATTTATTGATCTAAAAAAAAGCTTATGATAGAGTACCGAGGGAGGTTCCGTGGAGAACTTTGGAAAAAAGAGGTATCCCATTAACATACATTAACCTTATAAGAGATATGTATGATGGTGTAAAAACATATGTGAGGACTCAGGAAGGAATGACAAGAAGTCAATATTGGGTTACATCAAGGATCAACTTTAAGTCCATACTTATTTATAATGGTGATTGATGAGTTAACAAAAATATTCAAGATGAAGTACCTTGATGTATGTTATTTGCAGATGACATTGTATTAGTAGAGAAGTCTAAGGAAAAAGTTAATAGAAAATTGGAACTATGGAGAGAAACATTAGAAAGCAAAGGCCTCCGACTTAGTAGAACAAAGACAGAATATATGGAATGTAAGTTTGATCATTTGGTTACCTCAGAGGACATAGAAATTAAAATTGTCACACATTGCATCCCCCAAAAAGAAAGTTTTAAATACCTACGGTCAATTTTTAAGAGTGATGAAGATGTTACGCATAGAATTAATGCTGGTTGATTAAAATGGAGAGGAGCATTAAGGTATTCTTTGTGATAAGAAGATACCATTAAAGTTAAAAGGTAAATATTATAGAGCAGCAATTAGGCCTGCCATGTTTTATGGTTGTGAGTGTTGGGCAGTTAATCATCAACATGTACAAAAGATGTCTGTGACAGAAATGAAGATGTTGAGATGGATGAGTGGTCATACAAGAAAAGACCGTATACATAATGAGGTTATTAGAAACAAATTAGGAGTGACACCAATAGAGGATAAAATGAGAGAATATCATTTAAGATGGTTTGGACATATAGAAAGAAGATCAAAAGAAGAACCTATAAGAAGGTATGAAAAACTAAATTTGGAAAGTATTAAAAGAGCTAGAGGACAACCTCAAAAGTGTTGGAAAGAAACAATAAAGAATGATCTAGCTTATTGTGAGTTAACTGCTAACACGACACACGATAGGGATCTGTGGAAACAAAGAATCCATGTAGCCGACCCCATCTAGTATTGGAAAAGGCTTAGTTGTAGTAGTTGTTGTTGTTGTTTGTATAATGATTCTCCAAAAGCCATGCCAGCATAAAGAGCCAAGGCTGTCCTGGCTAGTGGGTCGACTCAAGAACCTTAAGTTGAAGGTCACGAGTTCGATACCCAGGGCATGCATCTGGTAGGGTCTCCTTAACCCCAGGTTGCCTGTCAAAGAAAAATCTAAAAGCTCCGTCGAGCAGACAAGGTTAGATTTTTATAGAACTTGTACCAACCACCTTCCTTCCATGAACATTTTCAGCACTTCCAATGTTATCATCTTTAAACTACAGTATAAACTGACAACTTTAGCCACTTTTGTAGAGCAGACAGGAAAACTTCCATCGGATAAATGGAACGGGCTCTGGTTGCTGCTAGACAGGCAGTCAGCGTTTGATTCTCACGGGTGTCACTTCCCTATGCAAGCTGATGCTCCATACAGGCCCTGGAGCAAGGCTCCTAGATCGGAGTTTCAAGATGGGTTGTGTGAATGCCTCAAAAGGTAGTTCTTTTGAGTAATCAATCAAAAAAGTAAATGCAAACTTGCATGAGAAAGTAACCACTCATTGACATGGGATTCTTTACCGTCCTATCCCAGACCACCCCCCGAAAAACACTACACCTATATCTACTGATCACCCCAAGCTCTAAACAAGTAGACAAAACAAAAGCAATTAAAGAAAAAGGCATCATAAGACAATGCCACCCAAAAGAAGAAAGCAATTGCCAGGACTTCATATCAACTGAATTTATAGCTCCAAACACATCTCAGGAGTAGGAAAAAAACTCTCCGTGCTTCATTCTGATGTTATCCCACTTATTGTACCTTGGACATTCTACACACTCTCGGGCACATTGTCATCATTGACAAGGGAATTTCATATTTTGATGTTGAACAGGTTATTTGAATTATGCCCTTCCAAGTAAATAACAGCAGATATCTCTTCTACTTGGAAGTAAATTGTTTACTTGTTGCAGTATATTAAATTATTACTAAGATGACCAGAAATGCGAAGGGAAAAGCATGATGCTCAAACTAATATATGGCATGGAAGAAAAACTGGTACGCTAATGTATAACACTTGACCCAGGACTTTCATATTAAATAAAGTACCTTAAGGAGGTCAAAAACTTTCTCGGCAATATACTTTTGCTGTATAGTGGCACCTTTCTGCTGCACCTTATCAGGGTGGACGCACAAGGTTGATTTCCTATAAACTTTCTTCACGGAAGCAGCAGTAATCAAGTCAGTCAAGGATACAGGTTGCCATCCACTTTCAGGCCAAAGAACCTGCACATTGGGAAAGAAGGAAATGGATCAGCACGTAGGAAAAAACAAATTAAGACAAGTTCCATTTATCATGTCTGCCACGTTAACATGAGCCTTAGGGCCCCTGGCGCCAGGCCCCAACGGCTAGTCTTGGCCGAGTGCAGTCCCTACTCTCTCTTCTCTCCTCTCTTCCTATATATTCTCTCCAATGTACACTCTTGAACGTATTTCTTTTTGTGATTGATTAATAATATTCATTTTCATTACTTCTGGTGTGCCTTCGTTGCACTTAGGTGAGATTATAGCCTTTTCTAAGGCTTTATGATAGTCACATTGTGGTGATATTTATTCATCAATCTTCCACTGCTACATTGAAGCTTCGTCTTTGTTACAAAGCTTTGATAGAAAAGATTCAAGACAGATGACCTAGTCGGTAAAAGCTCAGAGTAATTATCATAATCTTGGCGAGTCAGAAAGGCCACTTAGTCAAATTCTTCAGCTTTCAATACTCGATATTATGAAGTGAACATATAAGTACAATCAGCTAACAGTGACTAATGACATCAACCAAGAACCTTCAATAGAAAAACGGGTTTAGATTCATTCAAAACTCAACTGGGTCATAGGAGGATTAAGGGCAAATTAAACCTAGCAAGAAGAACAAAAACAAGCAAAAGGGTAGTCGCTAGAGTTGATGGTTTGATATTTTAAAAAATGCTAATACTAAGTTTCAACACTCATACATGAATTAAACATTTATGCACAATATCTTCATAAAACTTCAGGAATTGTCATCATTCTGGGGACAAAAGGGATATTCTGGAAGAACGATGCTTGTTCAAGAACCTCTCACAGTTGAAATTGTATTTATTAAACAGAATCATGCTTTTCAGCTCCCTGAAAATTATGATTTGGAGCTTCCAGAACACCTTCGTGAGAGAGCAAGCAATGATCATTAATCGTATCAATAGAGAACTTGCTAGTTTGTCCTCTCAAGTATATCAGTTCCAAGAGAAAAGATCACAATTTTTGGGTGGAGTCAAATAAAAAACCAAGCCTTCTCCACATTCAGTGGGTCAGCATGGATTATAGTCGTTGTTGTGCTTGATCCTGTATCATTTCACATTTAACTTCGAAAAAGCAAGACAATATTTTATTGTTTCCTTCAAACACTTGTGAGGCTTTCCTCCGCCTCTTTTGAAGCGCCCACTGTCTCATACTCACCACACATGGACAAATCACCAAATATCCAAGTCACCGAAAGCATGACTCACTTTATTCTGTTAGTGCTGCAACAACCTTTTCTCTTATAGCGTCACTAAAGATTCAGCCTTTCCTTATTTGACCACACATATTCAGTTCAATACCTTTTCCCTTTTTCCACTCATCTTTTGCTCAAGTTGATAATTGGCTCCCCAAAACTTGACACCATAAAGAATCGATCTTATGCATTGCTTTATAATATTCCTAACAAAGAAAGTGACTCTTAAACAACACCAACAAATATTCAATTGCAGATTGATGGTTGCAGATGTAAAGAAAAATGTGACGAGAACAAACTCACATATTGTAAGGTTGATAATAAGGCACGTAAATTTCCTTCTTTGCCTGCAGCCCACCGTTTAATCTCAGGATCCAGTTGTTCTGCAATCCTCTGCACCAGACAAGCATGACAAAAGTGGCAGAAAAAGTCATAAATGGGGGAAAAACTAGTAATAGGCATCAAGTAGACTAATAATAACCAATTGTCCTAAGCAAATAGTTCCTAGAAAAATAAACCAAACTACTACTTGCCACTCACACCAATAACAGATTTATATGATATTCATATGTCTGAATCTACAGGAAACTATGGTCAACACATCTCGATCTCTTACATGTTTTTCTGCTTGTTCCTTCTGAGTTTCCATGTCCCGTTCATTTTTCTCAGCCAACGCTTTTGCCTAGATAATAAAAACCGGAGTTTGAGACCACCAGTGATACACAAGTACCAAGCAAGCATGTTATTAACTTTTTCCCTCATGATTAAAATGGTAACCCATAAGCAAGAGTAATAAGAAACACAAATCAATAGGCATACAGCACGCTCGCGCGTTCGCTGATGTCGTTCCAGTCTAGCTTTCCGTCTTTCCTCACTTTCTCCTTCCACTTCTTGGAATTCTCCCGAGGATGGAGAACCTACAATAGGCAAGATTTAACAATTACAAAATGGACCACAAAATAGCATAAGGGATCATGCTAATACAGTTAATGACGCTTGGTAAAACACCAGTACCTCCAAATATGGAAGACAAGTCGTCAACAATGTTTGTTGTGGATGATGCTTTTCTCAAGGTGGATGGATTTGCTGCAGGTGTTCTCCGTGTAGCCACATCAGGAGCTCCTCCACTTGGAAATTGGGCATCAAAAATATTATCCTACAACATGCAGCAAAAAACAATGAGCCATGGAGAAATCACCAGAAAGCATTCCACCCAGAATGTGCACAAGGATTTCCATCTCACCGAAGGAGGGGTCCGTTGCTTTGGTGCACTACTGGGTCTAGTACCACCAAAGAAAGCATCCAAGTCGTTTTCACTTTTCTGCTGCTTCTCTTTTGCAGCAGCAGCAGCCTTTTCAGCAGCTCTTGTCCTAGCCTCAGCATAGGCTCTCTCTACAGCAGCCCTCTCAGCCCTAAACCGAGCCTCCGCAGCAGCCCTTTCTACAGCAGCTTTCTCTCTTGATTCAGCCGCTGCTCTTTCCCTTGCCTCTGCAGCTGCTTGTTCACGTGCTTCAGTAGCTGCTCTTTCATGAACTTCAGCAGCTGCCCTTTCCGCAGTGGCTCTCTCAGCTCGTTCCTTAGCCCCTGCAGCTGCCCTTTCACGGGCTTCTGTGGTTGCCCTTTCAACAGCAGCTCTTTCAGCACGTTGACGAGCTTCAGCAGCAGCTCTCTCTCGAGCCTCCCTTGTGGCCCTTTCCACTGCTATTCTTGCAGCCCTTTCTCTTTCCTTCTCAAGCTCTCTCTCCCTTTCAAATCTCCTCATTTCTCTCTCTTTGTCCTCCTTTTCCTTTTTTTCTCTTTCACGCTCCAACCTCTCATGCTCTAACCTCTCCTGTTGCTCCTGCTCCAGACGTTTTTGAGCCACTCTCTCATCTCTTTCTAGTTTTACAGAATCTCTAGTTTTAGCAGACTTAGCATCCCTTTCTCTCTCCCTTGCTTCTTTGCCTTGCTTCATCTTTGCTTCAGCTCTCTCCATTGCTTCCTTCATAGCAGCTGATGCTGCAACTGAATCAGCCTCTGAATCTTCTGCAGTTGGCACACCTTCATCAGTATAAGTTTGATTTTGGCCCTTCGCAAAATCTTCAAGTTCATCAATTGGAGACATGCTCGAACTCTTCAGTGAACCAGGAGCAGCCTGAGGTTGAACAGATGGTGTGAAAGATGAGTATCCATTGCCGTTTCTTTTTGCATCTGAAGCAAAAGAAGAGCTTCTCTCTGATCTTGACGTTGCCACTCTTTTAGTAGGTAATGGTGGTGGTGGCCTTGAAGGAGGTGGTGCACTCGTAGGTTGTGTGTACAAAGGAATACAACCCACCGTAAGCCACATGTCATCACCAGTTTCCACACTATCATCAGACTTGGGAGATGATGATGCCTGCACATTTTCGGTGAATGAACCAATTCCTGAAAAATGACCACTACCATCGTCCATTTGAAAATCAGATGAACCGCTAGGAACATCAAATACTGTCCCTTGAGAATCTCTAACAGAGCTAGCATTGTCCTTCTGTATGTTGTTGTCAAAGATGTTATTCACAAATTTCTCGCCAGTTTGCATTTTGATATTAGTTGTTTCAGAAGGAGCACCTGACTGTCCAATTCTAGATGAGCTCTTATCCTTTTCGGAAGAAAACAAAGGGACACATTTGGGGAAGCCATCAAAGGCATCATTCTCATGAAAAAGTCCACCGTTAACTGAAGAAGGGTCTTTACTACTTGCCGAACTTCTGGGCACATTAACCTGTTCAAGAGGATCAGTGAACAATCCTGACGAATATGCTGGTCCTGGTTTCATTTCTAGAATAACAAAAGGATCAGCAGATGCCCCGCATGATGATTTACCACTATCTGATTGCCGAAAATGGTTCTTCTCCGTATCTTCCCTGCACAGCATAAATGACCAATAAGATATCATGCACCTTATAAATGTATAAACACTTATACATTGGTGGTATAGACAATGAACTCCAAGCACCTCTATCATCAAAATGTCACAGAAAATTTCGTTATTGAGTAATCCAGGTCATCCCACCTAGTCTGCAGAGTATCGATTTTATTACTACACCAAATCCATCATACAACAACACACCTCCTGGTCATGGCCAACCGTCAGACTGTTGTTAGCTCAAGCTTTCTGGACAACTTATCCCAATTTTTTTTGTTCTCATCCAAGAAAAGCACAGAAACAGAGAAGCAACATGGGGAAAATATCCAATCATGGTTACACATTGTTTATAAACGTATTAGAAGTAAAAGAACACATCTACAACAAAAGCTTTTCCAGGCCAGATCTTCCATATTTCATAATCACCTTTACCAGAAGGAAGTTGGGAGTTGGGACTGGAAAGAGAGTTGATAATCCCAGAACCAAAACATTTGGGAATAAAAACTTACATATCTGGAAGAGGAGGGATCAGATTTCACAGCACAAACAAGAAACAAGGAGGAAATGCTTCCAGCAATTGGGTGTTCATACTGACAACGAAGATATGCATTCCACAATTCTTCCCAAAGGAAAAGAGATTTTGATTGTCCCTAAAACTTCGGTTGGAAATATCCCATAAATGGAATTGCTAGATAGAAGCAAGGTTAGACCACCAACTGACACATATAGTCTCAAAACATCCTGATGATATCATGTAGCATCTCATAATAGTGGAAAAATAAAAACCTTTCTTTACACCAAGAGGTAAGAAATGCATGAAATTTATTCTAATCAAAACTCACATTGGAAAGGCAAACAACAGCTCAACAGAGGTTAGCCCCATAAAGCACACACACATGCACAACATAATTCTAGCAAGATGACAAATTTGTCGGATCCTGTGTCGTCACCAAAG
Organism: Brasenia schreberi; assembly: GCA_036023115.1. Lineage (NCBI taxonomy): Eukaryota > Viridiplantae > Streptophyta > Magnoliopsida > Nymphaeales > Cabombaceae > Brasenia > Brasenia schreberi. Next base: position 9,769,616 of record JAYKKT010000085.1, on the reverse strand, counting down.
TATAGTACTCCAGAAATATGGATGCATATACCCAATAAGAGGGTGGGAACACTAGCACCCCACAATCTCCAAGTGCTGAACACATTTACCTTCTTCTCTAACTTTCAGCAAGATATGCAAGGGACATATCGGCTATCAACATCATCGTCAGTCATGGCCCTGCATTGTCATTCCATACAGAAACCATATAATTCAACACATCAATAAACAAAAGGATCCATGCATCCATTTAGGCATTGTTGGAATAAAAGGTGCACCAGTACATGTTACGAATCTTGGAGGCTATATACTCAATATTCTAAAGAATGACATATATAGTTTTTAGGATGACCCTGAAGCTTGAGAAACCATTTCATTCTTTTACCTAACTGCTTTGACTATTATTCCGCTTCTCTGACAAACAACAATGAGGTCGCAGCAGCTCAAGTCCTTACTCAAGTTTCATAAATAAGGACAAAAGTAAATCGCATATTATTAATGAAATCAGGTGCAATTGTGAAAAAGATACTGGTCAAACAACTATAACTGAATGAAGCAGTAAAATGTTGGAGAGAAGGATGAATGCATGTCCACTCATTCATTCGAGCAACAAAAGAACAGCACAAAGGAAGAGAAAGTACAGAGGATACAATGAACAAAAATATAAGGAGATTCTAAATTAAGTTGGTATTTTGATGATGCAAAGCTATCACTAGAAAGGTAGTCTCATCAGGAAGGTCAAACACCATTAGCTCAAGTTCTTTGGATGCCTGTCTCATTAACAGGTTTCTGGTGCTGATTTGAATCAGCACATCATCCCATTTAAGTAAGTTATAAACTATGCACAACTGAACGCACTAATGCAGCTTGCCAGGGTACCATTAGAAGTAGTTTATTCAGGAAGGTCAAACCCTATTCTTGAATTCTTTGGATGCCTATATTATTCTGGTGCTAATTCTGAATCAGTATTCTTCCCAAATTAAGCAAGTTATAAACTATGAATTTGGTGTCCACGTTACAAAACAAAAAAAGAACAAAATTTCATCAGATTAGAACTCGACTTATGAAGTGGACATGAAAATTGAATTATACCATCTATTGTTATGTGAAACAGATGAAGTCAGTGCTGACAAATGAATCCCAGTGCAGAACGTTTGCTTTTTAACAGGGATGCAACTGATCCCCTGTTATGTATTAAACGCTTGTTAAGACATTGATTGATCGCCCTAGCCAAGACAAACAACAAATATACTATGAACCACATCCCAGTGAATCAGAGGATTGACATGCCTTGTACACATCCAATAGATTTGCAGCATCTACCCATAGCTAAATCACAATGACCTACGTCAACGATGCAAGGATAATTAAATCATAGTGAGATTGAATCAGAAGGTAGACTCGTTCCCGAAGCGCATCATACTAATAGCTCGTCCTCAACATACACAGATTTCACTTACAAGAAGCAACATTTCTTCATTAAATAGGACCCTTCAAATTCTAAAGGCCCAGCGGGCCAGCACATATATACCAATCAACCGTAGAGAATTAGATAATGATATCTCAATTGGATGGAAAAGAAAATAATTGAATCTGGATTTAGTGCATCGGAAGAATCAATCACAACCTACGATGCCCCAAATAAATCATAGAAAACCACCACATCATTTGCAGCAAATTAAAGATTGAAAATATAGAACAACCAAAATTGAAATGTCAGAATCGATCTAACTATTCGAATCCACAAATATTACCTCCTGTTCTTCGTAGCCGTATTGCTGAAACCAAACCCCGGGATTAAATCATCAAAATTGGGATCTTTTGGCTTCGATTCGGCCACAGGCTTCTTCGACTCCATTCTACCGAACTCGCCAAGAAGATCATCGTACTGTGGTGGAGACGACGGAGTAGGCATGGAGGAAGACATCGAAGCGAAAACGTCATCAAATTGAACCGATGCCGAGCTCCGCATGCCCGGCACGCCCTCAAACATGTCATCATCGTAAACAGGCTTATCAAACACGGGCATAGACGACGATTTCGGCGGATCCTTCAAACCGGGGAAGACCGAATTCAGTCCCGCAGATGAAGACGAGCTAGGGAACTTCTGCGGCCCCCCGAACACATCGTCGTAGGCTGTCGGATCCGGCCGGGAGGCCCCAGCCGAAGGAGCGCCGAAGAGATCGCCGTGGTTGTCAACGGAGTTAGAAGTCGTACTCCAGCTAGATTTGGACGGAGGTGGAGGAGGTGGCCGCCTCGCGGACATCATCGGCGCGGATTTCCCCTGAGGCTTGAATCCAAAGTCGCGCGGCAGCAATCCCGGAAAATCCTCCATTGCTGTGGAGATCGAACGTTCAGGATCCCTCGAACTGGCTAGGACTTCCTCCGAGCCACAATTTCGACAGATCGAGCGATCCGAGATTGAATTAGGGCAAGATATAGACGAAGGAAAGAGATATTTCGTCGGCCTGAGCGAAAGGAAGAGCAGAAAGTTTCGGCTAACGTCGAATTGAGAAGGAGAATTCGGTGATTCTTGTACTATCCCGTTTTATCCCGAAAAAACTCCTTTGTTATCCTACAAATTGATTGGAACGAAGAACGCGGAAGTTAAGAACAAGATGGAAGAGAAAACGAAGACTCTCTCTCTCTCCATCAGGTGAATGAAGGGGAAACCAGAACCCCTCCCCCTTTCTGTCTTTTTATTCGTCATTGTTCGAAATTTTCTCCTCTAAAAATTATATAATGACTTTTCCTTTTTAAGAAATTTTCTCCTCTAAAAATTATATAATGACTTTTCCTTTTTAAGGTCAAAGTAAATATGTATGTATATATATATATATATATATATATATATATATATATATATATGTATATATATATACATATATATATATATATATATGTATATATATATATATGTATGTATATATATATATATGTATATATATATATATGTATATATATATATATGTATATATATATATATATGTATATATATATATGTATATGTATATATATATATATATATATATATATATGTATATATATATATATATATATATGTATATATATATATATATGTATATATATATATATATGTGTATATTTTGATAAATAGGTAGAGAGATGGGGGAGGGAGCTTTCCTAAGCTCCTTCATTTGTGAGGTGATTGCTCGGAGGAACGTTTAAGGAACTTTAGATATTTTTTTACACCAAGAAATAATCAATAAAAAAGAATAAAAAACATTATGATATGAAGTCGGTTACATGAATTTTTTTGTTTTCATAAAATTCGATCTCATGCTATAGTTAACTCAACATAAATAACATCATTCTTTATTATTTTTTCTAATATTTTTATATTGTTTTCTTTTTCTTTTAAATTTTCTTGTAATCTAGTTTCTCGTATTTCTTTTTTACTAGAACTTCCTTAGGTCATTTACTATATATTCAAGTCATCTTAAACTGTTTTTTCTCATTTTATCAGTATCGCTTTTAATGGGTTTCTAATGACATCATCATATATATGGTCTTTCTTTGCGTAGCTATTAAAAAATATAAAATTAAAATAATAAATAAAATTTTCAAAACGGTCGTCTCAAAAATTTTGAAAAATCCTTGTGAATATTATACAAAACTCAAGGTTAATAATAGTTTGTCAAAGTTAGGTTGCATACACTTTAAAAGAGAGAAAAGAAAACATAAAAATATTATTTAACACAAGCACCTTTGGATGGTTTAGACTAAAAAAATTATGCAAAATGATATTCTTTCCATCAAACACAAGCACTTTCGGAGTCTTTTTTTCCTCTTTGGAAGTGTTTGCCGTCTAATTTTTACCTTTTCATCAAATAGCAGGATTTTTTAGATCACACATCCTTTACTGCTCTCGCTGCTTGCTTTAACTTCAGATACCTTTAGGGTTCAGTAAATTCAGCAACCTTTAAGGTTCAGTAAATTCAGCAATCTTCAATACCCCACCGTGCATCTGGTAGGGTCTCTCTGGACATGGCTGGTTTGGGTTCTCCCAGCACCAAGAACTGTCAGTGAACCTGATTCACCCAGTTCCGGTTATGGGTTCAATTTCAGGTTTGGTACTGGTTATTTCAGGTTAGGTTTCTATTTTGCTTTTGTTTAGGGTCTTGTTTTGAACATAATAAAAAATCAAATTAGCCAATACCAAGCTAGATTTTGTAAAGGAAAACACAGCATATTTCTTTCAAAACTATACGTACATATGTGTCTCTCTCCCTCTTTCTTTATTTATGTATATTTATATAGAGTCACTTCTAGGTAAACCGGAAGAAGTGGTTCCAAACTGCTGGTTCCGATTTTCTTAGAACTGAATTGGGATAGAGCCAGTTCCTTTGAGTCCTAAACCGCCCAGAATCATCCAAATCACTAAAATTTTTGAAATTATAAAAATTAAACAAAAAAAGATATAGAATGCCGGATTTGGTTCCATTGAAGGTGGAACCCCAACCAAACTGGGTGGTTCTCTGTTCCTAATACAGTTTCAGCAATTCTGCTTGTAACCACTGTTTCGGTGCCAAACCGGTCCAGGACCAACTATAGTTCTGGTTTCTGTGCAGTTTCCAGATTTGGACTGAACCACAACCAAACCCGAGTTCATGTCCAATTTGACCAATTTTGGATCTAGTTCTCTTCCAATTTGAACCGCCAGACAGGTCAACCAGTCATGGGTCTCCCCAATACCATCTTATCACAAAACAAGAAAAGCACGATGTGCTCAGTTTGATAATGCTGGACTCGGCTTGGATTATAAGACCAGAATCACTGGAACTTATTCATATTCGTACCTAAAGGTGGACATAATTGGGTTGTGCATAGTTTATGAGTAGTAACTAAAAGCAAGCCTTATTCCCACGCACCTTGCTCTACAAGACTCACGATGCGGAGAAAGCCGGGCATCCAGACATCAATCATAACCTTGTTTGGCTATCTCGTAGCTATTTCTAGGCCCGTATGTCACGAGAGTTTGGTGACTATGTCTGTGCTTTTCCCGTGTGTCAACAAGATAAGACGAAACGAGCATATGAGGTTTTTTTTTATCAAGATTGTTATGTATCTAGTGTCATAGATAGTTAGTCGCCATCATGATGTATCTATGTCATATTAACAATTAACTCAGGATGGGTTTTGGGATTTGGTAAAAGAAGTCATTACTTGGAGAGATGGGTTTCCGGCATCTAAAAGAAGAGGTTGCAGTGGTGACGGATCCAGAAATTTGTATGGAGGGGGGCGAATAGGCCATCGGTCTTTTAAGGTGGAAAACGATACATTATGGTCACAGATTCAACCACGAGAAATAGTGTTTTTCATTCATTTTTCCAATTTTAGGTGGGGTGACCGTCCCACCTTGTCGATCTGCCACTGGTTGCAGCATTCCCTCGGTGGACCCACCAAGCGTTCGACGTTCCACCCCGAACAAGTTTATGCAGACTCGAGGCTCCATGAGAAGAGCTCATCTTGACACTGGCAATCCATCCTTGCCCAAAGGAGCAAATGGTATCAAGTGGACTCAAGATCCCCCTCACCGAACCTGGTCCCAGGTGGTGGGGGGAAATGTTCGTGGAAAACCTATTCAAGACGTAGGTGTCTCGGTGACAACGGTAAATGATCATAAAGCTTTAATTATTCCTCGAGCAACTTAAAAATTAGTTGCTAGAATCATGGCGATGGACCTTGGTGGTGGGCTTTTAGGCGATGACCGGCACAAAAGGATAGAATACAGCTCCATTTTCGAGAATCTCCGGTGAATCTGGAGTCACCTGAACGATATCAAACTCATGGCAGGTAAAAATGGTTTATTCTTAATCTGACTTGCTTCAAAGAAATATATGAACTCTATCTTGCGAAAGGGCACTTGGAAGCTAGCCTAGTGCAATATGGTGTTGAATCGTTGGCACCCTGAAAAAGCCTAGAAACTAGAGGTTACGTCCACAATTTCCATTTACTTAAGAATCTTTGACATGAATCTTAAATTATGTAAAAAGAAGTTACTTTGGAGGTACAGTAAACATTTGAGAGGACGATTCATTACGATAGATAGCAAAACCACCTCTCTTGAGCGATTAGCTTTTGTTCGTATTTATGTGAAAATCTCATACAATCTCCTCCCAGATATGGAGGAGGAGCTGAACCATACTGTGGACCAAAACCGGAAGTGGACACCGACTTGTCGATGAACCTAAGTGATGAAGGGACCAACAAGTTGAATGAGCAAGGGAACAAGTTGATCCTTAAGTTGTTATCTATGTGGCAATGTTTATGAATCTTGAGTTGCTAACCCTTTTCTTCGTTCACAATATGATTCAATTCATTCGATTCTTAGAACCAACACTTGAAATGATAAACCACCTGATCAATGGTGTGGAACGAATCCGTGCAATATTTTCTACCTTTTTCTGGTTACCTGTCAACAGAAATAGCAATATTGACCTAATCCATGGGGACCCGACCCAAACCGGATCTGAACGGGGTGGAGATTGGTCGGTTTGACCTACTTCTTCCGAAAGGGAGTGTGTGTTAGGCTGCGGCCACCCCTTGTATCAAAAAGAAAAAAACAGTTCCCATCATATTTCTCACAGACCAACTTATCGATCATGACCAATTCAAATCATAATCTCTGAGGACCAAAGGACGAACTTGGTGGGCCGATTTGACGTCCTGAACTTCAAACCAGATTGGAAAGGCTTGAACGCCACTATGAACAGAATTCAAGAGTCACAGCTGAAACAAGGAGTGCTGACGGCCACCAAAAACAAAGCCGGTTCCTCCAAGACCTCCCACCTCCACTGGTTCTGCCAGTTGTTGAGCTGGTTTTCTAGATCGTTCAGCCCGCTATGGTCAACATCGGCGATGATGTGGTCCATCCACTGCCTGCTTGGGTGGCCGTGCCACCTCCTCGTCCACTACCGATGCTGTCAACCTACTCGAAGCCCCAAGATTATCATGAATAGGAGGCAGTTGATCGGAGCCGTGGTTCCACAAAAACCATTAAGGCAAGGTGGCTCATTATCACCTTATTTGTACATTATGACCGTCGGCACTTCTATGTCAAGCGAAAGCAGTAGGTACTATTCATGGCATTAAAGTATCTAGACCTGCTCCTATCATGTCGCGCCTCTTGTTTCTTGTTTGTTGATGATAGTTTCCCGAAGGAGGCACTGAAATAAAGGAGCTTTTAGTAACATATAAGCACGCTTCAGGCCAGACCATTAATTTTCATAACTCGCGTATATTCTTTAGTGCTAATGTGCATCTTCACTGTAGGGTTTGTACAGTATGAACTTGTAAGAACGTAGGGAGTCTGAGGAAGAACGTAGGGAGTCTGAAAAAAAGACCAGATTCTATTTTCAAAGTTTGTTTCCAAAATTTTTTTGATAGTTTAGAGATCTCTCAAATTCATACAAAATTCAGAGCATGTAGAGTAGAATGTGGAGATTGTAGGACTATTTTTATTTTGTGCTTTGGTGTCATAGATTTATAGAATTAAATTCGAAACAAACCACTCCTCAGGTGTTTCAGTATATTCTATTATAGAAATACAGAGGCCTAAAGAAACCTCTGTATCTCGGTACACAGAGCTCCAAATTCTATGATTTTAGTCTTGCTGGAAAGTTATATCAGCTTTCCAATGAACTAATTTTATCAAATTTGATTAATTACCGACAGAGTTATGAAAATTTTACCCAACCCCCGTTGTAGGAAAACAGACTGTGCAGAAACTAAATCTGAACTTGACCAATCTTTTCCTGTTTTATTCACGAAGCTACACGGTCCTAAAATTCTTAAAAAATTTATTTCTAGTAGGATTGTGTAGTAGAATCGGTGTCTTAAGTTTTAGATCATTCGGAGCAACGGTTTGAAAATAAAAAAAAAAGCAATTGACGTACGTAGGATGTAGGAAAACATAGTTTCAGTTTTAGAACATATATGCATGCATCCATCCGAATTTAAAAGCCATCCACAACTAAATTAAATCAAATGACTGAAGGGAAATGAATGTAAATACATATTTAGCTTAAGTATAGAGAGGATTAGAAGATATAAGAGTATATAGAATATAGAGAGGTAGAGAATCACGAAAGCAAACAAGTAGAGTGCATAAATATACACGAAATGAAATGGACAGCATTTCTACTTGTTATTACAATATGGGGGGAGACTCAAGCTCCATTAATACAACCACTTTTCAAATTGAATATGAGTAAAAGAATCAAGTTCAGCAAAAGGAGAAAAACACTTACTTATCGGCCCTCTAATGGTACATGGATTCAAGAAGAAAGTCGTCCCCTTCTTCTTCTCCTCTCACTTTCTCTTTTCTCTCTTCTCTCTCTCTTTCTCTCTTGTTGCAGCAACTCCTCTCTCTCTTGGACTCCTTCCTACACGTCCCTTAATACCTTGTCAATCCCTCCAATGCTGGAAATGAGCCTCCCATGGTCTCTATTTATAGGTCAAAAGGGGGGGTGCTAGATCCTTCCATGATGTGGGTCAATGGATCTCTTCTTGGTTCCATCTTAGCTCCAATCCAAAAAGGTCCAACTGCGCATGGTCTTGTGGTCCCCTAGGTCAAGAGGAATCCGGTCCATGCAACCCTTGACTTGAGTGGGTTGGCCTTGGCTGGAGCTAACATGGTTTCGGTCCCATCGACTAGGCAGATTTGAGACTAATTGGCTAGGGGCAGTTCTCCTTTGCGGAATTCGGTCAACCCCTAAGGCCGGGTCATGGTGAACATGGCCCCTTGTCCAGCAAAAGTAGGTTAGGTCTAGGTGATTTAGGCTTAGCTAGTGTGGTTCGGTCAAAGCATGTTGGGTGAAGATGACTCAAGCTAGGTTATGTCAAGGTTTAGCAGATTTGGCCAATGTCATGGTTAAAGGCTTTTTCAAGTCATGCTTAACCAAGGTCATTGGGTCAAGGGTAGCCCATGGGTCGTGGTTGGGCGTGTTCTTTGAGTGCAACCCTTGACTTCATTTGGCGCAGTCGGGTGCTACCTTTGACTAGGATGTGCTTCTTCCTTGCTCCTTGGCTAAGTGAGCTTGTTCATTGCTCCTTAGCTAGGTGAGCTTCCATCAGTCGAGCCGTTTGTCCTTCTTCATGGAACCTTACCTAGGTGAGTCTCCTGTTGGTTCAGTTAAGGTAAGTGGACTCGGCCAAGGCGGGCTTGGCCATTGCTTCTTGCTTCGTCTGGGTCCACCTGAGCTCGATCCCTGCTTGATGTGAGCCTGTTTTAACTGTTGCCTTGACCTTCGCTGAATCTTCGGCGGGGATGATTCATCTTTATCCCTGCTAGACCTGGCTTTCGTCCCTTTTCATTTATGGTTTCAAATATTTCCTTTTTTATTATTTAAAACCATTTCATTTGAAATTATATTTGAAAACCTCGGATTTAAACAAAATCTTCAAATATTCTTTTCTTTGAAAATAACTGAGTTTCATTCCCAGTGTTTGTTTGCACAGGTGATCTACTTTCGCTCCGTGAGTTAGTCTTTACCGTTTCAATCACTTTAACCCTTTTTTTGGTGTAGGGTGTCAAACCACTTTAACCCTTGATGGGTGTAGTGTGTCGGACCACTTTAACCCTTGATGAGAGTAGGGTATCGGAGTAGGACTATACTCAATCGAACTAGTTTTTGAGGCCTAATTTGGATTTGCTTTGTATTTTAAAGGTTTTTACAAATTTGATATTTTTGGAAACATTTTTGGGTTCGGTTCCTAATGTCTCATTTCTATTTATTTCTTTGAAGAAAATTGTTTGAAAACATCATTTCTTTAGATGAAATCATTTGAACGAACTGACAATTTGGGCTTGAGGGCAAGACGGTCATTTTTTTCTCTTTGTCAAAATTTGATTTTTTTGAGAGAGGTGCAATTTACTTTTATTTTTGAGGCTACCACGAAATTTTGGTGCGGAAATGAGTTTGTTTAAGGTATCTTTATTTGAAAACACTTAAAACCCAAAACAACGATTTTTTTCTTTAAAAAGCAAAATTTCTAAAAATCAAATATTTTGAGAAAAAATTTTAGATGCTTACAGGGGGCTCAACTCATTCATATCAGAGATTACAATTCAGCGGATCTACAGGAAGGTGAATGGAGCTGCCCAAGCTATATATAGAGCACAGAAGGATCAGTGTTTCCTATGGATAGTGTTCTTCTGTGTCTGCGAGGTGTGGTTCGTTTCTTCTTGCAAGGCAGATGTCAAAAACAAAATCAAAAACAAAAATTCCAATACAGCCCATTTCCATAGTGTGCTAATGTAAGGCAGAACCTGGTTGAATCACCAGAGACAGCGAACACTACTCAAAGCAGTGCTCCCTTAAACGTAAAAGGGAAGAATGTAAGTTTATTTTTCTCTAGCTGCTGGGATATTTCAATTTGCCGAGTTATCTCTGCGCGCCCATTGATTCAACAGTTAAGAGATCGACTTATTTAGGATTCTCTAAATCTCTGAGCCTACTTCCAAAAGGGATTGTAGAGGATCTGTAGTACTATGAGGCAATGAGTGGTGTACCAGGGTAAGGAACAAATTTTTACAAACTAATGATGGCGCTTTGGTGGCTATAATCTATTGAATGTTTCTCATGTAAATGTTGGTTTGAAACACTGAAATTAGAGATGAGAGAAAGTAAAAAGAAAGGGAAATATTTTTTACAAATCAATGCCCTTACTTCAACACAAAAAACATCTCAAGGAAGGGGAAAAGAAAGGGTAATATTTCTGCCATGTCAATACCTTTACTAAGGAAGAAAAGGAAAATGTTTCCGCCAAACCCCTACCTTGTTAAACAAGTGGTTTTCGACACTGGAAAGCAAAACAAAAAGAAGGGAATTAATCTTATCAAATTCCTTTCTTAGCTCGCTAAACAATGTTGAATCTAAATTTCAACACGAAAAAGGCCTACGTTATTACTATGTAGACATTGAAAAGCCAACAGAATGCTTTGGTAAGAAAGGTCAAATGTCACAATTTAGTATGAAAAGGCTCAGTTATGGGTATTGTACAATTAGACATGGTGGGTTCATAAGCGGACTGCCAGTTTGAAACGGAGGAAATCAGCCTCTGAACTGTCGCCAACCGGAAGCACTCAACCATGTACCATAACTAAACCACGGACCCCTCTGGTTCAAATATGGTTCATCTTCCCAAAGGACCAAAATTGAATCAGAACTAGACAGCGGTTGATTCGGGTTTCATTTTATATATTATTGTTGTTTTAATCTTTTATTTTATGTTTTTATTGTTTATGGTTCAAACCGGAACTGGAACTAGATAGGATCCAATTTGGTTATGGTTCATGCTTCCTGGCAAAACAGCCATGATACACTTATTTATATTCATATTTTACATACACTATACAGTTTCCTATATTTATTAGCATTTATGTATCTATATTAGTCCATGTTCAAATCATTTTCCTCAATATGCTTTTTAGAATATGTGATCTATCTCCACATTTAAAATGAGGGGGGGAAATTGTTTAAGATAGTTTGAGCACGGAAAAAAACGACTAAAGCAAGCTCCCATAAAAAAAGGTGGACAACGAAAATGTTAAAAGTTAAGCACAAAGACTACAAAAATATTGAAAAGAAATAGTAAAGAATTATCTAGCTTTTGCTAGGTTAAAAGTTAGCATGACATAAGATCAAGTTCAATACAAACAAAAAATCCATGTAGCCAACTCCATCTAGTAGAGGAAAATGCTTTGTTGTTGTTGTCAGTCTATCTCTATATTTATATCCTTGATATATGAACAATTCTATATACACATACGTGCCATATGTGCCTACCTTCTTGAGGATATGCATTAATATTTAGGACTTTCTCACATCAACATGACATCAAATTTATTAGCATTCAAAACTTTAAAAAGGATACGGATAGTCCTATATTTGTTATATATCTTATCTATGTCTATCTTTAACTCGTGTCTAAGGATACTCATCCACGCCACGGCCATTACCTACTTAGTCTATGAGCTGTTTCAAGATTACAACGAACCTTTGCAAAGAATTGACGGCGATGATGTCAAAGTTTTGGTGGGGCTCTAATAGTTAAAGGAAGGAAAATATACTGGCTCTCTTGGGCAAATCTAAGATACAGAAAGATTGGGGTAGCATAGAATTTAGAAGCCTATAAGCCTTTGATCTCGCTTTGCTAGGATAGCAAAGGGTGGAGAATAGTTTCAAACTCCACGCAGCTTAGTAGCTCGTACTTCAAAAGCAAAATGATTCCCAAACTGTTCTTTTCTTGGATGGAGTCCATCATAGCATTATGCTTAAGTAGTTTTCGAAGTGGATAAACGGATAGATATTAGAATCTGGGATGATCCCTGGATTCCGAAGTTGGAGCAAAGAAGGTTACAGGCTAAGTCACACAGACACTTCTAAGGGGTGGAGTGTCGACCTCAACACTAGTGCGACACCGACACCGTGTCGGGTGCGGCATGGCAAAAAAAAAAATTTGCAAAAAAAAAAAATTGCAATTTTTTTATTTTTTTTTGTAACTCACGGTTAAATGGGTCCGGATAATGAAGATTGATTTGTATATTATGATGAAATTAGTAGTTGTTTACCATTTATATGTTTTGCTTTAATATAAACTTATAAAGTTGTGTACTTGCTATTGTAGTTGTATATCATATTAGCTTTAATGATTTTGGGTGCGAACAATTGGTTTCTTATTACTCAATCTGATTGGATTCTTGACTCCATACTGTATGCCTTTGCACAGAATAATCTTTGTCACCAAACACATTTAAAGACCAGGAACATTACCTGATCAATAGAACAGAAGAGTATGACATCACTAGTGGATCCTAGCACAAATACTAGTATATGTTATATCCTACTAAAGATCTCGAAACTCTTTGAATCCATAACTTCGATATTTTGTAGCTCATAAAATCATTGTAAGTTTCAGATCATTATGTGAGAACTTGCTAATTGATACCTATGTGCACCCAAAATTAGCAAATACTAGTTGTATTATGATTGATTTATTTAGGTTGAATATTATATATAATATATAATATTATATACCCTAGTCGTGTCGCTGTACCCAAAATTTTTGAAATTTGCCGTATCCCGCACCCGTGTGACATAGGTTACAGGGTCCGATGCATCACATAGCTGGACTAACTGTTGTGAATCAAATGATACAAAATTCTGAAGCAGGCAAGGTCTGGAATTATGAAGTAATTCTGGGCAGGTCTTTCTTCCTCACGAGGCTGATCTAATAAAGAAGATATTGTTATGCCAGTGTCCTGGTCCTGATCAATTATATTGGATACCATATGCAAGAGGAATTTTCAAAGCAAATGATTGCCTGGGGAGAGGAGTTAGAAAGATAATTAAGATAAAATTATGAGGCAAATAACAAGTAGAGGAAATTCAAGGAGTTGGCAGATTGTGTAAAGCTTATGGAGACTGAAATTACCTCAAAAGTAAAGATCTTTGTGTGGAGAGCACTCAGGAATATTATATTGACACGAACAAAACTGAATAATAAAGGTATGCAGGTAGATACTAGAATGTTATTCGTGTCAAGTATTGAATCTACTGAACATCTGTTATTAGATTGCGTATATGCAAGGAATGTGATACCTAGCGATATGCAATCTGATATACTGCACAGAACCGGACCAGCCCTGAATATGTGGTTCCAAACAAACTGGGTATGGAAAGGAAGCAGTTAACTGATGCCCAAAGAGTCTTTATGGATTCTTGGAGTAGCTAGAGGCACCATACCACGGCAAAAGAAACACACAAAGAAGGCTTGCTGCTAAGGGAGTGTAACAATTTGGATTTGGGAATGACCAGCAAGAAGATTCTCGAAGATAAATGTGGATTTTATAGAATCTGAAGATACAAATGTAGCAGGACTTGGTATAATAAATTCGAAATAGCAGAGGTGAAGTTGTAGCAGCTGCTAGACAAATTCCAAAGCCTTTGAATGTTTTTAGAGGGGAGCCATATGCAATAAAGGACTCAGACCTGCTTTGGAGATGGGAGGAAAGAGAATACATCGAGGCAGATTCCCTGTTAGCATATCGAGAGTTAGACCATCGATCTTATGAGGGAGCTATTACTCAAGATATACGTCGCTGGGCATGTTGCTTTGACAGCTCAAAATAAGTGCAGGTCATTGAAAGGTCAAACCAAGACCAATCTTCTTAATATGGGGTTGCCTCCATGAATTACTAGATAGCATTGTACTCTGCCTTGGGTTATACCCTCACTTGACTCCAAAAAGCAAAGATCAGATTTTCTTCCAAAACTTTTGAAGTTTCCCTTCGTCTCTCTTCTATAAAATTGACCAGACAACTTCCAAGCTTTGAAATGGAGCTCCCTTTGGCCATCTCTTTAGATGAGAAAGCTAGCATAAGCATATATGTCTTGTTTGGTGTCAAACCAAATATTTTCTTTCTTCGTATGGGTACACATCCAACTGACAACTCTGGTTTTGCCCCAGCCACAGTAATAGATCGTTAAAGGGTTCGTACATTCTAAACTGAAACCAAATCTCTTATTTGAGCCTTGGTTTTAGCAACAACGAGACTTTGGTATTTTAATGATTGATAACCTTCTTTTTCTTACTATTGAAGTTCACATTATGTGTGAACTATCGCATTTTTTTCCCAAGCGTGTATACTAAGTTATGGTACAAGAAGCATGCGCCACTGATTTTCATGTTACAATTTCTATTAGGAAGAAAAGGTGGATGAGAGAATTTAGATGCAAAGAAATAGATTTGGAATGCTGGTTCAATGAACGGTCTATTTCCTTCTTCGCCTTTTTAAGCATCATATATTCTTCTTGGAAATGTCTCCACATGCTTATGCAGGGAAAGCATACACGTGTTGCTTTAACTGCTACCGAAAAAATGAATGCTTCCTTTAAACCTCCACATAGGAGTCAGATAGATGTGGCCAACCTAGGAGTTAGAAAGATGCCACTGATATTCACTCCAGCATTTTATCCTTGTCAAGTTGTCAACCACATCATTCTCATGCTCAAGCCTCCAAAAGAAAGACTCAAGAGCTCTGATGAAAATTTTTGAAAAGAATGCACGGTTGACATTGTGTATTGATAAGAAAAGGCACAATCCTTACATGACCAAATCTCTTTATTACATCACCAAAGATGGTCCCTGTTGAACTTTCAAATGTTACTGTTTAGTTGTAAGTGTTGGTCGTCCCCACAATATACCATACTCTTCGCCAATAATTTGCCATGAGATTAGCTCAGTCATTGTTTTCTTCGTCCATTATTCTAAATGATCTTCACAAGATATCAAAGCATCTGAATATGGATGTCACACACCAAGAACACAACAAGAGTGAAGAATGGATACACATCCAACAGACAACTCTGGTTTTGCCCCAGCCACAGTAGTAGATCGCTAAAGGGTTCGTATATTCTAAACTGAAACCAAATCTCTTATATGAGCCTTGGTTTTAGCAACAACGAGATTTTGGTATTTCAAAGATTAATAACCTTCCTTTTCTTACTATTGATGTTCACATTATGTGTGAACTATCACATTTTTTCATTTTTTTTCCCAAGCGTGTATTAAGTTATGGTACAAGAAGCATGTGTCACTGATTTTCATGTTACAATTTCTATTAGGAAGAAAAGGTAGATGAGATAATTTAGATGCAAAGAAACAGGTTTGGAATGTTGTTTCAATGAACTGTCTATTTCTTTCTTCGCCTTTTTAAGCATCATATATTCTTCTTGGAAATGTCTCCACATGCTTAATGCAGGGAAAGCATTCGCGTGTTGCTTTAACTGCTACCAAAAAATGACTGCTTCCTTTAAACCTCCGCATAGGAGCCACTGATATTCACTCCAGTATTTTATCCTTGTCAAGTTGTCAACCACATCATTCTCATGCTCAAGCCTCCAAAAGAAAGACTCAAGAGCTCTGATGAAAACTTTTGAAATGAATGCACGGTTGACATTGTGTATTGATAAGAAAAGGCACGACCAAACCTCTTCATTACATCACCAAAGATGGTCCCTGTTGAACTTTCAAATGTTACTGTTTAGTTGTAAGTGTTGGTCGTCCTCACAATATACCATACTCTTCGCCAATAATTTGCCATGAGATCAGCTCAGTCATTGTTTTCTTCTTCCATTATTCTGAATGATCTTCACAGGATATCAAAGCATCTGAATATATCAAAGCATCTGAATATGGATGTCACGCACCAAGAACACAACAAGAGTAAAGAACAAGAGAGTAAAACCACAAACAAAGTTGTACTAGACAGCATATTTTATTAATAAGAGAGTGCAATATTTATAGAGGGATTTACACATCAATGAGAGAGAAAGAGGGATAGCTAAAGGGGGCAGCTACAAGTGCTGACCAGGCAACTAGTCGTTGGCCACCAAGTAACCAGCCTATCTATTACATTTAACACAAACTTCTTAGTATCGAGTTGCCTCCATGAATTCCTAGATAGCATTGTACTCTGCCTTGGGTTATACCCTCACTTGACTCCAAAAAGCAAAGATCAGATTTTCTTCCAAAACTTTTGAAGGTTCCCTCGGTCTCTTCTATAAAACTGACCAGCTAACTTCCAAGCTTTGAAATGGAGCTCCCTCACTTCACAAGAAGGAGATGCCCATTGATATGTATACGTGTATACACACACACACACACACACACACACATATATATATATATATCTGTGTATATATACTCAATAAGTGACCAAGTGTAGGCCACAACCAAAATTTGAAAAACTAAAAAATAGCTATTGCCAAGGACTGACTCCATAAGACTTTTTACAATCTCCGACCACGATGATAGTTTTTATGCGCTATTGTGTTACATTCATAAATGGTATATTTTTAGTTTTGATATCAAGACAATATTGTGTCTGTCACCACTAACAAGCCATAAAGGCCCCCTTGATTCCTCCTTCTGACCAATGGTTACTCATAACTACACGATCTCACCAAACACACTCTCCTTGGGTCTACAAGAAAAAAAATTCTTTAGATACATGCAAACATCAGTAGAGTAATATTTCTATTTATTAAATTTACGTATCAAATCTCTCGTATCGCTCAACTTGGAAATGCGTTCCAACAATACATATTCATCGAGCATTATATATAAAATAATTGACACAATAGTTTTCTTTTCAAACACTCGCTACTTCTGCTAGTTCATTATACTAGCACATATATTCCCTACTAGTTGTACCATATGAAGTGACACAAAATCTAAAACCGAACTTCATGTGTGATCAGTATGAATAACGAAGTAACTAATGGCTTCACATCATCTAAATATGCACCCTCACTGGGAAGATGTGTCCCCATATCGAAGATATAAAAATTGGTTCTATTAATTTATGTTTCACTTCATATATTGAGATTTTTATGAATTAGCACTACCTAACATTCCCATTCAACATTTGAGAACATCATATACCACCGTGGAGTGAGTAAATTAATAATAAATAATGATTTACTCATACTCCAGAACAATTATTCTATTTTCAACATCAATAATATATCCAATAAGCATTAATATATAATAATTTCAAAACATTAAAAAAGTATTTTATAATCATAAACATCATTCAAAGCAAAAAAAAATATCAATAATATGCATCCAAAGATGAAACACATCCACCTATTCGCACCTCATTGAATTACGAAGATGTAGATCCTCTCCAAATCACCTTGAATTAGTCCTAAAATTATGATAAAACATAATATTAATGAATTGACTATAAACATTTCAAACAATGTTAAAAATGAACTATGATTACCATTTCATAGTTATAGGAGAATTAGACCTTTAGTTTCTGCTGCTCGTAATTTCAAGTTTTATTATGCATAAAACATAAAACCTATCACTAGTGTGAAACTATAATTTTCTGAGCATAACTTGCATAAAAGTCTTGGCATCAATGAAGAGGTCTAGTTCTATAGGCATTAATAAATTACATCCAATAATAAACTTACACTTCAAACAATGTTAAAAATGAACAATAAACACCTTTTCATGGTTATAGGAGAACCCTAAACCTCTATTTTTAGTGCTCATAGTTTGGAGTTTTGCTTGTTTATAAAAATTAAAACCCATCACTATTATGAAACTATAGTTCTATAGGCATAATCTAAGAAAAATGTTGGCACCAATGGAGAGCTATAAGGACTGGACCCATGGGCTTTGCACAAAAACACAAGCATCTTTGTCTCTCTCCGGTTGTCATCCTACCTCGCATGCATAACCATTAGTTTTACTCATGAATCATGGTTCTTCATAATAATATGACAAACCCATATGGGTCTAAGCTTATAGTTCTAGTAGAAAGGATTACCACTACGAATAATACACCTACAATGATTCAAAAACCTATTCATATCTATTTTAGACATGTTTTGATCGACTTAAGGGATTTAGATCCACTATTTAACTAAGTCTTCAACTCAATATATATTTGTCTTAATAATCAATTCAAATTTATATCTTAGAGTGCACATATTATCTATAACACAAGTCAATCTATCTTAACTAACAAAATATGTCAAAGTTCTACAAAATAAGAATAACACCATTATAGATACATATGATAACCTTTTCACCACTTCAAGTTATATAAAAAGATCAATGTAGGCTATGATACTATTGTTAGACCTTAACAAACTTATCCATGTAGAGATAAGATTCATTCATACATTGTGATAAAATCCTATCAGTTGTTGATTAATCTCGGTATGCATAACATGACAATTTTCAAGTCTAAGCAACATATTTATCTAGATATGTAAATCTAAGGTCTAATAGAGCCATTCTTTTACCCATTACATTAAAAATCAAATCTCTCATATTCATCAAGTTACAAATATATCTCAATCATAATTTATACGTATTTACTTAGGTGCTAAAATAGTTTTATTTCCATACACACTATTTTTGTTAGTTTACTACTTTAGCACACATGTCTCCAATTAGATGTTCCATATGATGTGACATGAGTTTTCAAACACAAACTCCATATGCAACCAGTAAGACTAACAAATTAGCCAACATGTTTGCATCACCTAACATGACCATCAAAAGTTCGTAGGTTCCTAAATAGACTTATCCCGAAGTCAACAATTTAAAAATTGGTTTCATGTGATTGATATTTTACCTTATAAATTGAGACCAACGAGTTAGCATTACTTAATATACCTATTAACCAATCAATAACATCGCCGAGTAGGCATATTTATAGCAGATAATGGTTCACTCTTATTGAAGCATACTCATGATATGTCCAATGCCATTAATAAAACCATCTTAATACATTCAGTAAGGTAAATATATAATAAATTTAGGGCAATAATGAAATAGTTCATGATTAGATGCATCACTGAACTCAATCAAAACATACATAACATGTATTCAAACAAGGAACACATCCGCCTAGTTACATCTCTTAAATAGATCCAAAGCCTAAGATTTCAGTCCTCTCCAAATCACCTCATTTTACTCCCTAAATCAAGATAAATATATAATATTAATAAACTACAATCAACAAAGAACCTGAAACTTCAAACTATTTTGAAACAAAACTTCAGCCGGCTCTAAGGTCGACCCAAAATCCTATATGGATCCATTTTAAACCTATTTTTTATTCATTTAAGAATTTCATATCTATTATTTATTTAACACATGAAAATTATCTACATCTAATCAATCATACTTTACTTAGATTTGTATCTTAGAGTGCCACATGCTACATAGCGCTACTGAGACACATCACAATCAACATAGACATGACATTGCCCTAAATAGTCATCCACCACCATATGTTTTCGGCTAAAAATCTACTATTGCCACGATTTTTAAAAACAAACTAAGATTCGGCCAAGGACTATACTCTATGGCCATCCTTTTCCTTAAGAATTCATCATTGGTAGCATAGACATGTCTAGTTTTGAGTTACCAAAAACTACAAACCTTAACTAAATCGTCTAGTGGACAATTTCAGTTTTGGTTTTGATTGTTCCGGAACTGGTTTCGGGTTCAGTTTCATGATGGTTCTAGTTTTCGGTGGTTTCCAATCCATCTTTTTATGGTTTCTGAGGCAGTTTTGAATCTAAATTAGATTTTAGTTCGAGTTTTGAGATGGTTCTAGTTCTATTTTTTGGCAGATTTGGATCCAATATTAGTATTACATTATGTATAAGTTATATGTAATTAATACTTATGTTATACAACTACATACATATATATATATATATATATATATATATATATATATAATTGAACTTGGATCCAATATTTTAAAATTTATATGATTAAGAGTAAGACTATATAAGACTATAAATTATATTACTATAAATATTATATTATACACACACACACACACACACACACACACACACACACACACACACATATATATATATATATATATATATATATATATATATATATATACAGTAAAAGGGTATATTTACACTATATAAGTTCTTATAAGTTATAACTTATATGTATTACATTCGTTAATTTATTTATACATGATATATTACATTACGAAATGTATATAGATTATGTAGTAGTAATGTAAGTATATATTAATATACATAATGTAATATGGTAACTATATAAGCATATAACATATTACATATATGATATAAATAACATATTATGTAATATATGTATTATATAAAATAATAAGATGTTAAACTTATGTTATAATATTGTAACTTGTAATAAAATATAATACAATATATGTATAAAAACTCATCCAAGATACAATATAAAATAAAAATAAAATAAATAATGGGCTTGAGGATAATTCACTTACCTATAAATTATCCCTTCTATGTATTCTCTTCAGTAGAGAAGAATCAAAGGACACATAGTTCTCTTACCTTTTGGTAGAGACTTCTTGCCTAAAGTATTTGACTGTAAACTTAATCATTATTGTCACTCTATGCATGACATTAGTACAAGTAGTATCCATACTAGTTCCTCATTTGGTAGCCTAGTATTCGTTATATATTTCAACTGGCACTTCTTCACGATCTTGTACTTGTCCAATCATCTAGGTAAGCCTGAGCTTCTAAGGTATTGTTCATCTAATATATTACCAATTACACTAAATACTTGCTCATCAGTATCAGTTGAGGTTGTAACAACAAAAATATCCTTAAGAATTAAAGATAAAATTGGATAAGTAAGCTAATGCTCTCGCCAATATTTTAGAACATCTAATTTCTCTCCATCTTCATCTTCTTCAAATTTTTGAAAATCATAATGAGTAGGAATATATATCTTAAACTTAGTCGAGTTCATATATTTATGTCACTTTCTAAGTCTAGATTTCAAAAGATGGCTAAAAGACTTATCACCAAGAGGAATGCATGACCGCCACAGTTTTCTTCTTCTACTTGTAGAACAAGAAAACTATGTGCATAACTATAATCGATAAATAATTGATTAATATTAAATCTTATATCATTAATTATATTATTGTTATCCTTAAACCTATTTAATGAAAGATTCTTATAATAAGCATTCAAAAATAATTGTAAGCTTTCTAATTTTAATTTAGGATCTAATGTAGTAGCAACGAAACTAATTATTAGAATATCTATAAATAATTAGTAAGAATATGAGATAAGTAAGAATTAGTACAAAATTGTGATAATGCATGAACTAGTATTTTTAAAGCTTGATAAATAAATAAATGATAAGTTAGATAGTAAATCCGGATAATATATTTGTATTATTATTAAGTGTATAATAATAAACTCTATTTATTTGAAAAATGAAGGTGTATAAACTCTATTAATAAGTCTCTGAAAAATGATAAGCTTGATAAATTAATAAATGATAAGTTAGATACTAAAAAACATGTACAAACATCCCAATTACATTCAAACAAATTCAAGTGTGAAAAATGAAGGTGTATAAACTCTATTAATAAGTCTCTGAAGAGCATAGTCGCGAACAATATTTGATAGATTGAATTCAAATGATGCCCGATGTCTTTTGAACATTTTCTTGTTCTTGTACTTTTTTGTTTATAAAAATCTACCTATTTATTTCTAATATTAGGATGATTCCAAAGAAAAATAAGGGCATCCCTAATAGGTTATATAATCTTCAAACCATCTTGTACGCATAAGTTAAGTATATAACAAGCATACTAAATATACAAAAATGCATCACCTAAAATAGGTTAACATATTCTTTGTAACTTAAAAATAACAGTATATACAACAACACTATCAAGTGAAATTGATTTTTTTTACAAGATAACAAATACTATTCAAAAACCGATTTTAACATATAGAAAATATTTTATGCAATGTATGATTTATCAAAATAATGAAGTATAAGATATTTTTGAATTGACTAACTATCATCTATCTAATGAACAATAACTTTCAAATAAGAATGCAACTGCCAATTATCAGTCCATATATGAGTACATAATGACACATTATGCTCAAATAAACTAAAAGTGTAGCTAACTCTTTTTTTTCTCTTTATATAATTTACAAATATGTCTGTTGACCAATTGTCTAAAATAGGTGTAGCTAAAGAACTAAGAAATTTTTTATATCATCAACAAATCCAAGTTTTTATCTAAAATTAGAAGGAATATGTTCTACTAAAACAAAACATGCAAATTCTTCTCTATCTTGAGTAGAGTTGTAGTGGAAAAGCTTCATAGAAATAGAAGAACTTTCTTGCACCGAAAATTAAATTTGATAGACATATAAACCCATTATTGTTGGATTCTTTTTTATAACAAGCTTTCTTAGTGTGTCATAACAGTCTCTCGACTTAAAATTGTATACATTATCACAATAATTGTACCTTGCTCGATTCACCATACCTTGTTCATCATATAATTTTAAAAGTGAATCTTAAATAAATTGGATCCTTGTGACTTAGCTTTTGGAGGGTATCCTCTATGTATAGGTTGTATTTGTTGAACTTTTAGTGGCAAAATGGTCTCCTAAACAGATGATATATTGTACCGCTTGTGCTACCTCCATCTACCACACTTTCTTGACTCAATGGCATTGACATCGCAGGTCTTTGAGGAATATAAAAACTACAACTTCTATTTAAAACAACTTTTCTTTTATTTTTGGAGTTAGAAGAACCATCATCACAAGGTCATTAACTTAGTACAATAAACTGAATACATTTAAAATTAATAAGTTAAGAATACGATAATATGACAAATAGAGAAAATAGAGATAGAAATTGAAGGAACACTCAAATTGCTTATGTAAGACTGTAGTCTTTATGTGTTGTTCAAATAAGAGTTATACAAATAAAAATGAAATACTCAAATGAAATGAGAGTGAGTTGAAGGAAAGATTGAGAGAATGAGTACCAGCAACTGAGAAAGAACTTATCAGTTGTGTGATTTTCGATTTTGGAAACTGCTATTTGTAGATGACAAATACTATTTATCAACAATCAAGTTTTTTAAAAGAAATAATTTAAAATTTTTAATTTAAAAATCATGTGAAAGAATCAATTAGACGGTCAACTTGATCCATCGTCAGCAAATAAATGAGCACCGCATCATGCCCATTTATATTTTGAAAAATTTAAATTAAAGTCAACCAACCACCTATCCAGTACCCAAGCACCATGGGACGCCACCCTTGATGACAATCGTTGTCAAAATCAACAAATAAGTGGGCGCGACATGGTGGTCGCTAAGTTTTAAAAGGTTTTTTACTGCCGGTTTCGGATTAGAACATGTGATTTATGTGGATCCAAACAACCAGTTTGAAACTAGTGGTTTGGTTATAGAACTGGCCGGACAGTTTGAATCGAAATTGAACCGCTAGATTGAAATCAGCGATTTGGTTATAGAACCAGCCTAGTGGTTTGAACCGAAACTGAACAGCCGGTTGCAGTACCGGTTCCGGGTCAGTTTTTTAAATCCAAAAACCATAACCGAACCAAGACCTACCTAGTTGCAGTTATGGTTTCAAAATTGGAACTGTCGTGCTGGTTTCATCCGGTTTGAGGATCAGTTCGATTTTGATTCAAACTGTCAATCCTATTCGGAACCAGCCATGTCTAGGTAGCCAATAGTGGGAGGATAATCGAGAGAGAAAGGAAGAGTAAAGGGGAAATACGCTAATTTTGAGTGGTTTTCAAGGTTGATAGAGCATTAAAGCCTGAGTGAAAACTCTGTCGGTTTGATGATGAATCATTCAACAAAGTCAATCAAATATTGAAACAAAGAAGAAATGGGTTGGTCGGCTGCTTCTATCTGCCGCCACCCTCTGATGTTGTTCACGTTTTCATACAAACCCTAATGACAACAACCTAATATATAAACCTAATCTAACTTAAAGGACTAATATACTCTTAATTAGTACTAACACTTACATCCTTAAGAATCAGTCCTAATGGAGATTCTGATCCATTAGGATCCAAAGTGACAATCAATCTCAATGTGTTTTGTTCTTTCATGATATACTAGATTTGAGGCTATATGCAAAGCCGCTTGATGTATCACACTTCATTGCGTAGGTTGATAGGCGATTTTAAAACTCCTAACTCTTCCTTTAGTAATTGTTTTCGAATCCATATAGTTCACACGTTGGACAGACTGCCATTTGCTCGATACTCGAAGTTTCTGGCACTTGACTTCGACAACCATAGCCTTGTTTCTTACTTTTCTAGATCCTAAGAATGTAAGACTCTCGCGATACGCATGGGATTGATCAGCTTACACCGCAATCAAGATACGATGCAAGATAACTCACATGGTCTCTTTGAGTGGTTTTATCCTTATAAGCAGACCTCTTACCCGGAGCTGACCGCTACCTCAAATATCTTAAAATACCCGATGATGTTACATGATCCCAAGCAGGAACTGCTCCTCATAGGGAGAGTGCAAACAACACCGACTAACAACATGAATAGCAAAAAGAAATATCCTGGCCCGATAGTAATATTAAGGTAGTTTAAGCTTTCCAATCAAGCCTTAAATCTAAGAGTAGTATCCGACAAAGGTTCGACCGCTACCGATCTCTCAAGAAACTTTGACATTAGGATCCATTCAGAAAGATCAATATTTGTCTACCAACCCAACCATTCCGTCATACGTAGTTCAGCTCACTCAAGAATATCTACAAGGCATATTTCGATTGAGAATATAGAAATTCCTTATGTCTAGATCAGAAATACCTCTATACCCAGTTAAAGTATCGAGTTAAGTTACCAAATCCATTCTCAGTTTCCAACCGTCTAGCTAAGAGATTGTTTAACTGCTCAATACCAACAAATCATCACCAAAGAATAATCATGTCATCAACATATATAATTAGACACGGCAATTTTCCACTACAAATGAGCGTAATTTAACAAACATAGAGTTAATCATGACTACTTGTCTAAGTAAATCTAAAGGAAGAGACTTGTCCTTGATAGAAAATTCTCGAACCAAGCACGAGGTGCTTACTTGAGTACCGTAAAACGCTTTACTCTTGACGGCTTACAAACCTTTGATTGAACTTCATCTTCAAAACCGGGGGTACATGCTATATACAACTTCCTCCTCCAAGATCTTCCATTTAAATAATGGCGTTCTTCACCATCCGAATTGTTGTAGATATGCAGTCACCGAGTTTTGGCAAGCTAGATGTAGATAAGACTCTAATAGTAGTTCAACTTCGCAAACGAATGAGTGCAAATGTCTCCTCATAATAAATCCCATATGCCTGACTGTATCCGCGTGCTACCAACCTTGCTTTGTACCTTTCTAATGAACCATCTACTTTATATTTGATTATATACACCCACTTGCATGAGACTGCTTTTTTGTCTTCTGGTAAGTAACTGAGTTCCCAAGTTTGATTCTTTTCTAATGCTTGAATTTCAAACTTCATTGCTTCAACCCATTGCTTGTCTTTAGCTGCTTCAAAGTAGTTTTTTGAAATTTGATGCATCTCAACCTTTAGTACAAAATTATGATAACTTTCTGATAATTGATCATATGAAATAAATTAAGAAATTGGATACTTACTGCATGATCTTTTTTCTTTTCTAAGTGCTATGGGAGCATCAAAATCGTCTAAGCCCTTATCTTTCATTTCTTCTACACTTTCTCTCGAATCAGAAGATATTGTTTCTCCTCCTTGATTTATTTCCTCTTTTTGTCTATCCGTAAATATATTTCTCTCCCCCTTTCGGTATGTTTGCATTTTGGTTTCTCTTGGGATTCGATCTGTATTTTCGTCCGCTGATTCTTCATTCACATTGATTCATGGTAGAACAACATTTTCTTCAAATATAGAGTTTGATACTTCATTCGACTTTTTGTAGTATGGAGTAGTCTCAAAGAAGGTTACATCCATAGAAATATATCTTCTATGAGAGTTATGATCATAGCAGATGTATCATTTCTTTTCACAAGAATATCCAATGAACATACATTTTATTGCCCTTGGATCAAATTTATCTCTAAATTATTGATGAACATGCACATAACAAACACATCCAAATATTTTGGGAATAAGATGAAATTAATTATCTCTAGGTTTAATCACCTTAAAAGGAGACTTTCCTTCAAGAGTCACAGTTGAAATTCTATTCATAATATATACTGCTGTAAGAATTGCTTCTTGCCAGAAATATTTTGGAACATTATGTTCAATGAGTAAAGTTCTTGCAATCTCCAAGATTGTCGATTCTTTCATTCTGCTACTCCATTCTGTTGTGGTGTATAAACACAAGATGTCTGATGTATGATACCGTGATCTTGAAGATATGATTCCAATTGAGTATTACAATATTCTCCACCATTATCTGATCGGAGTGTTTTAATAGTATACCCAAACTGAGTCTGGATAAGTTTATGAAATAGAGGAAAAATCGAAGAGATTTCTGACTTTGACTTCATTAGATAAACAAAGGTAAGTCTGGAATAATTATCAATAAAAGTAACAAAGTATTTAAAATTTCCAGCAGAAGATATCACGCATGGTCCCCAAACATCAGAATGTATCAATTCGAACGGAACAACTGATCTTGATTCACTACTAGGAAAAGTAGATCTATGATGTTTTGCTCTTTGACATACATCACACTGAATGACCACATCATTAGGAATTGGAAAAGGAACATACTCTCTTAATTTTGAAACAGATAAATGTCTTAATCTACTATGCTAGATTTTTATTTCATCTTCAATAGTACTAACTGCCAATGCTCTTTTCTGCCTTAACATCTGATCTCCCGGTAAGATATATAATCCATTCCATAGTTCACCACGTCCAAAGATTCTTCCCGTCTTCAGATCCTAAAAAACACAGCTATATGGAGAGAAAGTAACTGTACAATTCGTGTCTCTAACCAATAAACTTACTGAAAGTAGATTTACTAGAAATTCTGGAATATATATCATTGAGTTAAGCCTGAGATTATCTCTTTGAATTGTTCCCTTTTCTTCCATAGGAATCAAAGAGTCATTTGCTACTTTTATATATTGAGGAGTTGAAGTCACTTCATATTGCATGATATTAGATCTGTTTCCTACCATATGATCGGTAGCTCCTAAATCTATTATCCAATTAGAAAAAACTGTAGAGGCTTTAAGAGAGTAGTTACTACTAATACTGTAAGAAGTAGGAGGACTTAACTTTGGCTTTGAGAAAGAGGTTGAAGGTTGGTCCCGTAGGCATGTTTCAATTTCTGCAATCTGTTTCTTCAATGCTGCCATTTTATATATAGGATTTATTTATGCTTTCTGCTCAGATGTAGTGGCCACATGGCTGCCATAATCTTTGTATTTAGTGATTTTTTTTTCATAATCTTTATATTTTGGAGGTTTCCCAATAATTTTCCAGCAATACTCCCGTGTGTGCCACTTCTTTCCACAATGTGTACACTGTAATTTGCTCTTATCATAATTCTGATTTCTTTCTCTTCCTCTACCTCTAAATGAGTCTCATCCCCTCTGATAATTGTTTTATCATCTTCCGATAAATGCTGATTTTTCAACTTGTATATGTTCACCTTTCTCTAAATTCTTCCGATCTTCTTCCCTTAGTAGAAGTGAATATATTGTTCCGAGAGATGGAAGTTCCTTACTTAAAATATTTAACTTGATTGATTCGTATTCTGATGAAATTCTCCAAAGTAGATTAAACAATTTTATGTTTTCTCCTTCCGTTGTTCTCTCCTTTACACAGTGGTTGCACTTATTTTCCATAATATGTCTTTGTTCATTCTAGAGTTATCGTAATTCTCCATAGTATTCACTGACTGATCTGGTCCCTTGGCGACATTTTTTGATTCTTTCAATAATCTCATATTCTTTGGCTATATTTCTTTGTTTAGAGTAAGTTTCTTCCACTGCAGACCAAATCTTAGCTGCTGATTTCATATACATAAAGGTCTTACTGATAGAAGGATTCATGGATTGGATTAGCCATGAGCTAACAAGAGCATCATCTTTAAACCATCTCTCATAATCTGCACTACTTCCTTCTAGAGGAGGTGGACTTTGTCTAATAATAGATACATTTCCTCTGGATCGTAACACAAGTTTAATATATCTAGCCCATTCTCTGTAATTTCTTTCATCTAGCCGAATATTCGTAATTTGGAATAGTTCCATCTTCTGGTAATTTCCATACATGGATGATTGTGCTTCTTCTTTCAATCTACCTTACATATTAATTCACACTTGTTTGAAACTAAAATGCCCCCCCTTTTTTTTTGCACAGATTAGTATATTTGCATATACTAACCCAATCTATATTGTTTTTCTCTTGCAGGTTGCTGTTGAATATGTAATATATGAATCAAAATCTTCAATGACAAATCTAATTTTAGTCCACCGCAGCTACGAGGAAGATATCAACACATGGGATTCCTTTATTAATGACTTGATCATGAAGAGATTTATGACACAGTGCAAAAAAAAATCTGCGAGTTGTGCATAGTCTTTCCAAGATGTGTCAATGCACTTCCCTCTTTCTTTATTGCTAGATGCAGTGAGTTGGTAAAAAAAAACGAGATGTCTTTGATGAGAAGATGGCTGTCGTGTACACGACAGAACTTGGTTGGCCTGTATCACGACTGATTCAAACTATTTCCTTGAGATAAAAATCCGATTGATGATATACCACGTCTGATTGATAATCTTGGCTTGTACCAAGACTGATTCAAATGAGGCACATCTTCTTATACCAGCAGAAATAATATTGTTTTTCTGTACCAAACATAGAAAAACTCACACGTGTACTTATTGTTTTTCAGGATTTGGGGACTCGGAGGATTGCTAAATCTTCATAGAAGGCTCTGATACCATGTCGGTTTGATGATGAATCATTCAATAAAGTCAATCAAATATAAGAAGAAATGGGTTGGTCGGCTGCTTCTGTCTGCCGCCACTCTCTGATGTTGTTCACGTTTTCATACAAACCATAATGACAGCAACCTAATATATAAACCTAATCTAACTTAAAGGACTAATATGCCCTTAATTAGTACTAACACTTACATCCTTAAGAATCGGTCCTAATGGATCATATCCGAATTACAAGACACAATTACAAGACACAATACGACCATTTAACTATACTAATTCATGACATAGACTCATACTAATAACTAATTATCTCTAACAAACTCTCCCATCCTTCTCACTTCCATCTTCTTTTTCTGACCATGAGGTGGTCGGTTTGTAGGGTTTTACCTAAAAATAAGAAGAAAGAAGGTGAGAGTTGTACCGTGAAAAATCAAATAGAAAAGATTTTGCTTTTGGATTTTCGGCATCTCTTGGTTGTTTCTGAGTGATGAGAACCCACACTGTTCTTGAAGATGCTGAAACAAGCCCCAAAAGCCCTATCATGTGGGTTGGGTCCGGTTCATACCCAATTTAAGTTGATCCAACCCATATATCATAAGTTGAGTCAAGCTTGACTATGAACGAGCTTGGCCCTTGTTTAAGAATGACTCAACTCAAACTTGAATTCAGTCTAGCTTCATTCTTCAAAGTTCAAACTCAGTTCGAGCTTCTTTTAGGCAATTCAAGCTAAAACCAAATGTTATTTTTGAGCTTATGTAAGCTTAATGAAAATATAAGCAAGGTCAAGCTAAAACCAAATTGCCTCCCAAACGAATTAAATTTAACAAGTGGTCACATGAACCACGTACCACAAACAAAGGCAACAAGAACATTAGTACATTGTATTTAATAGAAAAAGAAAGGAATGCACTATAACCCCAAGCCTCTGCGGCTTCTCATTCTGTAACTTTTCTGTCACTCCACTGTCCACATCCTTGTTTGTGTTCAATATGGTCTTAAACCAACAACTAAACAATGAGTCACAATGTGACGTGTTAGACAAACACATGAAGGTTCTGTATATCTCTTTATATATACAACAACAACAACAACTAAGCCTTTTCCCATACTAGACGGGGTCGGCTACATGGATTCTTTGTTTCCACAGATCCCTATCGTGTGCCATGTTAGCAGTTAACTCCCAATAAGCTAGATCATTCTTTATTGTTTCTTTCCAACACTTTTGTGGTCGTCCTCTACCTCTTTTAATACTTTCCAAATTTAGTTTTTCTACCCTTCTTACAGGTTCTTCTTCTGATCTTCGTTCTATATGTCCAAACCATCTTAAACGATGTTCTCTCATTTTATCCTCTATTGGTGCCACTCCTAATTTGTTTCTAATAACCTCATTATGTATACGGTCTTTTCTTGTATGATCACTCATCCATCTCAACATCTTCATTTCTGTCACAAACATCTTTTGTACATGTTGATGATTAACTGCCCAGCACTCAGAACCATAAAACAAGGCAGGCCTAATTGCTGCTCTATAATATTTACCTTTTAATTTTAATGGTATCTTCTTATCACAAAGAATACCTGATGCTCCTCTCCATTTTAACCAACCAGCATTAATTCTATGTGTAATATCTCCATCAATTCTTCCATCACTTTGAAAAATTGACCCTAGGTATTTAAAACTTTCCTTTTGGGGAATGCAATATGTGCCAATTTTAATTTCTATGTCCTCTGAAGTAGCCAAATGATCAAACTTACATTCCATATATTGTGTCTTTGTTCTACTAAGTCGGAGGCCTTTGCTTTCTAGTGTTTCTCTCCATAGTTCTAATTTTCTATTAACTTTTTCCTTAGACTCCTCCACTAATACAATGTCATCTGCAAATAACATACACCAAGGTACTTCATCTTGAATATGTTTTGTTAACTCATCCATCACCATTATAAATAAGTATGGACTTAAAGTTGATCCTTGATGTAACCCAATATTAACTTCAAAGAAGTCTATCGTTCCTTCATGAGTCCTCACACATGTTTTTGCACCATCATACATGTCTCTTATAAGGTTAATATATGTCAATGAGATACCTCTTTTTTCCAAAGTTCTCCAAAGAACCTCCCTCGGTACCCTATCATAAGCTTTTTCTAGATCAATAAATATCATGTGAAGGTCTTTCTTTTTTGCTCTAAAATGTTCCATAAGACGTCTCAAAAGGTGAATCGCTTCAATAGTAGATCTGCCTGGTATAAATCCAAATTGGTTCTGTATTGTACTTGATACTTGTCTTAACCTACGTTCGATAATTCTTTCCCATAATTTCATAGTACGACTCATTAACTTGATACCTCGATAATTCACACAATTTTGAATCTCTCCCTTGTTCTTATATATGGGTATAAGTGTACTTGTTCTCCATTCCTCGGGCATCTTTTGGTTTTTCCATATTTCATTAAATAGCCTTATGAGCCAAAGTGATTCCTATTTCTCCTAGTATTTTCCAAACTTCTATAGGAATATTATCTGGTCCTACCAAGTTACCACTCTTCATATGTTTAAGAGCCTCTTTGACTTCATTCTTTTGAATACGTCGGTAGAAATTATGGTTTATATACTTTTCTGACTTGGCTAAATCTCCTAAACTAATACTAACATCTTTATTTTCATTAAAAAGATTATAAAAATAGTTTTTCCATCTATTTCTTATATCATCGTTTGCCACTAGAATTTTTTCCTCCTCGTCTTTTATGCATCTAACATAATTAAGATCTTTAGTTTTCTTATCTCTAGCCCTAGCTATCCTAAAAATATCTCTTTCACCCTCTTTTGAGTTGAGTTTTTTATATAAGTCATCTCAAATCTTAACTTTTGCTTCACTAACGGCCTTTTTTGCTTCCTTCTTTGCTTTCTTATAAGCTTCTAAAGTTTCACTAGTTTTCTTAGCATAATGTAATTTGTAACATGCCCTCTTTGCCTTGATTTTATTTTGTACTACTTCACTCCACCACCAAGCTTCTTTTTGTGCCGGTACACCTCCTTTAGATACCCCTAACACATCTTTCGCCACTTTCCTAATATGTATAGCCATATTGTTCCACATATTACAGGGTGTGCCAACATAATTCCAAACATCTCCTTGAAGGACTTTCTGTTTAAATATATCTTCTTTCTCGCTTTTGAGGTTCCACCATTTAGTCCAAATAGCTCGATGCACTCTTTTCTTCTTTGTCCACTTTTTTATTTGTAAATCCATAACTAAAAGTCGATGTTGGGTGGTTAAGCTTTCTCCTGAAATTACCTTACAATCTTTACAACACGCTCTATCTTTTTTTCGACAAATAAAGTAATCAATTTGTGTTTGTGATAAGCTACTCTTATAAGTAATTAAATGTTCATCTCGTTTTTTGAAGATTGTATTGACTACAAAGAGATCAAATGACATAGCAAAATTTAAAATCTCCCTACCTTCCTCGTTTATATCCCCAAAACCAAAGTTTCCATGAATCCCTTGATATCCTAATGCCTCTTTACCGACATGTCCATTTAAATCTCCTCCTAAACAAATCATCTCCCTTTGTGGAATCTTTTGAAACACCTTATCTAACTCTTCCCAAAAAAACTGTCTTTATACTATCTTCTAGTCCTACTTGTGGTGCGTAAGCACAAACTATATTCAAAACCTCTACTCCTAACACTAATTTCAATGTCATGATTCGGTCACCATATCGTTGTATGTCTACTACACTCTCCTTTAAATCTTTATTTATGATAATACCAACTCCGTTTCGGGCCTTTTCTTTACCTGAGTACCATAATTTAAAACCTGTATCCTCTATCTCTTTTGCTTTTTCTCCAACCCATTTTGTCTCTTGTAAACATAGAATCTGAATCTTTCTCCGAATCATAGTATCTACCACCTCCATTAGCTTACCCGATAATGTTCCGATATTCCAAGAACCAATACGAATATTATTATCTAGGACTAGCTTCCTTACCCCCCGCATCCGTCCATAATCAAAATGCGGAGACCCTCTTTGAAAATTTTTCACTACATTCGGGCGGCAATGTAACGGGACTAACTTCTTTACCCACACCCGTCCATGATGTGGGAACCCTCTCTGCAATTGATTCATTACATTCGAGCGAAAATGTAGTGGCCCTTGCTTACTTCTTACTGCATTCGGGCTCTGCAGCACGTCGCTAGGCGGGAACGCCCCAAAGCAATACTCATAATTTTTGTAATCCATGTTGTAAAATCCGACGAAGTTTTACGCTGGCTGTCGAAAGCCTAACACAACCCTCCTCCTTTATCCGGGCTTGGGACCGGCAATGCAAGGATGATTCCTTACATGGACGGAGTTTATCTCTTTATATATATATATATATATATATATATATATATATTGGTAAGTTGCTAAATCTTATTTGTATTTAAATATATTTTATCATCGCAATTGTTTGATGTTTGAAATGAATAGTTGATGTAATAAAGTAGACAACATTAAATATAAGATACAAAAAATGATACTTTTAATTCATACTATTGATGACACTAATTAAATGATAAAAATGTAAAATCAAAATGTTTGAGTAGATTTGAAGTAATCCTCCTTCTCTCTCTATATATATAAATATATACGAGTTACACAAGAATTTGACCCCAAAATTCCTACCTTTACCAAGAAACCCTAGAATTGAGACCCTAAAAGAATAGGTCACCATTAGCCAAAAGCCCATTGTGTCTTGCGGGAAGGGAAAGAGTACCTCAGGGAGAAAATACTTGATAATTAAAATGCTAGTGGTAAAACGAATAGAAGGGAGTGGAGGAGCGGATCGAAGCTGCTGATCCACACATCAACGAGTCGGTTATCAACGGTGAGTGCAACTCAAAATAGCCCTAATTACCCCTAATTCCGTTCCGTTCGATTCCCAATTTTTTGATTATGGTATTTCAAAACCATGTATCCTAAGACGTTGGGAGTCGGAAGAAATCAAGGAAAAATCAAGGAGAGAAGAAATAGTGATGACGTTGGTGTCTAAGAAATCAAAACAAAAG
This sequence comes from Brasenia schreberi, assembly GCA_036023115.1. Classification (NCBI taxonomy): domain Eukaryota; kingdom Viridiplantae; phylum Streptophyta; class Magnoliopsida; order Nymphaeales; family Cabombaceae; genus Brasenia; species Brasenia schreberi. The sequence continues at coordinate 9,735,230 of JAYKKT010000085.1, read as the reverse complement.
AGATCGCGGTGAATTCGTGGGTTTAGATAGATAGCGAGAGTGAGTGAGAGACGATGGCAGAGGATAGAGCGAGTGGGATAACTCAGAGCATGAGGTTTTCTGTTGATCTAAAGCCTGGGGAGACGACTATTGTATCATGGAAGAAATTGACAAGGGAGCCCTGCAAGGGTGGTCAAGCTGCGGCGGTTGGTATGGAGCCTCCGGCCGGGGTGGCGGCGGCGGAATCTCGAATTGCACTGGAGGTAATCCGATTTTCTCTTTTTACCAATATTACTTTTGGGGTTTGATGTAGTAGGTGACGTGCATTCTGTCTGTGAACATATTGTTTGGTCTCGCAGCGGGTTTGGTTGCCTAAAAGAAATTTTAATGCTTTCGCGAATCAAATCTGGTGTTCATTGTTTTCTCTTGGGACCAAAAGAGTATCTTAGTGTACAATAATGATTGCTGATTATTTGGTATGGCTGATTAACCCACATTGCTATCTTCCTTGTCATATGAATGTGGTACATTTATTTGTTGTTTCAGTACCTATCATGCTAGACATCAATCCTTCATATGGAGTGCGAAAATATTGTGCTTGGGAAGGAGTCATCTGGAAGGCTTTGATGAGTTAATATCAAGATTGAACGTATTATGGGGGTATACTCTTCATGTTTGGTTGGAATAATATAGGGAGCTTATGTGTTTACTTTAGAACAACTGACTGACGATCATTGATTGAGTTTGGTTGGTGTGTTTATGACAGTGGTGCACTTGGTTCACTTGTCTCAGCGTATGAAATATTTGCTTATTTTATACGAGTTGAGTTACTTTGAACTGTCACCCTTCAACCCTAGAGATTACTCTTATTCACTTTGGTTTTAGGTCTATCTTGTTATTTGCCTTTCATCTCTGGAGGTCATTCTGTGCAAGTTCTCATACTTTCTCAGATAATTGCAAGTTTCATCATCACTTTCATAGATGGAAGCTGTCAGATGAAATTGTCAGCTTTGAGCTTTCTATTGTCATTGCTTTGTCAAATTTTACATAATGTTTCAGAGTTTTTGTACATGCTTTGTTGGATCCTACATTGTCGCCAACAAACTCTAGATTAAGTCATGGATGTATCACCGGTATTTTGGAGCCGTGTGACTTTTCTGGATCTGCCTTCACTAGATTTGTTTCGTCTGCTAAGCATTTTTGAGTTACATATACTATAAAAAAGTGCATTCCAACTCTACTCGTTGTCAAATTGGCACAATCTGCAATTTTGGTGCAGTAGTGGTTGTAACACTAGAATTAATGGGGAAAGCTGAAGTGTTTCCACCTGCGAAGATACATACACTTGAGTAATTGCCAACCAAATTAAAGGATGATCCAAGAGAAGGGTGCTGAGTGACGTGGACTAAAAGCATGCCTTGGATCTCTATGCTTGCACTTTGTCATTTTTCTTCTTTCTTTCTTTTGTAAGCATGATTAAGTAGTAAGCTTTGAGAACACTGTTAACAAGCTCTTCTCAGTTTATATCTTGTCATCTTGATGCAAGGATTGCTTGTGTATTAGGACATGACATCCTTTCAGATTTTTATTGTCCCATTGTACAGTTAGTAACTTAGTAGGCATGCTTGTTAAGAGAGCCATTAGTACTGCTGTAATTAAAAAGTGTAGTTTGATTTATTATTTCACCTTTTCCTGTATACATGAAGTCAATTCTTCTTCTTCTTCTTCGTCTGCATAAAAAGTGCTGATTATATGGCTGAAATGACTGATGCTCCAGGACCTTTCTGGGGAGTGTGAGCCAAAGGACGTGAGTCCCCCACAAAATCGATTTAGTGCGGTTATAGAGAAGATTGAACGGCTATACAAGGTACTTTTGCCATTATGTAAATTTTTTTATTCTATAATCATTATTTCCTCTCTAGATTTTACAGACAAGTCAATAGCTGTTCTTAATTTGTAACCTTCATTAGCTGACTTCTTGAACTAATAGCGTAAGAAACTCATACCTTTTGTTTGATATGCGTAATATACTGGCATTTCCAGGGTGCACAAAGTAGTGATGAGGAGGAGCTTGATGTTCCTGATGATGACCAGTATGATACAGAGGACTCCTTTATAGATGACACAGAGCTGGTAAGTGATCTTGTCCTGTCTGCTCCTATTTTCTCATGTTGATGCTTTTACTTATGGTTTCCAATAAGTATAGAAGTATTAGCTCCTATCTGAATGTTTTAAAATATGTTGGCCCCATTGTGACTGTTATAAAATGTCTCTCTCATTGTACTATGTTAGTCAGTGAATAATCTTAACAATCTTCTTAAAGCCTTACAAGTTTGTCTAATTTAATTATGTATATTCGTAAATGCTCATGTAATGAAAACCATCATATTCATAACTTAATCATTACCTGAAATATGACATGTCTTCTTTGCAAGATAGAACAAAGGCACTGTTTGAATTGACCTATGGCTTCCATTCAATTGCTTCCCCTGCTTGTGAAACTTTATCCACATAGAATGTTTGACCATTAGTAAAATTTCTCCATAAGTATGTGCTGCAAAACATTGCATTCTTGCAGCATCACCCACTTTGACTGTGATATTCTATCATGAAGGAAATCTTTGTTGTTTCTCTGTGCAACTTCAAAAATCATGCTTAAGAGTAATCACTGGTTGCACTTATGTTTCTCTGCTAGAAAGAGACCTTTATAGATGTAAAGATAGAGTAGCTATGTCTATACCATTTCGTCTTACCCTAATAACTTTTGTGTTGTTTGGGATAACTTTGTGCTCTTTTTAGGATGAGTACTTTCAGGTTGATAAGTTGCAAACTAAGCATAGTGGCTTCTTTGTGAACAGGGGAAAGTTGGAAAGAATGTAAGACTTCATTTTCCTTTTCAATCTGTTCTCACCCACTAGTTAATCTTTGCATTCTTGTATTGGTTCTCTCTGTTACGTGGGTGCATTTGATTGATGTGTGTTTACATTTTTCACAGAGTCCATATCTACATGTTAGTTCTATATTAACCTTTAATTAGTTTGATATGGGAAATTTCTTTTTCTTCCTTGAGCTATATTTCTAGATGCAGTCTTTCATTTGTGCTGCTTTACTAGGAGGGCATGATGCTGGACATACTAGATCATCCTTCGTTTAATAATAGGTCTCGCATATGGGAACCATTTGCCTTTATTATATGATCTAAGAATAACCACCTTCATCTATAACATTACCAGTTTCTTTAAAGAAGTCATTAGCTAACTTTTACTCAGAGGATGCATATTTCCTAGGCAAAGAGAATTCTGGCCCATATCAAATGCGCTAGGCAGGCAATAAGCATCTGATATTCTTTACTATTTTTTATCTTAAGGGCCTATGTGTTCTACTAAGATCAACAAAAAAAGAAATAATGAAAAGTATAAAAAATCATATCCAACACATTTATGACCATAAATCAATAACAAACTGCATGGAACAATTTAGAAATAAACTTATGAATTTGAAACATCATGTATGCTCTGTAGAAATTGCTTATGATACACATCGCTTGCATGCATGACTAGATTACATACAAGGTATTTAGTGCATCTTGTGAATGCTGAAAGACGAAGAAGAAGAATATGATAGGAGAGAAAGAGATGATCAAGTACGGAGGAAGACAGTGGCAAAGGCCATATAAGAATATGAAGAACAACAATAACAAAGAGAAGAAAAGAAGAATAAGAGAAGGCCCATGGTAGAAGAAGAAACATAAAGGAAGATCAGATTATGAGAAAGAGTATGAGCATTAGAAGAAAGAAAAAGTTGGTATTCATAGTGATCTAAGTGCATCCCCTAGCTGCCTTCTTCAATATAATAGACAGGCCAAGATGGTGCACTGCATAGGGACCAGTACTTATACCTTCCTCCAGAAACCAGGCCACCTTTCTGTCACCTGAACCCACTTTTGATACTCCAGATGTGTGGCATTTTAACAGGCATCCGTGCCACAATGGGAGGTCTGAAGCGGAGATGACAATATTTGAATATCAAATACTAGAAGAGAGGATGTATGATTAGCAGGTTGTCATTATTTGAAACTATAACAGACAGGGCTCTTCCATGTCAGGGCATTTGCCTTCTATATGTGGTTTGGTATCTAAACATCATCCACTTTTCATCTTCTAGGTGAATATTGCTGAACTGCTGAAAATATTAACTACCTCTAGTTATTGATAGTTAGAATAATATTGTAGAAATGCCTCATAATGTTGCTTTGTGCTGTCTGCATCTGCAAAAAAGATCTGCAACCATTGCATAAGATTTGTATCTGTGACACTTAAATCAGAGGTAGTGGCGTGATGCTTATTGCCCATGCCATGCTTTCTTGCTAACCCTTCAAGTTGCTCTGCTTGGACTAGATTTACCTGTCTCCTTAATAGTGTGTCCTATCACTGAGTTATATGATTGACAAACAATCTCCAGCAATCTTTTCTCAGATGTTGGTCTAAGAGGCCACACATAAGGATTACACATTTTGTGATCAACAATCTTTAGCAATCCATTCTCAGATATTGTTCTGAGAGGCAACACATAGGGGATTGTACATTTGTGATAAATCTTTTGAATTCTTAGATGCCTTAGCTCCATCTTTGTCATAAACAGGGAACAATAACTTGATATCTCATTTTCCTTAGTAACATATTTCACTTAGTAAAAAGTTAATCTTTCTCGTACTGTCGCACACATTTGTGACTATCTTTCTTTGTGCTTTTACCATTGGACAACACCTGTCTGCAGTCAGGGATGAACACATATGTGTGTATATGTGTTTGTCCATGCCTGCACATAACATGGACCGCAAGGTAGGGTCATGCTACCACAAAGCCAGCTCTTTGATGTTATTATGTTGGATTTGATAAATGGAATACATCCCCCCCCCCCCCCCCCCCCCCCCCCCCCCCCCCCCCCCCCCCCCCCCCCCCCCCCCCCCCCCCCCCCCCCCCCCCCCCCCCCCCCCCCCCCCCCCCCCCCAACTTTCTGGACCTCTCCATGTTGTGTAACCATCAGCTGAAAAATATTAGTAAGCATTTTATCATACTTTACAATCCAATGCCTTCATATGCAATTTTTGTATTTTATTTGTGACCTTATGTTTTGATGACTTGTGCATCTGCTTGAATATTTTTATTCCCCAACTGTAATCTCGCATTATTTTGGCCAATTGGCTCCTTTCATGTTTCTCCAATATCAGCTTTTGTAATGATTTAGATTCTAGAATGGAGGTTCATTTCTTGATGCCTTGTTTTTGTATTTTTCTGTCCAGAAATGAGCCTTTGCCATCTCCTAATCAACCGCCAAAAAAGTGTAGGAGGAAGGATTTAAATAGAGCAACTGGTGAGAAGGAGAGTGAAGGCACAACTAGGAAACTGGTAAAAATGGGGGGCATGCGAATGAAAACTGCAGCTAGAAATGCACCATTGGTGGTAAACAGATCATCTAGTCCAGTTGTTACTGCCTCTGATGATAATGAGCATTTTCGTGATTCAAAATCTTCACTGAACCCTCAAAGTTGGGTTGGACTCGTCAAAGCAAAGCATGCAGATGCTACCGTCAAGTCTGAAGCTTCATGGTCTGCACAATTGCCAGGTAGAGATTTTTTCAACTTTCCTCTGGAGGTAAAAGGTGGGATCTGGAACCTCCCTAACCATATACCATGTTGATGAAATCGCAGGTGCTGCTGAAGTTTCAGAATCTGGACGTCAAATTTTGTCTGAAAAGAATAACCCAGTTCACGTTGAGAGGATCTCTAAAAAGGCCAGTAGGGATACTCATGAACTTGCCATGTGCTCAAAGGTTCGAGACAAGGAAAAGAGTGCGAGACATTTTGATTTAGCTGGTGTGCAGTATAGCAGTGGGAAGTATCCAATGCAAAAGTTGGTGAGTTTTCGTTGTCTTATATGAATTTAAGATATTCACTTCACTTCCTGGGAGTTTCATTGTCATGGAATACATGTAATATCATGATTCTGGTACTTTTTTGTGCGAGATGCATAAATTTATGCAATAAACTCTGTAAAAATTGTATTTGTTAAGTTCAGTATACATAGTATCAAAATCTTAAACATATTTTCAACCTTAAACATTGAGATAGTCTTTCTTGAGGATGACTGCATTTAGATATGTTCTTTTTAGACAAAATGGCGATTTATATAATCATTCTGCAACTTGGTACCAGTATAGCAAAGAAGCCACGCTAAGGTGTTAAATAGAAACTTCCGTTTTCAACTTCCTGTTGAACTGTTGATGTAGTGCTTTCCATTATATATCTTCTTATTGTTAATTCTTGTTGATTTAATGGCTATCCTCCAATTTCAGAAATTGTCATCTATGTTGCCCAAGGAAGGTTCTGGATTAAGGCCAAAAGGGACCATGATAGAGCGTGCCATTCGGGAGTTGGAAAGCAAGGTTGCGGAGTGTAAGTTCTTCTTTATCATATATTTGTTTTTGGGTGCATCATGATGATTTCACTTTCTCACGGGGTGCCTCTCCAACAGCAAGACCACCCACTGTGGATGTTCAAGATAACGATGCTGCCTCTCAAGGTGTTAAAAGGAGATTGCCTCGTGAAGTAAAACAGAAACTTGCTAAAGTTGCAAGACTTGCGGTGCTGCATTTCTTGGACTTATTCTTTCTCTATGTTTCAGGGTTTTAAACATTTGTAGAGTGAAAGTCTGAAATGTTAGTTGGATCTTATTTATGATTGCAGCAATCTAGCCAAGGACGAATCTCAGATGAGTTGATTAATCGCCTTATGAGCATCCTTGGACACTTAGTTCAACTCAAAACTTTGAAGGTAACATATGGACTCAGATATGTGATTGGTGAAAGATTCCAGCCTTTTCTGTTGCTCGCTGATTTCTTTTTGTGAACCAGGTATTGCTTATGGAACTGCTTGAGTAATCCATTGCGCTAAAGCATATGTTTTCTTTCAGACACACTATTATCAACCAGTATTCTAGAATTTATGGCCTATCCATTGCGCTAAAACATATGGTATATGACACCCTAAGTCTGGGGAAAAGGTGATCAACTGATCATACTGTAAGATGCATGGAGATCCAAGAATAGACAGCAGCAATCTAATAAATGCTTGATGTCAATGGTAGGATTGGATTCATGCTTAGGTTTCAAGGAAGAATCGTGTCTTAGTTTTCATGGTAATGGGGGGCTTCCTTGCAAACTTATCATCTTTGTAATAATGTAAAAAGAAAAATCATCACTTTTTTGTGGAGACCTGACCTTTCAATATGTCAGCCATGGCTTGTTTAACAAATGGTTAATATGATTGTGGCTGTTTTTCTTGTCATAATTCTGTTCACGTGGCATCCGTTGATATTCAAAAGTTACTTGGTTTAGATTTTTGGTTACTTGATTATATAGGCAATCGTTGAACTTTGGTTTAGAACTACTGTTACTTGATTGCATAGGTGATATTGAGCTAACGTTGCATATTGGTCTATTAGAGAAACTTGAAAGAGGCTGTTGAATTGGGACTCTCTGCCAAACAAGAAAAGGAAGATCGTTTCCAGCTAATAAAGAGGGAGGTTACAGAGATGGTACGGGCGCATGTTTCGTCATTGAAGTCCAAGGTAGCTTTATGTACAAAACATTGTTCAATGATAGTGGTCTGCGTGCCTCTTGGTGCAGTCATTTCATGGACTCCTTAAATATTCTCTACCTGAACATTTGTTGTGATTCTGAACAAAACAAAAACCAAGCCTTCTCGGCAATGGTGGGTTCGCAACATGGGTTCTTAGTTGCCATTGTGCTTGATCTCATGTAATATTTGCTATTGTGCACAATTTTGTTCTGATGCTATTGTACCTTAGTTTGAAACATTTATATGCAATTGAAGATTTGAACCAACTCCGCCCATGTAAGGGATCACCCTTGCATTGCCGGTCCCAAGCCCGGATAAAGGAGGAGGGTTGTGTTAGGCTTCCGACAGCCAGCGTAAAACTTCGTCGGATTTCTACAACATGGATTACAAAAATTATGAGCATTGCTTTGGGGCGTTCCCGCCTAGCGACGTGCTGCAGAGCCCGAATGCAGTAAGAAGTAAGCAAGGGCCACTACATTTTCGCCCGAATGTAGTGAATCAATTGCAGAGAGGGTTCCCACATCATGGACGGGTGTGGGTAAAGAAGTTAGTCCCGCTACATTGCCGCCCAAATGTAGTGAAAAATTTTCAGAGAGGGTCTCCGCATTTTGATTATGGACGGATGCGGGGGTAAGGAAGCTAGTCCTAGATAATAAGATTCGTATTGGTTCTTGGAATATCGGAACATTATCGGGTAAGCTAATGGAGGTGGTAGATACTATGATTCGGAGAAAGATTCATATTCTATGTTTACAAGAGACAAAATGGGTTGGAGAAAAAGCAAAAGAGATAGAGGATACAGGTTTTAAATTATGGTACTCAGGTAAAGAAAAGGCCCGAAACGGAGTTGGTATTATCATAAATAAAGATTTAAAGGAGAGTGTAGTAGACATACAACGATATGGTGATCGAATCATGACATTGAAATTAGTGTTAGGAGTAGAGGTTTTGAATATAGTTTGTGCTTACGCACCACAAGTAGGACTAGAAGATAGTATAAAGACAGTTTTTTTGGGAAGAGTTAGATAAGGTGTTTCAAAAGATTCCACAAAGGGAGATGATTTGTTTAGGAGGAGATTTAAATGGACATGTCGGTAAAGAGGCATTAGGATATCAAGGATTCATAGAAACTTTGGTTATGGGGATATAAACGAGGAAGGTAGGGAGATTTTAAATTTTGCTATGTCATTTGATCTCTTTATAGTCAATACAATCTTCAAAAAACAAGATGAACATTTAATTACTTATAAGAGTGGCTTATCACAAACACAAATTGATTACTTTATTTGTAGAAAAAAAGATAGAGCGTGTTGTAAAGATTGTAAGGTAATTCCAGGAGAAAGCTTAACCACCCAACATCGACTTTTAGTTATGGATTTACAAATAAAAAAATGGACAAAGAAGAAAAGAGTGCATCGAGCTATTCGGACTAAATGGTGGAACCTCAAAAGTGAGAAAGAAGATATATTTAAACAAAAAGTCCTTCAAGGAGATGTTTGGAATTATGTTGGCACACCCTCTGATATGTGGAACAATATGGCTATACATATTAGGAAAGTGGCGAAAGATGTGTTAGGGGTATCTAAGGGAGGTGTACCAGCACAAAAAGAAGCTTGGTGGTGCAGTGAAGTAGTACAAAACAAAATCAAGGCAAAGAGGGCATGTTACAAATTACATTATGCTAAGAAAACTAGTGAAACTTTAGAAGCTTATAAGAAAGCAAAGAAGGAAGCAAAAAAGGCCGTTAGTGAAGCAAAAGCTAAGATTTGGGAGGACTTATATAAAAAACTCAACTCAAAAGAGGGTGAAAGAGACATTTTTAGGATAGCTAGGGCTAGAGATAAGAAAACTAAAGATCTTAATTATGTTAGATGCATAAAAGACGAGGATGAAAAAATTCTAGTGGCAAATGATGATATAAGAAATAGATGGAAAAACTATTTTTATAATCTTTTTAATGAAAATAAAGATGTTAGTATTAGTTTAGGAGATTTAGCCAAGTCAGAAAAGTATATAAACCACAATTTCTACCGACGTATTCAAAAGAATGAAGTCAAAGAGGCTCTTAAACATATGAAGAGTGGTAAATCGGTAGGACCAGATAATATTCCTATAGAAGTTTGGAAAATACTAGGAGAAATAGGAATCACTTGGCTCATAAGACTATTTAATGAAATATGGAAAAACCAAAAGATGCCCGAGGAATGGAGAGCAAGTACACTTATACCCGTATATAAGAACAAGGGAGACATTCAAAATTGTGCGAATTATCGAGGTATCAAGTTAATGAGTCATACTATGAAATTATGGGAAAGAATTATTGAACGTAGGTTAAGACAAGTATCAAGTACAACAGAGAACCAATTTGGATTTATGCCAGGTAGATCTACTATTGAAGCGATTCACCTTTTGAGACGTCTTATGGAACATTTTAGAGCAAAAAAGAAAGACCTTCACATGATATTTATTGATCTAGAAAAAGCTTATGATAGGGTACCGAGGGAGGTTCTTTGGAGAACTTTGGAAAAAAGGTATCCCATTGACATATATTAACCTTATAAGAGACATGTATGATGGTGCAAAAACATGTGTGAGGACTCATGAAGGAACGACAGACTTCTTTGAAGTTAATATTGGGTTACATCAAGGATCAACTTTAAGTCCATACTTATTTATAATGGTGATGGATGAGTTAACAAAACATATTCAAGATGAAGTACCTTGGTGTATGTTATTTGCAGATGACATTGTATTAGTGGAGGAGTCTAAGGAAAAAGTTAATAGAAAATTGGAACTATGAAGAGAAACATTAGAAAACAAAGGCCTCCGACTTAGTAGAACAAAGACAGAATATATGGAATGTAAGTTTGATCATTTGGCTACTTCAAAGGACATAGAAATTAAAATTGGCACACATTGCATTCCCCAAAAGGAAAGTTTTAAATACTTAGGGTCAATTTTTCAAAGTGATGGAAGAATTGATGGAGATGTTACACATAGAATTAATGCTGGTTGGTTAAAATGGAGAGGAGCATCAGGTATTCTTTGTGATAAGAAGATACCGTTAAAATTAAAAGGTAAATATTATAGAGCAGCAGTTAGGCCTGCCATGTTTTATGGTTCTGAGTGTTGGGCAGTTAATCATCAACATGTACAAAAGATGTCTGTGACAGAAATGAAGATGTTGAGATGGATGAGTGGTTATACAAGAAAAGACCGTATACATAATGAGGTTATTAGAAACAAATTAGGAGTGGCACCAATAGAGGATAAAATGAGAGAACATCGTTTAAGATGGTTTGGACATATAGAAAGAAGATCAAAAGAAGAACCTGTAAGAAGGTTAGAAAACCTAAATTTGGAAAGTATTAAAAGAGGTAGAGGACGACCACAAAAGTGTTGGAAAGAAACAATAAAGAATGATCTAGCTTATTGGGAGTTAACTGCTAACATGGCACACGATAGAGATCTGTGGAAACAAAGAATCCATGTAGCCGACCTTGTCTAGTATGGGAAAAGGCTTAGTTGTTGTTGTTGTTGTTGTTTGTTGTGAAGATTTGAACCCTTTTGTCAGAGTGGTGGATGGACTATTTATAGGTTATCTATTTGGATTTTTCCCTAGTTGTAGTCTCAACTCTTATGGAGATGTTAACGAGATTGCTTAATCTTGTTTCCAGGAAGCACTTGGTTCTGATGATAAAGAAGCTCTTAAGGGAAGATACAATATCGATAATGCAACAGAGGACAGGCTTTATGATCTCTATGATCTATATGTTGAGGTGCCAAAACATGTCTAAGCAAGTCATTATCTTAAACGTTCTTTCTTTTCTTTATTCTGTTGTAACTATTTCCATTTCAGGGAATGGATGAGGACAAGGGACCGCATGTAAGAAAGCTATATGTGGAGGTATTTTATTTCATCTGTCAGTCTGTTTCTTCGAAATTCATACAGTCACCGACATACAACAACAACAAAGCCTTTTTCCATACTAGATGGGGTTGGCTACATGAATTCTTTGTTTCCATAGAACCCTATCATAATTTGTAGAATCTATAATAAATAAGTACGACAAAGTTTTATGTTAGCTGTCGAAAGCCTAATGCAACCCTCCTCCTTTATCCGGGCTTGGGACCGGCCATGCAAGGGTGATCCCTTACATCTTTGAAGTAAAACATCAGAGGATGGAGAAAGGGCTATAAATCTAGTGCTGCAATGCCATTTCCTGTCTCATTATTGGTTTCTCTGGTTCTAGCTCCGTTAGAATCTTATTATAGAAACATCAGCTGCTCCCGGTCATTCTTTCTGTTTCTCTATGTGACACACGTATGTGCCTGTCTTGCACCTGCATGCCATTTCTAGTTTAATTCTTCGTACTTCTATTCCCTTTTTCAGCTTGCTGAGTTGTGGCCAGAGGGCTTGATGGACAACCATGGCATCAAACAAGCGCTCTCTAGGGCTAAGGAACGCAAGAGGGCAGCTTATAGGCTCCGGCAGGTACACGTTCACCTCTTCTGTTTATGCTGATCCTTGTGTCACTTCTGTTTATCTTTTCTCTTTCCTTTCTGATGTGAACTTCTTAGTTGTTCTTTTGTCAAAGTTGAAATTCAATTCCTCATATTTTATCTGTAAAATAATGCTTATGATTATCTGTTCTAAAAAAGGACATTAATTTCCTTTTGCTTTAATGAATGGTTGATTCCTGTTACGAGCTTCAAATGCGGCTTGGTAAGGAATGGCAGGTTGTTGGTAGAACGTAAGTGTTAACTTGTAATAGAGCTGGGCCTTAGGGCCCAACGGGCCCCTGGTGCAGCCACCCTTTGGACAGGACCTTCAAGGACCAGTCAACACCCAACAGCTATACTACTAGCCATTGGGAACTCCCAACGGCTAGTAGTGTAGCCATTGGAGCAGCTGCTCCATAATAGTCTCTCTCTCTCTCTTCTCACTTGTAATAAACCTCCATAAATAGAGGATGCTGGGAAATGAATAATTAGAGCTTTTTATACTCACATGACTGGTTGGTATTATACTTATTTGGTTTGTGTTTTGCACAAAGTGTTTTGTGATTTGACTTGTTGAAGATCTTGCGAGATCATTTGTATTTGAGTTTGTGGACATCATTGGCAAGATTGTGGTGCTAATTTAACATGGTATTAGAGCAAAAAAGGTCCGATTAGAGCTGCATTGGGATTCATGGAGATTGTGAGAAATTTTCAAATTTGGGAATTGTTTGATATCTCGAAGGAATCAAGGTATTCTTCGTATTTCTTATTATTATTGAGAAAATGAAAGAAAAAAGTGAGATATTTTATTGTTTATTGGTTTCCAACTCTTATCCAAGTTGGGCACGTATCATGAGAAAATATTTTATCTCTAAAGACTATTGAGATTATATTGATGGTACAATTAAAGAGTCCAAATGGATAGAAGAAGGGTTTGATGAGGATGAATTTATGAAGTTACAAGAGAAATAGAAGCAAGAGTTAAAAAATGGGAAAAGTGCAATGCTAAAATCACATGAATTAGTGATTAAAATGTAGATAAAAAACTTTGTAGTAGGATTAACATGTTTGACAATGCCTTTGAAACTTGGGAATACCTTGGAAGAACTCATTTTCAATACGATTTTGTTTTTAAAATAAACTTGATGAAAAAAATGATAATGCTCAAACAAATTTGGAAAACTCCAAAGTATGGAAGAGTTTTAAGAATACCATGACAACCAATATTTCTTTTTGTTTATACGGGGATTGAGAGATGAATTTGAAAACATTTGATCAAATTTGATTAATAGAAAATTGAGACCCAAAATGTATGAGATCTTGGCCGATTTAATTATGGAAGAAACTAGATTGGGGAATATAAGAGACAACAAAGAAGCGCCTATACCCAAAAATTATTTAAAGACATGCAAACCTCCACATTCAAAAAATAGTGAAGGAAACGAACAATTCAAAGGTAATGTAGTGCCTTTGCTAAACAAGAATACGATTTATCATTATTACAAGGAGAGTGAATATATCAAGACTACATATCCTCTCTTATTGAGTTAGAAGCTTTAGAAAGAAATAATATTTGGGACATTGTTCTGAAACTCAAAGAAAAAAAAATTATTGGTTGTAGGTGGGTCTATAAGGTCTAAACCCATAGTGATCGATCTATTGAAAGGTACAAGGCAAGACTTATAGCTAAGGGGTATTTTTAAGAAGAATATGTGATTGTTTATAAGGAAACTTTTGCTCTTGTTGCTCGTATGACTACTGTTCGTATATTAATTTCTTTTTGTGCCATTAAAGAATAAGATATATATCAATTTGATGTTAAAAATATATTTTTAATGATAATCTTAATGAAGATATCTATATGGCTCCTCTTTAGGGATTCAATGTTTCAAGTAATTATGTTCTTAAAGTAAAAAAAGGCTTTATATAAACTCAAATAAGCCCCTAAGACTTGATTTAATAGTCAATTTCAACAAACTTCCACCAGTATACACATGAGTGCTGTTAATAGGATTGTGAGATACATAAAGGATATACTTGAAAGAAGATCATTCAAATCTTATCATATTTTCTTAAGTTAACTAAAGTTGATGGTGATTGGGGTGGGGATGTCAATGATAGACATTTCACCATTGGTTTTTGTGTATTTTTAGGTGACTCATTAATCTCTTCGAGATGCAAAAAGCAACAAAAAGTATCTTTATCATCTATATAGACATAATATAGTCGTAACTACTACAACAGAAGAGATATATTGGATCACTAAGCTTCTTCCATACATGAAAGTCTCATTGGAGGATTCTATAGAATTGCTTTGGGATAATAAAAGTGCTTTGTATATTGCTTCAAATAATACATTTTATGAACAAACCAAGCATATTGAGATGGACTGTCATTATATTCGGGAGGAATGCTTGAAGAAAGTAGTGAACTTATGTTATGTTTCTTTATAATTACATTTAACATATTTTTTTACAAAGTCTTTGTTAGCTCTTAATTTATGTTTTTGTTGGATAACTTTCGGTATATACGCTACAATTTTTTGGAGTGTTAGCTTATAACAGAGCCAGACCATTAGGGCCCAACATGCCCCTGGCGTGGGCCCTACTTGGATTAGCCCTCCAAAGATCGGACAACACCCAACGACTACTCTACTAGCCGTTTGGAGTTTTAAAACTGCTCCAGCATAGTATCTCTCTCTCTCTCTCACTTGAAATAAACCTCTATAAATAGATGATGCTGTGAAATGAATAATTAGCAATGTTGTAAAAACCGTATCGCACTGGGCACAATTACAAATAAAAGTTAAAACAATCATCCACAACGTGGATCATAATCAACAAAAGCATTATAATCAACATAGTCAAGATCACCACCATCACTATCATCATCATCATCTCCTCCCCTTCTTCTAGAATTGGATCTGCCCATCCAACACTTTCATTTTTATCGTCTCAAACTCCAAGTTTTGCTTCGGCTTGGAGTGTCCTCCAGTTTTCATCATCTAAATTGATAGGGGGCTTGTCTTCTTCGATCCAATAATCAAGAATATCAACATTTTCGTAACTCAACCAGTGTTGTCTGATGAGTATCGTATCGTGTATCGTTGGGCTCCACGATACGGGCGTATTGTATCGTATCGTACTTTAATATTAAAATAATGTAAAAATTAATTAAAAATCAATAAAAATTAGTAAAAAAAATAAATAAAAAAAATCAGGAAAAAATAAGGAAAGATCTGGTAATTGCTTTAAATTCATATACTATAAGTTTAGTACAGATTGAGCATTCAACATTGAACAATTGCATCCAAATTTACATATTTTGAATCCAAAAAATGAAATACAAATTACAGACACAATTACATTTTACAAATTGTAATAAGGATCATCAACTAAATAATTTTCATCTTTTTCTTGTTGTAGATCCTCATCATCATCATCAGCGACACCTTCTTGGAAATCAAATTCTTCGTCTCCTTGATGTTGTTGTTGCACTCCTTTCAAATTAATCCAAGCAACATCTTCTTCAGTTAGGAGGGCATTTTCTTCAGTGTCTTCCATAACCCAATCTTCTAATATATTAAAATTATCAAAACTTATTGGATCGAACTGACTTTCTTCTCTATTTACTTTTTTTAATTGCCTACGATAAACAAAGATAAACAATTAGTAAATAATATTAACTATTGAAGACTAAAGTTAAACAATATTGAATTGAAACTTTGAAAGTAATACAACATTACCTTTCACGAAGGCGCATGTTACAACGAATATAAACTAAATCATTTAGTCTTTTGTGTTCTAACCTGTTGCGCTTCCTTGTATGGATGTGTTAAAAAACACTATAATTTTTTTCACAGTAATGTAAGATGAAACACTCCAACTTGTTGCACTACAAGTTTGGCTTAAGACTCTCACTGCAAAATCTTTAAGGTTTGGACAATCAGTTCCAAACCTGTTCCACCAAACATCCGTAGAAAAAGACAAACATTATAGACATAATCCACAGTAATATAAGATGAAATTTAAATATGAAAACAAACAATTTATCTGGATGCATCGTAGTGCGGTTGCAAATTGCAACAGGCAAACCCATCAAGTGAAGAGCATTATCATATATCTTCATCTCTCGATGTATCGCATCTGCTATGCTCTCATCAGGGACTAATCTGTTGATACATTCAATGATTCCTCGATTAACCTCACCATCCCTTTTGAAGGTTGCTGAGTACCTGAATGATGGGTTTAGATAGTAGGCTGTTGCATGAATAGGCTGATGTAATTGTTTATTCCATCTACTATCAATTATTTTCCACACGGGCACATAATCTCTCTTTTTTCCATTAAAGTTATTTTTGATCACTTCTTTTGCCTTGTCCATGGCTTCATAAAGGTAGCCCATAGATGGTTTCTCCTTGCTGTCAGTCAATCTCAAAACTTTCACTAAAGGAAAAGTAATTTTCAATAATCTGACACATGCATTCCAAAATGAAATTCTAAAAACTATTTCTGCAATCTCATTCAACTTTCTATTTCTTCTGTTTTGAGATAACTTTGCAAATTGTTGCGACTCATCTGAGGAGAACATTCTCTTCAAAGCTGCCTTCTGTCTCACAATACTCTGTACATATAAGAAGTTTGTTGCGAACCAAGAAGCTCTGTACCTTCTGTGTATCTCTTTATCATGCACAAAACAAATGCATGGTTGTAAATGAATTTTGTAATATCTTGGCAACACTCAGTTGCTGCCTTTATTTCATCCATCTCACCAATGTCCTCGAGGATGAGATCTAAACAATGGGCTGCACATGGTGTCCAGTAGAAAGTCCCATAAATATCAGCTAACTCCTTCCCAGATGCTTTGTAGTTAACTGTATTATCTGTAATCAATTGGACTACATTTTCTAGCCC
Organism: Brasenia schreberi; assembly: GCA_036023115.1. Taxonomy (NCBI): domain Eukaryota; kingdom Viridiplantae; phylum Streptophyta; class Magnoliopsida; order Nymphaeales; family Cabombaceae; genus Brasenia; species Brasenia schreberi. Next base: position 9,718,196 of record JAYKKT010000085.1, on the reverse strand, counting down.
AACCTCCTGTATAACCTTATCAAATTCCTGTCGTAGGATCTCTGTAGTGTGCCTCTCCTCTAACATATCTAGAGATCTAAAAAACATGAGTCCATTAGGACAATATACAAGAAAGTTTAGCAATATCCTTCCTCGCTTATCGGTCCATTCGTCATGATAGTGCAACTCGTTTCCTTCCACGACTGTCTCAAAGTCGAACAATATTCTTGCACTTCAATGACGGTATGATCTAATATCTTCACTCTCAACTTCTGATAAGAGGACATCTTGTATCCAGGACCGATGTTAGCAATTGCATTTGCCATTGCTTGAAAATGAAAATTGTTTGCTGCATTAAATAGAATGCATGCATCATAAAACCATCTTCCCACTGCAAGGTCTGCCTGATCATGCAGTTGTTCTGAAGTCATAGCAACACGAATTTTAGGTTGAGCACCAGGTGTAGTAGAAGGAGGAAAGAACGAATATATGGTAGAAGAAGTTCTTCCTCTACTCCTTCATGAACTTCTTCTTCTGCCACCTCTAAAATCTTCAGCTGCAACCCTCTTTCTCCTGTTAGTTGCTCGTGAACTGCTACTATCAATCTCTGTTCTAGCATCTGTAGGCAAACTATAAGTGAATCCAACTCCAGTGACAGTAGCATCATCAACTTCTTTACATATCTGGAAATCATCCTTTTGTTGTCTTCTTTCTTGTATGCTCTCAATCATCTGCAAGCATTGCCATTTAATACTTTCTGGCACACTTCTAACTCTGCCTGTGCATGGAGCAACTTCTTTCCTGGTTCCTGTTAGGTGGTGTTTTAACCTTGAAATTCCACTACTAACCACCTTTTCACAAAATAAGCATCTAATCTTTAACCTGGAACCCTCAACTTTTATACCCCACTGCCATGCCGGATTATCAGACCGATAATGGGAGTCTTTACTACCCCTTCCTGTCATTTCAATGGAGTACTTTAATTCAAACAAAAACCTGGAAATAAAAGCACTTTGTAAATCCCCAATCTTCAAATAACACTCAAATGGAGTGTCTCCCACTTCATGAATGCAATAAAAATCGTATACACACACTTAATAACTTTATATTTTGTCATTCAAAAAAAAAATGAAATAACACAAAAAACAAAAAATATAAAAGAAAAAAATGAAAAAACATTAAAAATATACCTAAATCCGAGTTTGGAGGCTTGCGCGGACACCGTAGGGCACGATTTTAGAGCTTTGAATACCAAGGAGGTGAAAATCGGCTCTTCAGGAGCTTGAGGAACCCAAAAGGAGAGAGGAAACTCACGAAAAATCACGGGTTTCATTCGGCCGGGGAACCTTTATAAGGGTCCCAGGGAGTACACGATACGGGCGGTACGCACCGTATCGTGCGATATGGCCCGTATCGCACGATACGGTGCGATACTTTTGTTATAGCGATACACTGGGGTGTATCGTACGATACGGTGCGATACGGATAACAATAAACTCAACGGGTCATATGACACCTTCTTTCCCTTCTTGCATCCTTTTGTATTTGTCTGTAAAGAAAGAATATTAAAATTATAAAGAATATCAAATGCAATATAGCCACATCAATCATTCATTATTAATAAGATTAAGAAAGAACTAGGCAATAATAAACAATACATATTTTAAAATTATTATCTTTTCCTTAACTTCATGTTGTAGGCAATGTATACCACATGTTTGACTCAATATACGTTGAGTAAACCTTGCCAAGTTCGATGCATCTACACAAAAAACAAGCCCACCATTCATCTGAAGTAAAAGACGATAATGATTAATAATAAATACTCAAAGTCAATCAATTGATAACTTAAATGAATATCGATAAAAACACAATACGTGGTTGCATTTGGGAGCGGAGTTGGATTGCAATTGGTCTTTCAAAATCTCCAAACACTTTGTATATACTTGCTTAACTCTAAATGGATATTGTAACAAGTAGATGAATTTTGAATAAAGTTAATTGCATTAAATATACCCTCTTTTACTTCTTCGTCCTGTACAAAGTTAAGAGAAAATCGAATAGAAGGGTTAATGAAATATGCAACAACATACAAATCATGATGCATTTGATGGTTCCAACATGCATAAATTATCTTTCGCTTTTATTTCCAATTTAACCTTATCCATAACATCATATATATATATATATACATATATAAAAGGCATAAAAGACTTATCTTCACTTACCTTAACTAAAGTTATCCTAAAAAATTTGCTGTAATTTTTTTAAAAATCAGTATTGAAAACAACATCTACCACAACAATCCCCTTCATCTTTCTAGACCAACTAATAGAGTCCCATTCATCATATGCAAACAATTGTTTCAATATATTTTTCTGTATGACAAGACTTTACATAGTAATGACATTCGTGACAAATATTGTCAATGAAGGTCTAATCAATTCCCTTCCACCTATATAGATTCACATCAAATGCAATAAAGAAGAATGATTATAAATAAACTTTATAACATTTCTGCATGCATCTATAGTCCCTCTTATTTTATCCATGGTACTCAAATCTTCAAGCATTAACTCCATGTAATGTGCAACACATGGAGTCCATAGTTTGCCTCAAGTATTTTACTAACTTCTCTAAAATTTGCAGCATTATCAATATGAATTGAACAACATTTAAAATACCTACTTTTTCAATAATTTTCTCGAAAATAGGGAGTAAATTATCTACAATTTTATCAATATGGGACAAGTCATATGATTTAAAAAACATTGTCCCTTTGGGATGATATACTAGGAAGTTCACCAAAGACCTACGGTAACCATCTGTCCACCCATCAGCCATAATAAAACATCTTGGATCCTTGCACTATTCCCTAAATTTAGAACTCCATGCATTAACAATATCAACCCATTTCTGCAATAATATGCCCCTTAAAGCATCATAAGTAGGGACTCTATAACCGGATCATAAGCATCCACCGTACTTTAAAAATAAAATGAGTTTACAACATTGAAAAGGAGGCCATTTTCATAAAAAAAATTCAACACACTTTAAATCTATTTTCTTAATTATCTCATTTGAATCCATAGCTGATCTAATGCTTGCTTGAGTATAGGAGTTGTACGTGGGGGAAAATAAAGGCATCCCACTACCTTTGGCTCTGGCTCCTTCTTTAATACCCCTCGTAGGCATCGGGCGAGTAAGAGCTGTTGCGGTGGAATAAGAGCTAACTCTACTAGTACTACCACCATAACCTATATTTTCTCTTTCCTCGCCTTCTCCTCTCCTCTTAATCCATCTCTTCTTCTATCTCAGTTGTGCCATGGAATTCATCACCATACATCCCTTTAGAAGCATCTTCAAATGGTTGAGATATATTCCAACCACCTATTTCTGTCCCCTCTCTCATTCTTAATCTCTTCTTCTCCTTCGAAGGCTCCAATACCTACTCAATCTCATACTTCACTGCTTTGAGAAAACGAGGACATGCACTAGCATCATTGTTAGTTCCCTCAAAGTGGTGTTTCATAGAAGAAATACCACCATGTTTTACTACATTACAAAACATGTACTTGTTCACAAACTTATTACCTTCATACACTAGATGCAATATTTATTACCGGATCGACTCGATCGGAAGCCATTAAGACAAGAATAGATAATCAATAAGAAGAAAAAGACTTTTTAGAGGTTAAGAATAACATAATCTTTAAAACCACCAAATTTTTTAAGTGAAAAATCACATAGAATAGAAAAGGTTAAAACCACCAAATTTTTTAAGTGAAAAATCAGATAGAATAGAAAAGGAAAGTGATATAACACAAATTTGACAAAAATCCTAGAGATGGGGAGTTGGATGGGGTAAAATATTTGAGAATCTTGTGAACAAACCACAAAATCAACAAAAACAAGGATAAGAAGAGGATTTGAGAGTAAGGGAACAAAGTGAAAAAGGGTTCATAAATGATTTCTACAACTTTAGATTTTTGGAATTTATACCTGAGATGGGGAGTTGGATGGGGTAAAACACTTAGAATCTTGTGAAAAAACCACAAAATCAACAAGAACAAGGAAAAAAAGAGGATCTGAGAGTAAGAGAACAACGTGAAAAAGGGTTTGGAAAGAAGCATAAATGATTTCTACAACTTCAGATTTTTGGAATTTATATCTGAGAAATCAGCGTCGACTCGTACGATACAGGATATATCATACGATATAGTACAATACAACATGATAAATTGCTTATTGTGATACATGCTCTTGTATCATACCGTATACTTGTACGATACTCAATAAAATCGTATTGTACGATACGATATGATACAATTTTTATAACATTGATAATTAGAGCTTTTTGTGCTCACTTGACTTGTTTGATATTATACCTTTTTGGTTTGTCTTGTGTATCCAAGTGTTTGGTGATTTGGATTGTTGAAGATCTTGGAAGATAATTTGTATTTAAGTTTGCGGACATCATTGGCGAGATTGTGGTGCTAATTTAACAGTAAGTGCTTTGTCACACCCTGATGCTTCTAGTCTTGCCACCCCTTTTCATTTAAAATTAGGGACTTCTTAGTTTGTAGTAGAAGAGAATATTTTGAACCCTACACCACGCTTCAGAAAATAGATCTTGTAGGCTTTGCTTGTGCAGCAAAGCCTTGCTTTAGGAAGCTTCTATGACCAGTCACCTCTACCCTTCTCCACTTTTCTCTCTAGCGGAGAAAGCTCTTTGAGCTTCAGGCTGAGTTTATGTCGACTCTCTCCACCTCTTTGATTGGTATTAGCCTCCTACAGTTCTGTCAATTTTGCTGATTGTCATCTTTCTTTTTCTTGTTTTTCCCCTGCTGTAAGTACACTAGCTGGTGTAGCAGTCAATCTGGTTGGATATCATACTCAGATTTTATTTTGTTCAGGACGGAGACAGGATAGGGAAGAAGAAGATTTCTTCTATAAGAACAGACGACAGCATGAGGGTTTCGGGACATTTTGTGGCAGAATCTACATTTTTTGCACATCCGCGCACTTTGCAAGAGAAACGCACTTCAGATTCCAATTTGCAAGGATTGACATTTCATGAAAACCAAGCACTGCCTGCACCACCAAGCAAGAGCTTCAATGCATCTTCAAATGGAGCTTCTCTCCTCAAGCAGAAGATTGATATGACGAAGACGAGCATGACTGCAGGTGTGGATGACACTGAGTGGCACAGAGTTGATGTTACGCATTTGAAGAAGAAACCAAAAATTAAGCCCGAATTTGCACCGGGAGGAAATGCTGAGCTCATCAAGTTTAACAAGCAGGTATCTAACAGCACAAGTCTAATAAGCAACCAACAGAAGTCTGCCACCCAATTAGTTGGTTCTCAAGGTGGTGGGCCCGTACAGAACAGCTGACTCATGCATTCAGTTCACAATATAACCTTTTAATCTTTTGTGGGAGAGCTTGGTTTCTTGTTTATACAACAACAACAACTAAGCCTTTTCCCATGCTAGATGGGGTCGGCTACATGAATTCTTTGTTTCCACGTAGCCCTATCATAATTTGTAGAATTCATGATAAACAAGTCCGACAAAGTTTTATGTTGGCTATCGGAAGCCTAACGCAACCCTCCTCCTTTATCCGGGCTTAGGATCGGGCCATGCAAGGGTGATCCCCTTACATGGGCTGAATTGGGTTTCTTGTTTATAAATGTCGAAAATCAGAAATGTATATTGTAGGCCTTGTTTTGTGCTTTTCCATCCTTAATTAATGCAACAATTCTTTACAGTTTTCTTGAAGATCTTTTTGGTTGTGAAAGCTCTCTTTCTCTCTCTCTCACATACACATACACACAGCACATTTGCATGCTCTGCATGGGTTATTTGTTCCTTGCTTGCACGTATAGGCCCAATCTATAATTCTGAAGTGGCCCATTTGAGAGGGATTCCTTTTGTTCGAAGTATCCAGCTACAGGATTACCAGGAACCCGGGGTTGAGGGAGCATGCGTCGATATCTCGGCAATTGCACTTGCAATGCCAGGATGATGAGGCTATCGGCACATAAGGGAACATTTAGAGGGCAAATTAAATGCGTCGGATATGCTGTAGTAGAAAATGCGCCCAAACGTAATGTCATGGGAGTTTAAAAAGGCTACGACGCATCGATGGCGAGTGTGCAGGTTGAGGACGGGTATTTCTGTGTGGATGTCCATGTGCGTGCAATAACAATCAAGCCTTTTCCAACAATAGGTTGGTTATATGAATTTTTTTGATGCCATAGCTTGCAATTGTGTCATAAGCAAAAAGCAATTTCTTTCCAATACTTATGCATTCTTTTTTTTTTTAAATATTAACTATTTAGTTTCTTGTACCTTCTCACCGAGTTTCCTTTAGTTGTACATATTCAAATCATCTTAAACTTGTCTTTCTTATTTTATCTTTTATCGGTACTATCTCAACTTTTTTTAAACAATTTGATCATGGATATGAGCTTTCTTTGTATGGTCACACATCCACCTTAACATTTTCATTTATGCCACAAACATTTCCATAGCTACAAACATTTACATACCATATGATTGACTATTCTAACATTCTACATAACATTGCTATATAACTATTATTTTGTAATATTTGTCTTTTAACTATGGTGGCATCTTCTAATCACACAAAACACTTTAGCCAACCTGTACTGATTCTATGTATACTATCTTTATAACTTTTTTTCATTGCATTGAAACACTAATCCCAAGTACATAACTATTGTCCTTTTGAGTGATGCAACAATGCCTACCAATTTTATCTTTAGTATCATCTGTCTCAACGAGACTATACTAAACTTGCACTTCAGATATTTTGTCTTCGTTTACAAATTCCAAAGCCCTTTTGTTTTTAGTATTTCTCTCCACAACTCAAGTTCTTATTAACTCTCATCAACTCATCGTTTGCAAATATATCTAGGGGTGCAAGTGAGTCAAGCTACTTGCAAGCTACTCAACAACATATGGATGAGCGGAGCTCTAGCTCTTTAGTACTCGACTCAGTGACTCACAAGCCTAAATGAACTCAACAACTGCCAATCATAAATTGTCTGTTCCTTTAGTTCCGTATCTAGCCAAAAATAGAAATCGAGGGCAGTCTAGAGACTATAAAGAAGAACCTTCAGTAAGGATTTAGCTTCTTGTACTGATGAGTAGCAATGCACAAAAACAGTCACATTTAATGCTGCAAGCTATTGCCTAATCGGTTTCTATTGTTTAAATCTTTTCTATGTCGGTCTGACTAATGACATGGGATTACGTGTCTTCTTAAATTGTGTGGCATGAAGAATCACGGCTTGAAGCACGAGCTGATCATGCTCAAGAATATCAATTGAGCTGAGCTCAATTAGGCTGCTTGATTTGTCTCCATCAATAACACTTTTGTTTTCTTGAATGACCAAGCTAGAACTAAACAACCTGATCTCAAGCTTTTCGAGCATTCCTTGAGCTAAGCTCGAGCCTAAAAACTGGGGCTTGATCGAGCTTGGCTATTTCTTAATTGAGTTGAGTCGAGCTCACCAGCACTCGACCTTGTGCTGCTCGATAACTTTGTAAACCGATTGATATCAAACTCTCCTAAAACTCATCGTACCTCAATGGGATGATTTGACCAAATATTTACCAATTTTTCTAAGCCTAAGATCTACTTTCACTTCCTTAAGTGCGTTGGCAAAAATTATGATTAATATATGCTCCTAAGTTGGTCAGCTCTCTCATGTGATATTAGTATCAACTTATATAAATAACTCTTGTAATTTGTTGTTAACTTTGTTTGTCACAAGAACCCTCTCATCCTCATTTTCGATACATTTAACATGATAAAGATCTTAATTTAAGCTATCTTAAAGTATCAACTCATAATGGTTTTGTCTTCCTAGTCTTTTTTTGTAATGCAATTTATAACATATTTTTCTATCAATTTTATCTCAAATTGCTTTGCTCTACTACAAACCCTCTTTTTGCAACATATCCTCCCTTACCTCTAACCCTTCTAGTGAGGCATCTCTCACGTCTCTAAAGATCAAGGAATTCTCATATCAATTTTATTGCATTTGTTACTCGTTGCATACTTGTCCTATTGCATATTAGTGGTTTGATCCATCAACCATTAGCAATTCATTGCATATTCTTAATAGACATCCCTTGCATATCTATATCCTTTCATTGCATTAATTGCTAAATCACAACTATGGTT